>VXBI01008508.1:7551-22372 GCA_013397375.1 Toxostoma redivivum | reverse complement strand
CCGGCCCGGGGGGAGGGCCGCCCCCGCGGCTCTCCCTCAGCAGCGCGCCCGCCGCGGCTCTTCCGCAGCCGCCGCCATCTTGCCCGTCACCTCCGACCTCGCGGGTGAGAGGTCACGGCCCGATTCACTTCACTGAGCTCTGTCGCTTTAGCGGGAAAGGCTTTAGGAGTTTTGCTTTTTGTAGAAGAGCGGCTCAGTGGCGGCGGCAGCCGCCGGGAAGGAAAAAAAAAAAGAAAAAAAAAAAAAGAAAAAAAAAAAAAAAAAAAAANAAAAAAAAAAAAAACAAAAAAAAAAAAAACGAAGAAAATAAAGCCGAGAGGAGCCGCGCCGAGTCCCCGTGCGCAGGCGTCGCGGCTCGCGCAGGCGCGGGCCTGGGGAAGGCGGGAACGGGCGGCGGGAGCGGCGCGCGCCCGGAACCGAACGCGAGCCGGGACCGCAGCGAACTCCGGCTGCCACCCCCGCATGTCACCGCTGGGAGGAGCAGGGGACACGGAATAAAGTTCCTTCATAACCGAGACTGTTCTATATAATGTTACAGTCATCTAGTTTAGGTTAAAATAAATGCCTACATCGAAGAAACTGGTTGGAGTTTGAAAGCGTCATTTCATTTCGAATGTCTTAACACAGCCAAGCAGGAGGACTGAACACATTTAATGATAATATACATAAAATTAATTTAAACAAACTCTTCTCACGGCTGTAATAGAGCTCTATTTATGAAATACTTCATTTCTTGTTTGTTTTACAAAGAAACAACTATGTAAATACAAACTTGGACCACAACATACAAAAGTATCAATTGTGTTGTTTATTTTAACCAAGGAGCCTTCTGTGATGCAATGGAAGGAATTCCCAAGGCTTTTCCATTCCTATTGCCATTGATCTCTGGGAGTGAACCTTCTGATGCTATTAGGGGACCGCAGCTGTGGGAACCAGACAGCAAACAAGGCAGCTCTTCCCATCAGAAAGCCACTCCATGTCTCCACACAGCTGGTCAAACACCACAGCCCTGCACCAGCAATGTGCAACACAGGGCACTGACTTTGCAGCAATAAACAGAGCTCAGGAAGTAGCTTTTGTTCAGCTTTTTATCTGTATCAAATTCCAAGTACACACACCCTGCATCTTAAGAGTTACATCTGATTTAGGAATTTCTCTCCTCTCCTCACTCACTATACAGCTGGAATGCCGGTAGTTCCAAGGTGTTTCATACCTCACATCCGAGTCTGATGGAAAAAATGCTTTGTATCAAATAACCTACAACGGTTAAGTTTAAAATATAAATCTGAAAACTATCTAATATTAAACTCTGGTTTACTGACGTGCAAACAATCCTTTTTAATGATTACAAAATTACCATCTCAGGCACACCACTTCATGGCTGTATCATAAAAACATCCTGTTTCATTGCTCTACACAGAACAGTATTATACTGTAAGGTTTCAAGGCACAATTTCTATGTGCAGTTATTTGCCATAACAAAGTTTAAAAAAATAATCGTACTACAAAGTTTTGTAGGTTCTTTTTAAAAAAGCTCAAGTAGTCTTCTGTAAAGCATTAGTTTTACTTTAGCTACATTTTAATGACAGTTTATAGGAAATTTGTAACAATGTCTAACTACTCTTATATTCACACTTCACTGCAATTATTTTTTTTAAATATATATAAGGCTACTCTGCCAAGTATTAAAGTGTCAGGTGCTTGTGCTGATGGTGTTCTTAGACGTGACCTTAAAAAGAACCACTTTTCAAAATCAAGACTGGTGTAGTCTCAGTGGGGAATGATTTGTTCATGAGATTGATGAGCTCTGTGCTATTCAAAATGTAAACATTGCATTGAAACTTTAATTGTTGAGAATGGCCACTAATTGGAAGAAGACTAGAATTTCTATTTTGCTATTCAAATCAATTCAATTGATTGAATTATTATCAAGGAGGCTTTAAATTTTCATTCCAGAATTACGGGTAAACAGATTAAGTGTATTCAAGAAGTAGCTTGGCACCTGGCTTAACTAGACACAAAGGAAAAAGAAATTGGGCAAAGGAAGGTGAACTGAGTATCATTCCTAGAGGCCACAAGTGCTCTCACACTCTCCTTAGCTGAGCAGAAAACACAACTTGTTCAAGTAGCCTAGCTGCTTAAACTCCACTGTATAATGATGGTTGGCAACCCTCTTCCCCAGAAGGCAGGAGCAAGTAACATTCACTATTACTACATTCAGTATCCTCAGTTCTTCAAACAATACTTGTTATGAGATGGGTCTTCTAGAATTAAAAACTTTAACACCATTCAGCATTGAGGAGCGAGCGTATTTTGTCAGAAGAGCACCAACGGTCTGCTTCTCTGCACACAAATCTCTAAAGAGGAAATAAAGCACATGACGTTGGCATTGAGAGATACTCGCACACAAAATAAGTCTGTAAAATATTTGTAACTACAGCAATAAACTGGATTGAGTTATTAGGAAAAAGAACCTGAACTACTGTAACTGTCACATAATGCTTTAAATTACCTAAAGTTTAGAACTTACCTTGACATTTAAGCACTAGGCAAAACTACATTACATACGTCAGAAAAAAGAATTTTGGGGTTTAGGCAGAATTTTTATTATCACTGTTCTCTAATAGAGTTTTCAATCTAGCAAAACAGTCAGCTCTGAATTATTCAGTTATATTACAGTAAATTTAGAGCCACTCATAAAGGATTGATGCAGTTTTGGATTAGCATCAATACATGCTCACATATATCCCAGCTAGACATTCCAGATAGTGCAGTAGTGTATATCTTACACCAAAGGAACAAAGGATGCAGTAGAGGAAGCACTATTGCTCTATAGTTCTAGTGTTGTAAATATAGAAATTCATTGTAAATGTCATGAAGGTTGGCCTTTGAATTGTCTGCCTTAATGAAATGAGAGTTATCACTCATTTAAATCCAGAAGGATCAGCTTTTTACACACATTTAAATCCAAAAAACGAGAGTTACAGATCCCAGAGGTGAGTATTCTATTAATATAGAATCCATATAAATTAAAAACGCAAATTATAGTAGTATCACTGAGGCAGTGATAGCTCATCAGAAGCCAGCTATGCAAAAAGGGAAGAATATAATACTAATTATATTCCAATAAAAAGAAATACATCCTTACTGTATGTAAGGGGTAATATCCACTTCTGTCCACTTTTCCCGTATGCCAAATAAACTGTTGAATCTTTCCTGATTGTCTTCAGGTAAGTCTTCTACTTTTAGTAGAAAAATGGTCTCTGGTCTTGAACTTTTATCCACAAGAGCCAAGCCCTGTAGATCAGCATCAGAAAGGAAATGTTAAGTACTGACAAAACAATTAAACTTCCTTCTTTCTGACAATATTCCATACAAGTTGCTCTTTGCAGATCCAAAGCCTTCCAGAACTGTATTACCAAAGGCAAAGTGAAGAATTATAATAAAGGTGCTGTTTTACAGGCAGTATTTCTAATTTCCTTTATGACAAGAAGGAAGGGAGAATCCATTGGGTTACAACATCTTTCTGCCTGCTTTGAGTGAAAGGATTCCCATAGCGTTTGCTACTCTTAGTGGCTGTCACTACCATCTGTTCAACAAGAGCTTCAGCTTCTGTTCCAGTCACATTTACAAGTAGTAACAGTACAGCCACAACCTTTCTTCAAACAGTGAAACGTGCCTGAGTAACAGAAACCTGAATTATCATGATTGCAGACTACTGGTGCTCATAGAGGACATCATAAAGTGTCCTTGAACTCAAAAGCTGACAGAAACAACACAATACCCAATAACGGATAAAATCTATATATGACACAAGTATGTTACTACTACTATATTATCCAGTCAGCCTACTCGCAAAAGAATCCATACTTCTTTATGTGTTTACCTGAAGCTGATCAAGCCTTGTTGTCATACCCTCAGGGACACTCTGTTGCCAGACTTCTTCAAACTCTGATAGATTGAATTTAACTGCATTTTGCAAAAGCATTTGTGCTATAGCTCTGCATATTTTATCTTCACGCATTTCAAAGAAAACCACCCCTGCTGAGAAGCAAAAACTAGGTTATCTTAGGTTCTTGCCTTTTGATAAAAGAACAGCCTTGTATTTCCATTCTGTTCTATAGTCTTCTATACACCAAGCATCCTGTTTTTTCTTTTCCTCGGGAAGTAATGTGACTTGGTATTATTTTGAATAAATGATGGTATCTTCTCATTCTCAAGAACAAATTATGCAGAATACAGCAGCATGGTCCCAACTATAGTATTAATTTGTATCCATAAATGTGTTTGCCCTCTGTGTTTTCCCCTTTCACAGTGTACTGTTTCTCCTACAGCTCTCATTCCTATTTCTGAATGACTTGTATTAGAGCATTTGCTTAAACAATTAACAAAATTTTCACTTCTTTAATCACTCTTATGAGATTATGAAGGCATGAGACTTCATTTTCTCTCACACTGACTTGGCTAAAACTCTCTGAATCAAATCACATATAAACACTTCCTTCTATTGTTTCAGCCACCTGTCTGTAACTCAGACTTGTTCCTTATGCAAACTGCCTAACTATATTAAGACAAGAGTCTGTTGTCACTCTAATTACTTTCCTATGTCCTTAAAGGTTGAGTGCAATTCCTACTTCAGCTGAAGGTGAGATGAAAGCCACTGTGGGGAAGAATTCAGAGATTAGGGCAGTGCAGTATTTTATCTGTGTGTGAGATGGACAACGGAAATCTAATCAATACAACCAGCAGATCTTGTGGTGCAGTTCAAGAGATCAGAGGCAGATACCTACTTGAGGCAAGCTGAATTCACCACTGACTACTCATAATAGCACAATTAATGTGCTAATTAATGTGCTTAAATATCTGAGATCTTCTAGGGTATCTAAAGAGATGTCATCTAAATTTTACTAGTGACCTCTCTTTAGTAACGAAATTATGGCTTGTAGACACCAAATAAATCACTTCCAGTATCTCTGCTCACAATAGTCTTGCACAGTTTAATAGTCTTTTCTTCCTATAAAACTTCCTTTAACAATTGTACTTATTCTTAGCCCAGTTTGCTCCCTCCTTGTACTGGCACTGTAGCAAACTCATTTGTTTGGGCCATTCTTCACAAAACCTACATTTCCTCATTAATAAGTATTTCTTTATGCAAAGTTAAACCATGTAAGCTTTCCCAAACTTACCATCATCAACGTACTTCCTGCCATAGCTTAAAAGAATGTGTTCTATCATCTCTCTGGAAAAAAATACCAGAAATCAAGTTCTAATACTGTTTATTAGGACACTCTGAAACCATTACCACAAATATTAAGAAACAGGTATGGAGAAAAAAGAAATTGAATGGAATAGATGATGAGACATTTTTGTGGGGAAATTAAGAAACTGGTGAAAAACAGAATAAAAGAGAGAACAAAAGGGGACAAATAACAGACAGGAGCTAATTTACCCTGTCAACACAAAAGGTTTCTTCCACCTTCTAGTTATAACTAGCAAATAAAATGTCCCTATAACTTAAGGACATGGCTCAGTACTGGACTTGGCAGAATCAATGGAAATACTACCAATAAACACTAAAATCAGTTTACTAACCTATGTAGAAATTCCCTTGACTATTTTTAGAAAAAAAGAAAATGTATCATTTACATCATGATAACTAGAATCTAGATTTGCAAGACTATAATTCTAATAGACAGTTAACAAGTACTGTAATTAGTGAATAATGAATGTGGGCAATTTTAAGCACTAAAAATTATTGTTTACCTGGGTTCTAGAGATCCAAGTTCTTCAAGGCAGGCACATAGAGGAACCTTACTCAAAGGCCAGGACTCTGAGTCTATTAGCTGAGTCACATGACTCAAGAGTTTCATCTCATAGTCAAAGTCTAGAATTCTCCAATATCCTACCAAAGAGAGCACAACAGAACACTGTTAGAAGAAAAATATTAACACCTTAATTCTATTGCCATTAAGATACATTACTGTAGTCTGGACATTCAGGTCACACCTTTACAACATGCAGCAGTATTGTGTCTTTTTCAGGATTAAAAGCTGAGAAATGGAACTAAATTATAAGAGCAAATTTAAAGGAGAACGAAACTTAATTATCTCAATTGTTTGTAATTCTTCAGTAATTCTTTAACTTCAACAGATGCAAAGGCACTACAAATATCACTCCAAGATTAATCAGATGTGGAAAAACTAATATTTAGTTCAGGAACAGAACTGCATGAACAGAACTGGCTGCATTGGCCCTACAAAGCAACAGCTCAGGTCTAGAGAAGTTCAAAAAAATCCTGAAATTCAAATAACTCTAGGAGACTGCCATGACCTTGTGTCCCAGTGAGGTTTGGGCATGACCAAGTAAAGGATGAGTAGGACCTGCCCCAAGGTGAGGTATTTGCTCAAGCCTTTGCTCATATGGTAGGAAGACACTGAGATAAACCCAGTCTGGGAGGAAGAAAGGATTATGAAAAGGATGGGATTACCTAAGAATCAGCCATTTCTGCCTTTAGAACTACAGAAAGCAGTACCCACTCATTCATGAAGAGGGTGACCAGCTAAAAGATATTCATGCTGTGGGGGGGATACTCTGATGCCAGTGTTTCTAGCAGCAAAGAAAGAGTTATCCTGGAAAGAGAGAGACTGGCAATGCCTGCTCAGCTTTATCCTTCTGATCAGATTCATAGCAGCAAAGGACATGGATCTGTGGAAACAAATCTTAGAACTTGAAGTAACTTGCACCTTGAAAGATGAGGATATGAAATGGGCCTTAGAAAAAGGAGATATATATTTTGGGGAAAATAGAGTTATTTCCTCATAGATTAGTAATATTCTTTAGATATTAATACCTTCAATTTTGCAGGCATCTATAATCTGCAATTGGTGGAGTATTTCTTCTTCACTTGCTTGAATCAGACTTAACAAATCTTCTGTTGTATACTGCAACAAGGGGAAAAAAGGAAATAAAAGAGGTTATTCTTACTCCTTTTCTTCAGCAACCACACTAAATGCATCATACATTATAATGAAGAAAAAGACTTAAGATAGATGTTTTTTCCCGCCAGACTCTGAATTTTCTAAGGTTTGCCACACTTTCTGAAACTTTTCCATTAACTTGTTGGTGGTTGAATAATTTCTTTTATTTTCTGTGGAATTTTTCCCTATTCTTATGCTAATCACTTCGGGCTACAAGTTAATTGCCTCTCACTGGAAGGGGGATGATNCTCTCCTTGGCAAATACCTGTCTCTTAAACCAAGACATAACTTTAAACGTTTTCTCAAAGGGTTATTCAATATAAAAGGCAGTCTAACTACAGGAAAGTCTTTGTACCAGGCATAAGTAATAATGTATTTGTATTCCCAAAATGTCAAACTAGCACAAGCACACCTTGTAAGTAAAGTATCCCAGCAAGAATGAAAAGTGAACATGTTCCTGCTTTCCAGAAATCACATATTTTAATCTGTGAGATCCAAAGAAAAGGCAAAGCAAAAATCACTTATCACTTTTGGATAGAAGTTGGAACCTGCACTTAGGACCTCCACTGAGGGAAAGCCTCCTCCACCATGACCTCAACAGTTACATGTTGTGTTTTGGTATCTGCTAATCAATTGGCACACACAGAGCACAGACCCAGCCGTAACACAAACACCTCCCTGCAGAACAGTTATGTGGTGAGATGGGAAGGTGCTGTGAGATACTGTGGTGAAGACATGGGTGGAACAGAAGTTATCATGAGGAGTGAAGTAAATGGAAGAAATATCAGACTTCAATGCACAGGAAATAGGACATCAGTTCATTTATTCACATTAGAGACTTTTTAACCAACTCTAATATTAAAGTTCTGTTGATTATAGCTCAGGAATATTTCCTATCAGAAAGAAAACATTGGATTAAGTATTGGATTGAGATCTATCAGACTATGGGAACACAAATGGAACATACCAACTCTAAGTTTGGAACATCCACATGTTACAAACCATTTAATAAATACAGAAAGGCCTCCACTTCCTGCTATGTTATTCCTATCAGAGTATGTTGAAACATCATCAGGCTAAGCTCTCATCAGAATGTCAGTGAGGGATGACCCTATTATACAGTACTTAAAAAAACACCACTGCTAGCAATTGAGACCAAAAATATCCCCAAAGCAGTATGTGTGTTAAAAGTTTAACGCTGGCATTCAGATGCCTTGCACACAAGTCCTTGGCATGAGTTTCTGCTTTGAGGCCAGTGCAGCAATCCCAACAGCTTTTTTGAATACATTACTGCTCTCAGCTCTGATGCTTTTATCAGCTGCATTGCTCTTGCAAACATAAAATGGGATGGGTTGACTTGCACCATGTCCACACCAGCAACTTCCAGATATTGTATTTAGTATGTTTCTTATCCTTTTTGTTTTCAGATGTCTATGATAATCTGAATATGCCCTGTTATTTCACTGTAAAATTCAGTAGTAGCCTACATATTCGTAAGCTTTCCTCTAGTTTGCTAAATCACAACACTATGCAACAAGTTCCCTACAGTGCCATAGATCTTTATAGCTCTTTTGCTGGGGTTCTCTGTGCATGATACAGTCCTGAAAACCATGAGACTTAGCTTACAGTAAACAACCAAAAGAAAGTAATTTATTTTCAAACAGATTAAAGGTGGCCTATTAGTTCCCAGCACACGATAAATGTTAAGTGTAAACAAACAAAACAGTGGAAAATAGTTTTCTACACACACGTTGTTGGGGATTTCAGTGAGAATTAGTCCCATAGGAAAGAGTTTTCCCCTGGAGAGCTTTCAGATTCATTTAGGAGTTACATCAGAGGCAATCTAATGATCTACATTTATCAGATATATCTAGTTGTTATCCAGTAAACTCATAGAGGAAATACATTTTCCTTCAAAAATAAACTGTGATCAATCCTCAAACCAGGCATTAACATTTGGGAGACACTGACATCTTTTTAATAATACTCAATATTATGAATACATATTATTTCATATGATTTTTTCATGTTGCTAGCCTTTGACTAGCAATATGCTTATAAATTTCAGACCATTTAAGCCCTTTAACCTTTGCCATCCTTTATTTTGCTGTATGTCTTTCTAGATCAGCACAGTTAGGCAATTCTGTGGGCAAGATTCTGTAACTAGTCAGAAATCAGCCTATTAATCATCCAAGAAGAGAGAGGCATCATGTCTCTCCAGAGAAAAGTAACATCTACATTTGCACATCCAAGCACATGCAGATGGTTTGTTGGTGTCAGTTTCAAATCAACCCTCAGCATAAAATACTTGGGAACAGTTACTTTTTGGTTTCAAACTCAAAAGGAAAACCAACCAAACTAACAAAATCCCAGAATTTTTATCAGCCTTTTATCTGAGATCATATGCTACACAGTCCAGGTCTCCCCATTATTCTTTAGGTCCCACATTGAATCTCCTGGAAACATGGTAAGACAGCAGGACAGGATTTCATTTGTACTTTCCCTTCTTTTAGTGTGTCATATTCCATGCCTTATATAATCCCTGTTACTCTTTTCAATTCCCTTCTCCTTGTCATCACCAATTACCGATTGGAAAGCAACTTGCACATGGGTGTGCTCTGACCTCATACGTGACAGGCTGCATTATTCCTTAGTAGTCATGTAACTCCCAAGAATTTTAGAAAAGATTCTGAAGGCTGTCCTCCAAGAAACTTTCCATAGGGAAAGGGAAATGCCCAGTCTCCTTCCATGTCCTTAATTTTCCTCTTTTCACTAATAAAAGGTTGCTTACCTGTACTCACTGAAAGTGCTGACAACAACCAACTTGTTTAGAATGGAAGGGTTAAAAAATCAAAGAAGCACTGTGAATCATGTGAGGAAGGGGATTTTTCTACTTAAGGATGTATCTTCACGTTAATTTGCTCGTTACAAATTACAAGGAAGCAATTTACACAGCTGATTTACCTTTGAAAATGTTGAAGTCTGATCTTTCTGACTATCAGGCCCTTCATAAGGATCTTCCATTAAAAGCTTCCTCAGTTTCTTCAGTTTTGGTCGACATCTCCTTAATTCCCAATAGTTCTTGGAGAAACCAGCAATCTACAAAAGAAAACAGTGACTCTTTAAACATTAATGTAGCATCTGGATTCAAAGCTGCTTACCAAAACTTATCAGCAAGCAGTGTTAATCTAGTCACTGAAAACAAGAAACTATTAATAGGGTAATTACTTTAAAGATAAAACAATCATTGCAATGTTTTCAATAAAAAAAATTACGATAGACAATGAAGAATAAAAGTCCACTGTTGATGGATAAAAAATATGTTCGTAGTGCATAAGACAAAGGTAACAACTCAACTCTACATGCAAATGACAGGAACTCACCATGAGATATATTTCTGCACAATTCCCCTCAAAATTGCTTTTTGTCCTAATAGTAAATTATATTACTGCCATAAAAGCCGTCCTGTTTTAACCTGTGTCTATCTTCCCCACTTCTTCTCATGCTTGAGATCTGCTTCATGGTCTTTTTACACCTTAATGAATCATCATAGCCCTAAGCTCAAGTAAAGCAGACATTAACAAAGGCAGAAAGCTACACTTGCACACAACTGACAAGACATCTCTCTTCCTTGCCCTGAGTCAACACACAAATAAATAAGAGTGCAACAGGAAGCTCGGCTGTTCTTGATTCAACAACACTGACTTACCAAAGCTTTACTTTCAGAGTAATCATGAGGTGTTTCCTGGGGTACAGCTTTGACTTCCTTCAAGATTCTTTGAAGAGGACGGACTACTGGAGGCCTTTCAGCATCATTTCTGCTACTTACCAAACTGACAGAAATGGGAACAGAATCACAGAGGCAAAACAGGCTCCAGCTTAGTAACTCCTGACCCAATCACTAGTCCCATGTTAAAACAGCTTCCACGAAAAAGCCTCAAGACAGTACTTTAAAATACCCAAAGTGCTTTACCAGAGTACTTGGGATATTTTAGAACTCCTCTATCAAAAAAAAACCACCAAAACAAAAAAACTAAAACTTTAAAATAATATTCCTTTTAAATCAACTAAAAGCAAAACCGCCTATACATAGAAGAAATTGTATACAATTTCTAATACACAGAAATCTCTCAATTTCAATCTATTACATAGCTGGCTTGGCAAAAAATTCAGCTAAACACCAATTTCCTGATAAACTTCCAGGCTTCATGTCAATTAGCATTTACTTAAGTGCTAGGCTTTTTTTCTGCCAAGTTGTCTTCTGATGAATTTGGTAATAATTAGATACTTTGCATAGAAAAGAAAATAAATAATTCTAATTAATATTCCAAAGCTCATAGCCTGAGCTGAGCTGTGTGAGGTGAATAAAACGGCAGATGCTTTGGCTGTGAGTATCAGCTGTGCAAGTCATAAAAAGATCAGCACCAAAACTACAAGTGAAGGGCAGTGAAGCCCCAAAGTACTGAGTACACATGGGATGTTTGCTATGTTTCACAATTTAGAGTGTCAATGAACCATCTAACATTTTTGAAATAATTTTGAGAGTTCTTAGAAATAAAGCTTTTTAAATAGTTCCTAAACAAATCACATTTCTATGATGTGTAACTTCACAGGAGTAGTGAAATTATTAAATGTAGCAAAAAAAAAGTACCTGGAAAAATATTCTTTCTCATTAATCTGCTTCAGTTTGAATTAATTTTTATATTAGCTCATTAGACCTCATGGAAGAGCTGATGCCGATTTCTCAATGAAATCATTATGTCCATTACAGCAAATAATTAACTAATAATATTTGCCTAGCTATTTTTAATAGACTTTTATTAACTATGCTTCAGGAGGGCAGAGAACGATGAATTCTTAAAGTGAGAACTCTAAAATCATTCACTTTGATAAATGTTTTGATATGCTAATTGGAAGAGCCACCTTTGAATACATTTCTATATTTAAAAAATAGTATTCAGACACAACATGGTAAAATCTCCTCTTTGGGGAAAGCACTCCTAAAAATCAACCTGTAAATAGCTTACTTTAAAAAATAGTTGCTAACACTGAGAAGTAAGATTCTCTTTGCAAGCTTTTAATATCTACCACAAGTAATTACTATGTACTGAAAATAAACCACAGTTTTAACTTCTTGGAAACAACAATAATCATACATTATGGAGAAAGTTCAGCTGCCTGAAGGAAGAAGGCCTCTAAAGCCATTTTGAACACTCTAAGGCATAGCATAGCCCTGTATAAAAACCATATTTATGAAGACATCTTCCTGGAACTGGTCAATACACAAAGAAGCTACAGGAGACCCATCCTTTCTCCAGTGGCAGCCTGCAATACTGGCTAAGCAATACCACAGGGCATCTAAAATGGCATTAGAAGCCTATGTTTAGGCAACTGAATCCCAGCTGGGTTTCACATATGCATCTTGGACAAAATACAATAAAATTACAGAGAATAGTAAGAAAGCAGAGAATTAAAGCAAACAAACAAAAACCCTGAAAGACATACCTGTGAATGAATAATATTACAAGATGCCGGATCTGCATTCAGTTCCTCTGGAGTTTTGCAACCAGGAACAAACAGCAGCATATTTGAGGTATCTGCTATTTTCATGTCATAAGTTTTATCTTTGCTGCACAATACTGCGTGTTCATCCTTTTCACCACGGATTATTAGGCTGGAAAAAAAGAAACCAGCACAGAAATAGTGATGATCACAGGGGAACATTCAGTTCCTCCCAGAGTACATACACTAACCTAGGTGCTCAG
This sequence comes from Toxostoma redivivum, assembly GCA_013397375.1. Classification (NCBI taxonomy): domain Eukaryota; kingdom Metazoa; phylum Chordata; class Aves; order Passeriformes; family Mimidae; genus Toxostoma; species Toxostoma redivivum. Next base: position 9,630 of record VXBI01008508.1, on the reverse strand, counting down.
ATTCAATTTAATTAAACTGCTCCTCTTGTTTCCCAAAGCCTGCATGCATGAACAAAGCTCAACTGTGCCCCAAGGGATCAACATGATTCAGGCCTCTAACATATAATACTTTATCAGTATTGCACTAAATAAGAATGGGCTTACTAACATACATCTCAGAGAACTACCTTCTTTAGAGGGACTTCTCATTTTCTATCACTTTGAAGATTTTCCTTATGTCACTGGCATTGCAGTAAAGGAAGAAATTTAAAACAGTATCAAAACCTTATCTAGAACTTGCTCTTGGTCCAGAGTTTGGTGTCACATAACCATCCTACCCCATGCCCATGCTAATACTGCACATCCTTCCCTGACAATTTGTCTGCCTTGTAGGCACTCTGACATCCATCAGATCTCCAGAGTTCTAAAAGGAAAATCTCAAAGTCAGCAGGATTCTTTGAGAGACATAATCTCTTTTCTAAACCTGTATTTCTGATTACAGAATCATAGAATATCCCGAGTTGGATGGGACCCACAAGGATCACTGAGACCAGCTCCTGGCCTGGCACGGGACTGCCCAAATAATCACACCATGTGCCCGAGAGCGCTGTCCAATTGCTTCTTGAACTGTGGCAGGCTTGGTGCTGTGACCACTTTTTGGGAAGCCTATTCCAGCATCTTCTGAGTTTTGTTTAGAAATCTCCACAGCAAGAAGTTTTCCATTAAGAAAAAAAACCCCCCCAAAAAAAATAAAAAAAAGAAACAAAAAATACAAAAAAAACCCAAAAAAACCCAAACCAAACAAACAAAAAAAAACCCACCAAAAAAAACACTAAAACCCAACGCTTCTTATAAGTGTAAATAGTTTTTAGTTTCCAGTGTAACGGAGACAGGTTTAAGGGATTTAAGGGGCAGTTATGTAAACCGCATCACAGGAACCCAAGTGCAGACTAAGCCCCGTTCCCGCGTTTCCCCGCGGCTCCGCCCGCGCCCGCCGTACCTGCGGCCCGCCTCCAGCTCGGCGCACAGCCCCGGCTCCAGCTGCAGCAGGCAGCACTCGCCGCCGCCGGCCTGCGGGCCGAAGCTGAGGCAGTGCACGGCCGGCAGCAGTTCCGCCGGGTTCAGCTTGGCCGTCTGCAGCGTGGCGTCCACCTCAGCGCGGCTCCGCATGGCGGCCCCGGCCCGCTCCGAACCCCGCGCCACGGCCTCCATCCCCGCCCCGGCCCGTTCCGAACCCCGCGCCACCGCCTCCATCCCCGCCCCGGCCCGCCCCGATGGGGCCCGGCCCGGCCCACGGGGAGGTGGCGGAGGCGCGCGCAGCCTGCCTGGCTTCCGCGGGTGACGGACGGAGGGGACGGACGGGAGGGAACGGCTCGGAGTGCTACCGAGCGGAATCGCTTCGCTCTGCTCCTCCGCCGGGTCTAATCTGGGACAAACCTCCCGATTTCTGTCCGGCTACACAGGAGCCGAGCTGTGCTGCGGTAAAATCTCTTGTTATGCTAAAACTGCAATAAAAGTACACAAAACGCGCAAAACTAAATAAAATGACAAAACATTGCAAAAACAGGCCTAATATGGAAGTCACTGCCCGGCTCTGAGGCAACATAAAATCATGGACGTGTTTAGGATGGAAAAGGCTTCCAAGATCAAGTCCAGCCCTTCATCCAGAAGTGACAAATACAGCACTAAACCATGTCCCTAAGTGCCACACCTACATGTCTTTTAAACTCCTCCAGGAATGGTGACTCCAGCACTTCCCTGGCCAGCCTGTTCCAGTGCTTGACCACCTTTTCTATGAAGACATTGTTCCCACTACGCAATCTAAACCTCTGCTGGTGCAACCTGAGCCCACTTCCTCTCATCCTGTTACTTCTTAGCTGGGAGAATTCCTGCCTGGATACAGCCTCCTTTCAGGGCGTGCTGGTGAGCAATAAGTTCTCCCCTGATCTCGGAATCTGTTTTGGTTTTTTCCCTCCAAGATATGTGAAAGATTTTGTCTGGCAGTTTGTGTGCCTGAGGTGGAATGAGTCTGAGCTCTTTAGTTTTCTTGGTCTCAAGGTTGTTTATTATTTTCTTATCTGTAATATTTTCTCTCAGCCC
>VXBI01008507.1:1130683-1163408 GCA_013397375.1 Toxostoma redivivum | reverse complement strand
ATATTATATATATTATATATATAATTAAAGTATATATAATAATAATAATATTCCTTGTCTAGACAACTTTTTTTGCAAATGATATGTCCAGGTTTAGCAAACAAAAGGCTCACCACAGCTTTCTCCTTTAGGGCAGCATGTCTCTGATCCAAACCCCAGTGTTCTTTTTAAAACAAACAAAGATAACTCTGTTAAGTACAAGTGAACCTGATCTAAAGCTCACTGCAGTTATTGTGGCTATTTTCATTAATTCCTGTAGGCTTCGGATTAGGCTGTAGGTTCAGAAAGTGTCAGAAGTGAGCAACTAAACACAAATATGCTTTGTTATAGCTTCCTTTTTCCGCACATTTGAACACTCCCTCATAATTCTTCTCTATAAAGGCAGACCACCATCAGACAGAAACTAAGAATAAGAAGTTTCATTTCCAGAAGTGAGTGTTTCCAGAAAGCTGTGAACACATTAAGGTAGTCCTATAACATGGAAACTATCTTGCAATCTGAACCACTGTGGTCAATGATGTTACCAGCTATAATTAACTTTGCAAAGTGGGTTAAAATGCTTATTCACTTGGGCACTTCACAAAAAAACTGGTTTAGGCGTCAGATTAAGTGGGCGAAATATCTTTGCATTTTGTCTTCATGATGATCTCAATATCACAAAATGGATGCACTGCAGCAAGTTTTAAATTCTCTTTTGCATCTACAGCGTCTTATCCTTTAATAAAGACTAATCACTTGCCAATTTGATTTGAAGAACATACAAGAACAAATGAAAACCTGTAAAGAAAATGCATAAATGTTGACTTTGAAATAGATTAACCAAATAAATCCAAAATGATTGGGGCATTATTTGTTTATGAAAAATATTTATATTCTGAGATCATTCATGTCAGAATTGACATGGTTTTCATAATTCTGGAAAAAAAATCTTAAGAAATCACCAAGGTATCACTTGTAGTTATCATGTGCTCTCACATCGTAATTCCAATGTGTGTCTTTCAACATATGTCTATGACTTCTGTAATAGTGATAAGGAAACCATACCAACTGAAAGATTTTTGAGACTATTCATCACTCAGATTTTGTGAAAATTCCTAAGGCTGTAATGTGGCCATTGCTAGTTTAAGTAGATTTCTTTCAGACGTATTCTCCATGGAATTAGCTGAAGCCTTAGTATTTTTCCATAACGTAGAGAAAAGATTATTGAAAGAGATTTGAACTAAACACACAAAAGATCATGATGGCAAAGCAGAGAGAAGCAGCAGAGGAAGCAGCAGTTAACATTTTGCTCACCAAGTTGTTCAGCTTAGTGAAGTCTGAATGGCAGAGATCGCCCGTAATAGCACCCGTGTGAGATGTACATTGGTATTGTTGAGCAGTTTAGCTAGCAGGCTATTTCAAAGAAAGTGAGCAGAGCTCTCTCTTAGCAACCAAGGGTGCAGTTTCACATTACACCTAATACACTGTGACTGCAGGCTGTTGAGAATATGAGCAGTCCCCATCCATTACCCGCAGCTGTAGCTTCCCACACTCTTCCTTCCTCTCAGTGTAGTGATTGTGTGGCCATAGGGCAAAATGCTTCAGCTTTCTGATCTGAGGGAAGACAAATCTTTATCTTTCTTTCTCTTTCCTCCCCCCCTCTATTTTGTGACGGATGAATATATCTCAGAGCAGCAAACCAAGCCAACTCTACTTGCAGCTGCGTGACTACAGGAACCAGGGTAAATGTAGGGTTGGCAACCCATAGCTGGGCCAGAAGGGCTGTTTGAAGTGGGCCCAGATAAAATACCAGACCTGCCAGTCAGGGAGGAATCAAGTTCAGACCTAGCTTGCAGCTATACCACAATCAGTATCTATCATTACATGACATCTGATAAAGGCATATTCTACTCAAGCTTAAGGTCAATTTTATACTCTCTTCAGCACATTTCCACATCAGGCTACTACACGCAGCTTCAACTTCAGAGAACATTCTCACATGAGAGGGCTTGTTATTATATTCTGTATATGCCAAAAGGTGGACTGAAACACAGGTCTAAATGTTTTTAAATGAGGGTTTAGAATAAAATTCTGCAGTAGCAGGATTAGTTACTGTTCTAGAAATATGGTTTAACTGGCTTCTCCAATACATCCACAATGAGTCAGAATGGGTTTGAGAAGTGGATAAATTTTTAAAACTCCAAATTTCCTAGTTTCTAAAATGCAAAATTATTGAGATAATTGAAAAAAAATCTGTGTCCCACCAAACAGAGCTCCTTATTTATGATAATGTGCAACACTTCTGGTCCAATATGAAGTCTGAAATGGGCCTGAACATATTTCTTCTTACTACTATCTAAAATTCCTTAAGGTCTCAGCATTCTTCTAAGAAAGGATAAAAGTTTTGTTCAAATTCATAACTCTTTAAGAAAGACTCCATAACAGAAAGAAGTGAGCAGGCAAAGATGAAAATTGGATATCTAGTAGTATAAAGGAAATATTCCCATTTTTTCAACCGGAAGAAAGCAAGACAACATAGGAAGCCCCAGGAGAAGCAGGAATTGAATCCAGGCATTCTGAATGCTAGCCAAGAGGTTCATCTTTCCTTTGTATTCAAGAAAAAAATGAACAGAAAAAAAATCCAGTGTTAATTTTCTGAGGTTTCAAAATACTCCCTGTTCCATAAAAGCCAAAAACTTTTGACATTTTCTAAGTAAATGCCTAAAGAATCTCTACTGCCATATTGGATTTTTAATGTACAAAGTGAAAGGAGTTTCACTAAGGAAGTATGACCTCTGATTTCCTCATTCTGTTGCTTTTCTGAAATCCTCAGGGCCTTTTATGGCATGTCCCTACAATACTCACCAGGCTGCAGGAAGCATTTAGCAGCATCATATGGCACAGACAGTTAAGCAGTATACTCTTGGTAGGTATGGTCCTGATGTAAATGAGCTGTGGCAGCATATCCCAACTTTTATCTCCCATATCCCATGCTGGCAGTCCTCTGGACTGGACGGGACCATATATGCTATCCTATAGCAAATGAATCAGGGCTTCTCATCTCTATCAGAGATGTCATCCTGTCAAAAGTAGGAGCATAGTCTCAGTTGTCACAGTGGGGACAGTGAAAGTGATTTCAGATACTCTTCTAAAACTAAAAACTGAAGTCAGAAGATGCCCATCAAGCTTTGTTAATGAACAGTTCTCTACTTTTAATTAAAGGTGTTACCAAAACTGGGTGTAAGGCATGAAGAGAGAGATAGATTACTGCCTAATTCTTCAGAATGGGTTTGAGCTGTGCAGACTCCATATTCTGCCTGGGATATGCAGAGAGAAAAATGCTACTCTTTGTCCCTGTAGTGTGTCCTTCACACGGGGACTTGTCACTTAAGTGCTCCCTTGCTTCAGAGGAATTATAGCTGTGTAGGGGTGTGAAATAGCTGTGAACAAGAAAGGAATGTGATGTAAATTGTTCTACCAAGAACTCAAACTTAGCTTGTCGCTGCCTCTGTGTGCAATTCTGCAACAGCAGTTTGCATAGTCCCACAACAAAATTCCTGAATTATGCATTTTTACATTCCCTGGATAGCTAAACCATGTCACTGACTTCAGCTGAAGTAATTTTGACCTCATGAATGCATTACAAATGGTTTGTTAGGGGACCACCAGGGAATGTAGGAGCAGATGGCTGCTCAAACTGGAGATTCAAGGAGATGATGATGTGATTTGGAAATATCATTGCTCCCTGTCTTCTTCTATTTAGGGGTCCACTAGGAAAAGCACTCAATGCCCAAATTACAAGGGGAAAAGAGTACAGAGACTAGAAAAAGGAAAATGACAAAACCAAGCCCAGTTACCAGAGAGACTTTGAAGAGTTAACAGCAGGCAGATCTCAGAAAATCAGATCTCTGATAATCCCACAAAGAGGTAAGGATTTATGTGGTTAAATCTGATGGAAGGATTTAGTGGAAAGGGTCACTGGTCTAAAAAGGTAAGAGGAGTGGAAAATCTCTCAGTGGGGAATGGAAAGCTGAAAAATAAATCAAGATTAGATCAAGAGTAAAACCAGAAGGAGCTCGTAGAGAAAAATCATAGAAGAAAAACTAATATAAGAGTGAGAAGAGCAAGTTCACAGGAGCTGTAAAGAACAGAGTTTGTATTAAATACTTCAGGTGAGATCTTCATTTTTTTGTGCAAATGGAAACAAATCCAGCAATCATTGTAGGCTGAGCCCAAAAATCTCTCTGTACTCCTGTCAAGAAATTAATAATATGAAGACTGGACTCTTCTAAACAGGATAAGATTCTGAAGAAGTCTGTAGCCTTTTTGAAGAGAGGGCATAAACCAGAAATGTTTCAGGGTCCATCTCTGGCTGCTTTAAGGGAGCAAGAGGAAGTGAGCAATATTATGGACTGTGTTACAAGAGCAAATATAAAATACAGTATTTTCCTTTCAAATACCTTATTTCGTGTCAAGGACACATCATAAAAAAAGAAAAAGGAAGAGATTAAGTCCCTGAAGAACTGAATGGGGTTGGAAAATTATCTAGAAATACAATCTGAATCTGATGTAGACATCAAATGACAGCACCATGATACTGCAAACTTATAGGTGAAACAAAGATGAAATTTAAGTACAGGGATAAGAAGACCACAAATTTAAAGAAAAATAGACACAAATTGATCTGATTAAGACTAAAGAACAATATAAAGTAGAGAATTTGAAGTGAAAGGTGAAACATCCCAGGAAATACAAGAGACAAAACAAAACTCCTGGAAATGGATGTAGGAAAAGGGATTTTCTGAGGCTGAAAGGAAAGCACTGGTGCAATCATGTCAGAGAAGTGAGGCAAGATGCGAGTCTTCAACAAATATATCACAGGGCCACAGCTTTACCCATGTTCTTAGTCAAGAACCTTCCAGCCTTGAGAAAAGGCTAGCAACCCCTCTCTAGAGAAGGCCTAGAGAAACTGAGTTTTTATTCTCTTTTCTGCAGTAAGGAATATTTGCATTCCTGGATGGTGACAAGGAGAATGAATTAAACAGCCAGGATATGTTGGCAGAGAATTATATTAAGGCTAATTGAGACTTCCATCAGAAATTTTATAGTTCTAATATAGATTAGAAAATGCTTTGAAACCAAAAACACAATACATTGTGTGAAATCACAATACATTGTCAAGACCTAGAGGAAAGCTAGATCTCCAGTGGCTCTTTTAAATAATGAAATTTCTATTAAAATAAAATCCATACTGTTGAATATTCAACGTTCTATAACTATTTGTAACCTTTAAGTTGAGAGTAGAAGATCCATATCCTTAAAATATAATAATAGTAAAGGAATAAAATAAAAGTGGTAGAACAATAGAACCAAGGAAAACTACTTTTATAAATTTTAAAAGATCTGGATGAAAGAGGACTGTCCAAAAAACAGAGTACTAGTTTCCTGCATTTCAAGAAAAAAACCCCAAACATTTAAAAACATGGAAACTGAGCCTTTGCTTTATCTTGAGTGGGAGAGGGGCATGGCAATTTTACTGGCTCAATATATCGTGTGTCTCAAAAATCAAATTGTTAGATGAAGGATGCAGGTGTTTCTGATCAAATGTTACTTTAAGAAAAAAAATTTTTTTAATTCTGTCTTAAATATTTCCTCTTATATTTCTTTGTAAATCTCTTTAGTTTTCTTATAGCATGCAGGAAAGAGGAAGTTAGCTTCCTAGGGGAATTTTAATGAAGTCCTAGGTTCACCTGACAAGAGTTCAGGATAGATAAGTACTGTCCAGAGCAGGATATTTATAAAGGCAACAAATTTGTTAAGAGCACTGGATCAGAATAATACTTGAAGGGTGATTAATCACAATTCTAGAAACTCCATTTACTCTTTCATACCATATACTACATATATCTTATAATATCTTGAATCATAATACATATACTTCAGTGTCTTGCTATATCAACTTACCACTAAATTTATTGCAGTGATCTCAGATGGTCTGAGTACTTCCTGATAGATTGGATCTGGGAAGGTTTTGGATTCAACCAAGATGATATTCATAGAGAGCAAAGGTGCCTTTATGTGACCAATTAAAAATACAAGAACTGGAGAGTGATTCTTAGAAATATTTAGAAGCCAATGGTAAAAGTCACATTAAAAAAATGGAATGTATGCTGGCAGGAAAAAGAATTAAAAGGCATTGTTGTGCATAAAGCTTTCACCCAGAATCCAAGATGAACAATATTTAATAAACACCTGTTTTGGAGAGAAAGGAATGGATGACTTTAAAAATCTAAGATAAATGAGGAGGTAGTCCAGGCTACTGGCTGAGACTGAGATTTACAAAAGCTTTAAATATATTTCTCACTCCTATATTAATGGGCATTTCATATGATTAGGCCAGGAGGAGATGTTGCTTCTCTTAGAAGGGAAGCAGGGAGAAATACAGCATGCCAAGAGAAGAGTTTTTATTTTACAGTTTTTTTGCCAAAGTATTTTCAGATTGAGAAATGAGTATTCTATAAGTGACTATCCAGTACAAAGTGTTTGCAATCTTACTTGTCAAGGTTGTTTTAGATGGACTGTGTGCAGCAAAACTAATATCTCAAACAGCTGTATTGTCTTCAAACATTTCCCTGCACACCCAACATTTCTCTGCACACCCAAAATATGTGTGCTCAATTAGAAGGGTAGATCAGTGAAAATTAGAATATCAGTTGGATATCAATTGGGTAGCAATATCAAATGGAAGACATATTTTTAAAAATTTCATGGGAATTAGGTGAAAATTTTCTGCTTTGGGCAAGAACTCTGCAACTTCAGAAGAGAAGTTTTGCCCTCAAAGGCAATAGATGTAATTGAGGTGAGGCACAAATTCAGATTTCACATCCAGGAAGAAGAATCTGGAGTGTTAAGTTTTTTAAGTTGCAGGTATTCAAACTGATGACAATGATAAACAGTTATTACCACTTCAGTATCATGGTATCTTTGACTAATTATGTGACGTGTTGTTCACAGTCTTGCACAGTCCTGGATTTACTGTGGCCATACACCTATTTTCCTCCTGAGGGCTGGGATACTCCTATGTGTGACCTGTCTGCTCCAACAATGAGGAAGTAGACTGGCTGAGCCACTCTCCTTGTGGCTCTACTGATTCTCTTGTGAAAGCATCATCACAGAGCAGAGCTTGCATGAAAGTAACCATGGGATGTCAGAAGGGAAGGGTAGAGTGAAAAAGCTGTTCCAGGGAAAGGATTGTTCTGTGCCCCAGCTGGTGGAGAGGAGGCATTTACTACACATTTAGCCCCTATATGAACTTGGACTACCTAAGCATGGAGGCTGCTACTGAGAGAAGATCCCTTCCAACCACCTCCAGAACCTCACTGACCTCTCATTCAAAAATCTTGACATTACTATGGTACTGTTAATGGGGAGAAGTATTATGAAGGACTCAGCCTTGTGGTCCATAAATGAATGTTGCCCTGAGGAGAGTTCACTACTGGATGGGACAAAAGATGTCAGGTTGAATTGATATGGGAGAAGAAATGAAGAGGGACAGATAAAGAGAAGAAACAGATCCTGCCTGACCTCTGAGGCAAGTAGAAGTTCATTATACATTTCACCTAACCTAGCCATTTTTTTGACTATTAAAAAAAAGAGAATCAACAATCCTCCCTGCCCAACTGTACACTTTCTGGGCTTTTTTTCCCACATAAGGTGCTTGCATCATATGAATTTCTTCTTCCTATTCTCCTTTTAAACCCCTAAAGCTTTCAACTAAGTGTAATTCCTGTGCACTCATTTCTGTTTGGCCACCATTACGATTTGCTTACATTTTAGTCTCCCAATGACTTTTTAAAATGTCTACTTGTATTTCTACTTTGCACTCTAAAGACAGTGTCCTCCTGCAGTCTATCAGACCCCTCTTAGGGGAGTGCAAACAGCTAGCAAGGGCAGGCGATAGCAAAATGCAGTTAGCAGTAATTATCTCAGAGAGTAGTAATACCTTGGGCCTGTTCCAAACTTGCAGACAGGCAGCTGAAGTCCCAGCTAGTCATAGCCTTTAGAAAAAGATTGTATAAGGTTGAGCAAAAACTCTGTATGAGCGCTGCAGTGTGGGACAGGTTCTTGGAATAGTTTCCTGTGGAAAATTTCATTGCTAGTGCACACTGTCTTCCATCCAAAGTATCCATGGCAATATAAAATATGTTGCAGCTTTAGTATGGAGAGAGAAGTTGAGGCTGGATTGAAGACAGTTTAAACAGGAAATTCACATTTCAAAATGCTGTATATGTAAAACAACTCCTTTTTCACTGGTTTCTGTCGCAGAGGCTGCTGTGGTTTAGCTTGCCGCCTTACTATTTGCTTTTAAAATAGCCTATATATTTACAAAGGCTCAGTCTACATACAAGCCTCATTTAACGTCCATTTGCTACCATTTGCACCACATTACAAACTCATTTACAAAGTGAATGTGGAAACAAATGTGACCCCTATGGAAAGCCTCGCTGAGCCTGTGTGTGATTGCAGCCGTATGTAACAGCTCATAAATGGTGTCGGCTGGAGACTGTGCTTAAGTACTGCAGCACAGGAGCTTGTCATTTCCGGAACCAGATTGCAGCATCTGTATTTCTCTTGCCCCTTTTCCTGGCGCTGTTAAGCCCGAGAATTCTTTCTAGAGCAGTCATCCTAAAAGCCAAATAGCTCCTCTGGAACAGTTCACAATACTGTCATATTTAAAATATGCTATTGTGCTGTAAGCACTCTTAAGAGCTGCAGTGTTCTGGCTTGTGTACTAACACTGAAGTACAGAGGAAAATCAAACCCAGAGTCTCCAAAATAATTGCACGGGCAGGTGGCCGATAGGAGCAAAGTCAGAATTCGAGCAAATAAGAAATTCTTCTGTTCTCACCTGTCACACTGGAACTCACCATGTTCCATCTCCAGACACATTCATTAGCTGTGCCCACTCCCTCAAACTCCATGTCACCACAGTCAGGTATGTGCCTCTGGAGGACTGACGATAACAGCAACACTTGAGCACTTATCAGTGAGTATGAAACGCTGCAAAGTGCCTGACTTCAGGATTCAGTCACACTACCAAGGGTTAAGGCCTTTCTTCAAGGTCATTCCTTTAGATACAGGAGCTCAGCAACAGAAACATCACTCGCCTTGCAATCAAGCAGCTTCAAAACAAAAGCATCAAAAACAACCTTCCATGTAAACAATATTGGTCACTTTTGGATAATCATTCATTTTTTGTTTAAGCCTTGAACTTGGTTAATGGAGCGCAAATTCTGAGAGACACCCATGCTGCTGAGCAGCTTGACTCACCTCAAACATCAAAAATTAGAAAGAATGCAAAGGATTCAGGGAAAATTGATCCCAACAGTTAAGAGCAGGAAAAGCTGCCTACAAAGCTGAGAGAACAACTAGGGAAACCAAATTTAATTAAAGTCTTACCTTCTGGTATGCAGCTTAACTACACTGCCTGTGTGAATCTCCATATATGCTTTCTTTGCTGCCCATCATATGGAACATATATGGAACATATTCAGCATTCTTAAAGTATATAGAAGTATTCCTACTAAATCCGTTGGACTGAAACTTGAGGTGTTGGGTGTAAAACAAACGTACAAAAGTCAAATTAGGGATAATAAGCATAATGCTGTCTTTTCTCATAGAAAATGACCTGTGAGTATCAGTAGCCATCAGGCCTAAGATCATCAGATGGGAATTGGACCTCTACTTTAATGGCAGATGCTTGCAGTTACCAGGAACCCTCCCATGGGGCAACCTGCTAAGTTTTCATCTGATGCTTTTTTCATATTCATAGACAAAAAGCAAAGCCAATCTTGTGGTTTTACGGTTGAATATAAGCTCTCTGATTTTGCAGCCTTTTGTGCAGGACTCTTTCTTTTCCAGTCGGAATTTTCAATAGGCCCAGTCCTCACAGAGAATGCAGGCAATACTCCTACTGTCTAAATATGATAAATATGATAAAATATTATATAGTGCTCATAAAACTCGGAAAAAGACAAATATATTTTCAGTTATAAAAAGAAACATGCAGGAAAACTCCTTTAATTTTCCATTTCTGCTAGATGGGCATGTAAGCTCTGACTGCTAGACAGAGAAAGGCGAAAAAGATTCTGCCAGAGGATAGTATAATACATAAATTTCCAGTATGTATTTGCATAAGGTCTTTCACATAATAGTCTCTAATATAGTTTGGAAAAGTCATAAATCTTTCATTTTCTGTCTGCCAGCTGAATTGTTTTCTCTTTTGTTCTTGTTGCTCTGAAATTTTTTAAAAGGTAATGCCATCTCATCTATCATAAATTGATGGTGAGCCTAGTGAAGTTTGAATTTTGCTGTTTGGATTTTTGAAACTTATATGTAGTTTTTGACATTTCACAGGCATTGTATCTTCACCTCTTCCAGTGATTGGGATGAAAAATATGGGAATTATTCTGCTATGAGTTCAGTTGAAAGAAAGGAATGATTGCTTACATTGCTCCCCAGTTTTCTCTAAAATGAAAGTGTATTAAGGTAGGTGAAAATATTTGTGGGTAAGGGAAACATGCAAGGGCTGGCTGAATTTCTTTGAACTTCAGTCTGGTGGTATTTTGAGGTTAATGTTAAGGGTTAGGCCAGTTCTTACATTATTCAAATAAGTATGCCTGTCCTTAATAGAGCTCTTGAAACAGACAATTCAGTGTGATATGACGACTGTCTAAAATTATTCCAGGATAAGAGAGAGATTTAATTTTTTGCAAAAGCAGACAAAAGGATATGTGTTTCATGTTTGGAAATTTGATGTTTTTTTCTAGAACAATTTCATTTGAAAGTAGGACACTACTTTTTCAAAAGATTAATTAGTTTATAATGAGAAAGATAACATCCCATGAGCCAAACTGATGTCAAGTGTTGCATTATAGATCCAAGAGTCACAACTCTGAGATAAAACAGATAATCCTGTGATATGAGAAAATAGAGCTGTAACAGATGTATGCCACACTATGGGAGTGCTCGCAGCTATTTGTGAGCCAAAGAAGTATATGTATTTATACTTTCTTGCTTTTTTCCTTGAATTTTCTTTGCTACTTTTTCAAAATCAGCTCAGTTTTGAAACAGCCCTTACCCTCTGCTTGACTAAACAGAGATAGAATGTCTGGCATCAATTTTTCAAAGACACAGCTGTAGCTACAGTGATTAGATCTGGAAGACTGGTTTTAGAAATTTTAGTTTGGAAGATACAAACTTGGAAAGCAAACAGGAAGAGAATAGTTATTGTAGGGAAATTGAGAGTGGTGATGGCAGTACCATGTTTTATCTCTGAGATCAATGTGACCTTTTAATGGTCTTCTTTTAAACCACAGACAGTGTTTTGGATTTTAAATGGTACCTGTTTTCCAGAGTATGATTGGAGGTGAAAATGGTTTTTTTTGTAAAGTGAAACATTTTTCAGTTTTCATGGTAAGTTCTAGTGTTTCTTTATTTTATCGAATGAAACGTAACAAATACAGGACGTGATCCAGGAAATATTTAGTCTTACAAGCAGGTTTACGTAAGTAACTGTGTCCAGTTCTCCTACACATTTAGCTGTGCTGAAACTCAGACTACTCTGAATAAATCATTTTAAAAGGTGAGCCTGGAAAATGTCTTCAAAATAAATACTGGGTGTGAAAATGCAAAAGAAAGAAGCCATAGTTTCAATTCACAGAAAAAAAAAATAAAAAAGACAGAGTATTTCCTCTTCAGAAAGCATTTTCTCTATTAGCAACATTTGGGACAACCACCACATATCTAATATCTTGGGAAATCTGAGCACAGTCTTCCTGCTTTTTCTGCCAGAGAGAGTGACATAACAAGAACCTTCTACATAGCTTTCCATTTTAAGCCTAATTTCTGTTTTCTTTGTTTATGGTTATGGTCACATACTCTGGCAGCCACAAAAATCGTAAAATCACATTAATCTGTAAATCGTAATACTTCTGTTTCAGGGTGGGTTGTTTCTAGCTCTCTGCCATTTTCAACCTCCCTAATATTTGCAGAGGACAGTTATTTCATCTTCCCAACCCCCTTTTTTCTCCCTCCACTCACATAATTAAGCCATGAACTCCAGCAAGCAAGGACAAGGAGGAAGTACCATTCAAACATCCCATCATCAGTACTAGTCATTTTAATGAAATAACATGCTGCTGGATTGAATGCATCTTATGACAGCCTATCTAAGAATGCCTGTCTGCTCTCCAGAAGACTTGTGCTTTAAAAAAAGAAAAGGAAAAGCCTTTAACCAGCCTAGGGGGTAAAAAGAGAAAAGAAAGGAGAGAATATTAGATAGAGCTAGCAAAAGAAAGGAGTCACTTGAAGAGCTGAATAGATACGGAGAAAAATAAGCCACCAAATGTGAATGAAAGGGACTTCAGTGTATGTCAGAGAAAGAAAAGGAGAGGGGGGAAAGCACTGGCACCAAAAGAAAAGAAAAGAGATTGATAATGGACAAAACCCCTATGTACTATTTCTTAGCAAAGCAAAGTACACCAGGAGCAAAAGTCAAAGCCATACAGGGTCTATATATAAACTTCTCAAATTATGGAAAAGAAATACTAGTCTTGCTTTGCATGGTTATAGGGAAAGATGTTAAGAGTTTTTGGATCTGGATTTTCACACTTCACTGCATCAAGCTAACAAACTTTATACTATGAACAACATCATAACACATGATTGAAAAGAAAGAGGAAAGGTTAAAATGCAGCTGTTGCCATGGGAGAGTTAGAAAGATCATGTTAAGAAGGAAGCTGGAAATATCTTTGTGCACAGGTGCATGCATATGCACCTTTAGGGTTGTTCCAAAACATCCACCGAGGCTTCTGACCTGAGGATTAGAATGTGTGACACTGCTGTCATAGTGACTTAAATTAAGCAATCACTTTTTGACAGACTTTGCCCTCTTATGGCACTGTTCTCCTATGTAGTTATGTAATTGGTATTGTCTAAACTATTGACTGAGACCCTTAGAAAATTATTGCCTCTGGAAGGCTTGGCCTTGACTCCATGGAGTAGTTTCTCAGGCCTTTAGGCATCTGTGGACTACTGGAGAGATAAAAAATAAAAATACAAAAGGACACCTGCACTAGTATCTAACACAATGCCCCTGGAATTCCCCTGAATCTTATCACTGTGAAGACCTGTCATCTGACTTTATCTCTGATTTCTTACACTACTTGAGTGCTTACAGAGCAAAATCAAATGATAGCATGACTTGAAATGTCATCTCTATGTAGATAATGCTTTTTCAAATACATCATAAAAGGGAATTAAAGGACATCATCAATGTATTTTGGGGATACAAAAAGAAAGAAATTTCACAGGACTGCAGAACAGATGATTGTATAACCAGAAGTGACTGACTCATGCTAAAAAAAGGAAAATTTAGGCTGCATTTAGGAAAGCTTTTTGTCAATGATGTTTTTGAATCTTTAAAATGGTCCCTGTTGAGAATAAATGCTGGCCTTGGATGTCTAATTTCCTGAAAGAAGGGTGAGCTCTTCACTTGGTCTCTCTGCTCTTTGCTCTTGGAAAATGCCCTTCCCTCTAGGAGAGAGAGAAGGCCTGCAAGGACCAAAAGAGGGCAATGGCCAGGTAAAGATGGGGTGGAGAAAAGAGATACCATCCCTGGGCCACAATAGGGTTCCTGGCAGGGTTGTAGTTTTTGTTACTGAAAAAAATTTCCTTTACAAAAATGCTTTCCACTGAAAATTGTGATTTCAATAAACTCCCAATAATTTCTGATATGACACATTCTCAACCTGCCTGTCAGTGGCAAAGTTTTCAAATGGTTGATACTATTGCCTGACTGTCCTAAAGTACTTACACACTATAGTTTCTGGCTTCTCTGTGCTTCTTTTGGTTAAACCTACCTTCATTGGGAAGGAAAGACCCCATTGTGACTCAAGCATGTATACTTCAGACCTCCATACCATGCAAAATCATGGAATTTATGCTCTAGGATACATAGGTAAATAATAGAGCTTTTACAGAGGGGTGTCATATCAAGATGCTTCTGGAAGAATCTTGCAATATCATATTGCCAGTTTATAGCAGCTGGGGGGAAATATCTGCAAAAATATAATTCTTTTTTGCTCTGTTTCTTTTATTCTTTCTGAAATATCTGCCACTGGCTACTGTCACAGCTATTGAACTAAGTGGCCCTTTGACTCTGCAGTCATATTAATCTAAGTCAGATAATTTAGAAATGTGTGGCTTTTGTCCTTTGTAGAGTATAGTTGTTGGTTTTGATTCACTGTGATCTTGAGGTACAAAACCCTTTCACTTAAAAGTTCTTAATGAAGATTTGGCTGTGCTGCCTTACTCTCCTTAACCTTGTTCCCATTACCAGTTTCTTATACTCTTAATTTCTGGGGCAGTATTTTCCTTCTTCCAGCTTTTCATACATTTCAAAGTGCAATATAAATATTTAAATGGGAAAGGGTGGGGGAGAGGGAAGCAATCTTCTATGATAGGGGAAAAGAAATTCTTATTTCCTGAGAGTTTAATAGATCCTATCAAACATATTCAGATGCTATCACAGACTATAGTGTTACACAGAAATAATGCAAATATGTGTGTGTGTGTGTGTGTGTGTGTGTGTGTGTGTGTATGTGTGGAAACATAGATGTAAAAATGGTGCTGGGCTCATCTGCTGTGCTGGTAGCATTGTAAGCCACCTTTGCTCCAGAGTATTTGACAAGGAACATCAGATGGGAGTTCCTTCACTGTTGCACGGTTGTTATTTTCTTCTGCTTCCTTGGGCCATGGAAATTTCACGAAACTCTCAGGTCCTTCAGCAGTTAGCCAAATCTAGGCTGAACAGGCTGTTCAGTCACTAATTCACTAATGCCAGCAGTGGAGAATTGCTAATAGATACGTTTGTCCACTACTCCTGTTGATTCACCAGTAGCATCAAATTAAGCTGAAAGATCAGAAGCTGTTGCCACCTCCCTATAAATCACAGAATCATAGAATGATTTGGGTTGGGAGGGACATTAAAAGTCATCTAGTTCCAACCCTCCCTTTCGTGCCCCTTCCTGCCACAGGCAGGGACACCTTTCACTAGACCAGGTTTCTCAGAGCCCCATCCAACCTGGCCTTAAACACTTCCAGAGATGAGGCATCCACAGCTTCTCTGGACGACCTGTTCCAGTGCCTCAGCACCCTTGCAGTAAGGAATTTCCTCCTGACATCTAATCTAAACCTCCTCTCTCAGTTTAAAGCCATCCCCCCTGTCCAGTCACTACATGCCCTTGCATAAATTCTCTCCCCTTCTTTCTTGTAGGCTCTCTTTAGGTACTGGGAGGCAGCAATTAGGTCACATTAGTCTGTACCAGCCCTTCTTCAGCAGGTCCTGTTGAGGGAGATACAGCAGAAACAGGCACAGAGAACAGGCAGCCTGACAAGCACAGCAGCTCTGGTTTCAATTTACCCTAACCTTCACCTATAAAAAATTGTAAATATGAGAGTGGGGGAGATGTTACAGAGCCTTTGCAGCTCTCCTTGCATGTGACGCAGCAGCCTCCAGCAAAGAGCAAGCAGGCAGCCGGGAGCTATTAGAACTTCAGGCACTCTCATTTAATCTGCTATTGCATGTGAGCTGACATCCTGAGCTCACTGAAATCATTCCACTCATACTGCATTCCTAAGCTTTCCAGAGTCTCTTCACTACTATCACACTTTCTGTTTCTTGCTGTGTTTAGGAAGGGGAAAGAATGAAATAAAACTATGCCCACCTACAGGCTGGAAGCCAACTGACTTTCAATCATTTTAATAGTCAATTACAGTCAAGAATATTTGGTTTTCCCCTTCTCCATATCCACACATAAAGATTTGCCCTGCCACAAATCATTCACTGTGGACTTAGAGAAATTGTACACACAACTCCCAGCTTAGCAATTAATGTCACATAATAAGCCATCTATGGCCTTTTCTTAAATGAATATTCAGATAACAGAGAAAAAGCAAGCCCTGTTAGTGCGTCTTCATGTGTGTTTCTGGGCTTGTGAGATAGATTATGTGTAGAGAGGCTTGTGGATTGAATATGATCCAGTTGCCACATAAATAACAATATTAGACTTCAGCTTTTGTAAACAAAACGATATCAGTGGATTCTGCTTTCATTTTGTTGTAAGTGGTTTTAAAAAACAAAACTATATCAGTGGATTCTGCTTTCATTTTGTTGTAAGTGGTTTTAAAAAAACTCTGTAATTGCTTAGCATCTGGCAGCAGAACTGAAATATATTGATGTTAATAATGAAGTAAACCACTCACTGCCAGATCCTGATAAGTATACTGTATCACTCCAGTGGAGTCACTTCCGGAACAAGGTGCTGTTTAAACACAATAAGAGCCTAAGCATCTTGTCCAAAGTATTTAAAATTTGTATATATAGTTGCCAGTCCCCAGAAAATCTCAGGTATAAAAGATTTGCATAGTAAAAACCAAGTTTATGCATAAATAAATTGTGTTCTAGCAGATGTGAAGAAGAAAAAGTTCCTCTATGAAAAACTTCCTTTCGAATCTAAATTACAGGTTTCATTAAAACAACCCTTGAACCACCATTTAAAAAAAAAAAAGTTAATAAAATTGTGCACTTACTGATAGTTGCTTTGATAAGTGGTGCTGGGTTTTGTTTGCACTTTATTTTATAGTGTCTTTTTTAACAACATGAAGAACTAATTAAATCTCCCTACTTCAAGAAATACTTTTATTCCTCAGACTTCTGCTTCTTTTTGAAGCTCCAATAATTACCAATGAGTACCAATTACCTTCAGAAAAAAGTAACAGAACTAACTAAATCCTGGTAAGTAAAAGGGTCATTCAAATTCACCTTAATAATTTCCGGTGCTATGCAAATAGCAAAAAACATTATGATGATTCATGTTGAAGAATTTATCAGCTGAACACTACTCCAGAGAAATTCTTCCTAAATATAAGTAACATTGTTAAAGGTTATGAACAGCAGAAATATGAAGACATTTAGTTTCTGGTTCTGTAGTGAACGCCTCCTCTAGAATATTGCAAGTACACATATGCATCAATACAAATACTTGATGTGATCAGACGAGTCTAGCAATGTAAAGATAAGCCTTTATTCATTATCTTATTTCCTTACGGCACTGCTGGCCTCAATCCAGTTGAGGTTAAAGATGTGTGCGATTTTCAGCATATCTATAGCTCCATTGTAGCTCTTCGAGGGTAAATTATAACTTGTAGTTATTTTTCCTCTTGTACTGTAAATAGTATTATAGCAATGTGAAAGCAAAGGATTTATATACAAGGTTTGTGTGTTTCTTGTTTTAACTCACCATAATATTAAATATCAGCACTAAGGCCTCTTTCTTCCACTTTCCACCTCTGCAATTGAGGCTTGTGTGATTTTGAATGAGCATTGATGGGGGTATGAAGTAGTTAGCAGAGCGTAAATTGAAGTGCCAGCTGTATTTTGCAGCTAGTATCTAGTATCCTAGTATAGATAGGACTCCAGTGGCTCTTTGAAGAGGTACATATGCTCAATATCTGTGATTTGAAAATCTACTAAAAATATGGAGTGAGAAAATGTGAACACCCAACAGAATGCCCTGCCTGTTGGTCAGAGATCAGGGTGCATGATCTGAATGCCAGTGTCAAATGAGACTGACATGTTGGTCAACTGGACAGTAATTTTCATCTTTGAATCATAATAATTTCCTAACACTAATATATATGCTAGACCTCCTTGAAAGTATCTGTTCCCCTGACTTCTTTTAGTTGTTTAAAGTGCTCAATGATAGAGTGCCATGTAAATAATGTTCTAGAGATACTAGTATATGCAAATCTCATCAATATGAAACATCAGCATCTTCAGAGACGAATCTGGTGCACTTAAACCTCATCTGATTAGGAAATTTATGTTGTATGTTGTGAATCATAGCCTGCATCCACTCTTCAAATTCTCCTTATGCTGTAACATAATCTGGTTGCAACATTCTAGTTTCAAGAAATCTGGAAGTATTTTGAGAAGATCCCAGCATAGAATGTGTCTGTCAAATGGTAGGATTTTCATCAGGTTGCTGCCTATAAAGCTTTTGTTTTCTGCTGTTGAAATGTCAGTGTCACAGGGCTGACCATATGAGATGTCAGAATATCAGGTGAGTTGAACTAAACAGGGCTAAAGGGAGAGTTCCAAAAATGCAGAAGGTCAGGCAAGGTTTTGAGAGCTATGACGTTTTTGTCTCTAGACTTTTCAGAACAGAAATGTGGTAAGATATTATTAGTCAGTGTGAGTAAACTACTGGGTGTGATTACCTGCATATTAGCTACTGCAACATGAGGTGAGGAAGTCAAAATTGGAAAACTACACTCCTTTCTGAGTAGCAAAGTGGTAGCTAATGTTTGAAGACTGTGCATGGTAGGTCCAAAAATAGCTTGGGGCAGGTCTTCACATTGACAGCATGTGTTATCAGACAGACAGGGGAAGTCAGACACCTACTAAGTGAAACTATGAGATAGACCAGATATGGACTGTATTCCATTGAGAAACTGAACTTGAATTACAGGAGAAATTACAGTAGCAAAGCATTCAACTGCAACTGCCAATTATGACAGTGTTACTGCTGAATCATATTTCAAGTTATGCTCAAGGTCAGAAAAGCCCTAAGAATTAATACCCAGACTACTTACAAGCTCAAGTTTCAGGGAGGTCATTGCTGTACATATTTAAAAGAGCTGACACTATTTCATAGCCTAGAGGTAGTTCTTGGTGTTTAAGATTTGTTGAGTACCATTCATCAAGACTTCTGAGCAGTAGTTGAAAAAAATAAGCTAGATTTAACTAGATTTAAGTGAACTATTTTAGGCCCTTTAACTGGAGAAACAGTGAGCTGTTGCATGTTGGTAGGTAGGAGTCAGCTGCAGGACAGTATCACATTTTACCTTTTTCCTTAGTTTTCTCTGTGGGCTCTCAAGGGAAGGTTGTACACTCCCCAATCACAGTGAAAATCCTCTATCTCTGCAGTGAGAAAGATGAATATTGTCCACAAGATCCACTGAAGGATGAGATACCCTCATGCTTTATAAGAAACAATAAGCAATATCTCAGCATGGTAATTACCTCTCTGACATAGATACCACCTGGTTTTTGCAGTCTAGTCTGAGTGTAAGGACCAAGATATTTGTGGAATCACCCTGCAGAAGTATCAGTTTTTGAGCTCTTGCATGCTTTCTCTAATCTACACATCAAGACACATTGTTGAGTATTAATGTATGAAGCATTAACATATGGTCTAATTACATGAATCTTAACCAGTGATTTAGAGGAGACACCCAGCATTATCTGTGGCCTCTTGCTGACAATCCACTCTGAGCCCTCTGCAGGGCTTGTAGAGCATTTCTGGTTCCCCAAGTCTCACCAGGAAAATCTTAATGTATTAGTTTTATTAAAATAAATATCAAGAATATGGACAGGGAGAGAGTTGAAGGGTGGCTGGCATTCTTTTAAATTATATGTAAATTATTGTAATTAAATATTTTTCCCATATGAAGGAGGTAGCACTTACCACCTAAGTAGCTTACTATCTGCATAAAAAATAGGGCTGGTTTAACCTTGACCGTGAATTTCCTTTGGAAACTAGATGCTGATATGTTTGAAGTTCCTTTGTTCCCCTCTGAATGGCACTGGAGAAGGAGTGCTTCCAACTTAATGAGATGATTAGTCCTTTTGGTTTATTCTAATTTATTTTATAAACAGAGAATACAGTGAAGATTAGACTGATCTGGAATTGTACCAAGTAAGAGGATACCATTTGAATGCAAAACGAGTTTTGTCTTCTGAGCTTCTGTCTTGAGTCCACTTATTCCTAAAGAATATTGTCCTGACAGACTTTGGGAAAAGACACACTCCTGAATAGTTCCTTGAAAGAAGGTAAAAAAAGGTTGAAGGGGATTATATTTGTAATTGTTTCACACGTGGACACGTATGAGCATTTATATTTTGGGGATTTTCAGCCCATGGTCACTTCTGAGTGGTCCAACAAAGGCAATTAAAAATCACAAGTCTGTTGTCAGTCAGTTTGAATTCACTCTTCAGGGATCTTCACTTCCATGACAAAATATCGATGAGCCAAAAACTGGACTAAACTTTTCAACTACTGGGCTAGGTAATATTCTCAATGTACAGCTAGGACAAAACCTTCTGTTGAGAGAAAAATGGGCTCATAGGGACTCTGTAGCATAGATGGGATGTTCATATTAATCAGTAATGACTGCCTGAACTTTTTAGAAAATAAATCTAACCTGATTAGTATAAGCTATGTCACTCATGATCTCATCAAACATCTTATCATATATGGCCTGAAATAGTTTTATATAATGAAGACAGGCAAATATCTGCTGTAGATATGCACAGCTTTTTCTACTTTGAGGGTAGATTTAAAGCCTATTCTTTCAGTTGTTTGTAATGTCTCTGTACTTTCTCTAAAAAACTGCTTACCAGGTCAAAACTGAGTCAAAACTGATGATTTTGTGGGCTTCTAAAGGTACAGCCACAGAGGTAAGGGCCTTGATGCTGCTCTTGATCTTCAAAGCCTTGTTTATCTCCTCTGGTCGAGAAGGATAGATAAACCACACCTCTAGCTCTGCTGCGGGAGTTGTTACAAAGCCACCCATTTCCTCTGTGCCATGTACTGAATGATTTTGTAAAGTGCTAGTCAGAATTTCAGAAACTGATCAGTGGTTACTTTTTTTATAGTAATAACTCACCTTTGATCTAATGAAAAAAGCATTTTTTTCAGACATATTTGGTTCTCACCTTCAGTCTCTAAGTCTCACAGGACTTAGTTAAAAAAAAAAGAAAAAGAAGCAGCAATCTCAGGTTGGACAGAGAAAAGCCTATATACTTTTTTGTTAGTGCTAAATGGCTTCTCTAAGATTTTATTGGGAATATCTCTCTGAGAAATCTAGTATAAAGCATTTCCTTAAATCTCTGACCTGATCCCGCTGGACCCTCCTATTGAGGGTGGAACAGTGCCTGATCCTTCTAAAGCATCCTTTGCAGGTCCTATACATTTACTTGTATTTTAAAAGAAAAAAAGCTCATGCTGCCAGAAGATATATCTCTCAAAAAGAAAGAGTGTTAGTCTCCCTCTTTCTACATGCTGAGTTTTTCTGAAAGAGAAAAAAAATTGCAGGATCTCTGATGCACAGTAAGAGTTTCTATTTGGCTTAATTTCATTATGAGGTATAAAGTCCATTTTGTATTCAGAAATGGTGCAGAGGAAGCTAAATGTGAATAGGTAGAAATGACATGTGAGGAGAAAATGAAGTGCTTGTAAGAGAACATGAACCTTCTCAGACATTTAATGGCTTAAAAATATTGTTTTGAACGGGACTTTAGCTTATAAAATCCCCTTGTGAGAGGCGGATGAACTGGAAAACTTCTCCAATAGATCAAAACTAGCACTGCATTATTCAGACATAAATTTCCTTATAAGTTTTCATTTTACACAAATTGTCTGGATGTTTTCAGATTTACAGTAGAGCCCAGTTCTAGAAAAGTGGTTAAGATGCAGCAAAATTGCTACAAGCTACAGGACAGGCTGTAGTGGGCAGCTGAATTAAGATGTCATTAGTTAGAATTCTGCCTCAATTTTCTGCTAGATATTGACAGTCCACAGGGATGAAAATAGGACAGGACTGGTGGAACTGTCAGGCTTTCTAATACACTTTACTGCCAGGAACTCTAAGAGGAAGAAGGGAGAACAAAGGCAAAACACTCGTGCTGTGGATACTCTGGCCCACTAGCAGCAGCTGCTGAAACTGGTCCTTGTTTTCTCTCTCTGGAACAAAGAGCAAAGATCAAAGTTTAATTGAAGTCAGCTCCTTTTCCATTTGCACTTCCACCTGCTCCCTCTGCTGGTAAAGGCGACCTAAAGAAAATAAGAGTTTAAAAGGAAGACAAAATGGTGGGCTTAACCTTTACATTTTGACAGTTAACGGAGAATTGGATTTTAATAACCCATCTTTTAAAATACTTCATGTCATCTTGTTTTCGTTGTCTTTACAGGGAGGGGTTGTGTCTTGTAGTTATACTGGAATTCTTTCAAACCCTTCCATAAAACAAAACATCCTGTTGTCCTTTCTAGGTTTAAAAGTTTCCAGAACAAAAATCGTGTAAACCAGTTTCTGACTTCAGTGATGGTTTTCATGTGTTGAATTTTGTCCCCTTTTCCATCATGTTCTTAAAGCTCGTCATGGAAAATTACCACCACTTGTTTTTATATATCATAGCTGAATCTTCCAGGCTTTTTAAAGGATGACATTCTCTCTGCTTAAAATCTTAAAACCAAATCAAGGTATTTGGTGCATAGGAACAGTAACTGCACTCTTCTCTAAAAGAGAATTTTCGAAGTACAGCTGTCACAAAATGTATCAGTCCCACTTGCCCCTTTCTCTCCAACACTCTCTTTATTGCATGTCTCATTCCCTCCTTTGCTCTGGCTCTGGCGTTCCTCCAGATGGAGACTGAGCCAACTCATCTCCATAAGCAAGCAAGAATTTTGTTTTGGGTTTTGCTAGCTTCATTTATCCCACTTTAATGAGGTAGACGAGCTGAGCACAAGGTCAGAAGACAGCCAGATTCAGCTCCAGAGATGGGGCAGTGTCATGCAATGAGCCATTAGATCTGCTCTAGAAATATTGTGCAATTTCCATGCTAAATTCTGGTGGAAAGAGAGAGTAAACTTTGCTGGTGGATAAAACTCTTTCAAACTCTCTTCATGTGAACAACTAGTCCTTTAATAGGCTTGGGTGAAATGTAAAACCCTTGAAATACTTTGATTGAAACTAGTTGCCAGTAGCAAGAGCTTATGAGAAACCTGACAAAAGGCAAAAAGATCTCTTGCCCTTCCTCACTAGCTCCTTCTCCTAGAGTTTGTCAGGCTACATGTCAGGGTACATGTTAAAGGTTCACTACTGTTGTTACAGTGCTCTCCCTAATCACCAGCTAACACCACAGTGGTCGTTTTTATGCATTCCCTCTGGAAGATCACGATTCTCAAGTTTGTTCTCCCTAATCTTCCCCCAGTTTCATTTTGTCTCAATTGTACTCTTTCTGGTGCTGTTTCTGAAGTCTGTGATGCTTCTTTTCACAAGGAGGTTCTATTTCCAGCTTCCCTTTTTCTCAGTGACCAACCGTGCATGCTCACTTTATTTAACACTTTTGTACCTCAGTGACATCTTCAGATATTTTGTCAAAGTCATCTTTGTCATGAAGTAATAAGAGAGGGTCAGATGCTCCTTGTTCAGCTGTCTCGATTTCAAGGGCCTGAATAACAGCCTCTCTTTTTTGTGCTGGATTGCGGAAATAAGGCATGTCCTTAGTACTCTTAACAGGAAAGGCTAGTGCTGCAGAAAAGCATTTGATAGGTGAGAGATAATAACATATGATACAGCTGTAGGGATTTGTATGGATTTTAGGACACAGAGAAGGCAGGCCTTGAGCTCTGCAGTAACTGTCTGCTTTCTATCAATTACTAAGCACTTTCTGAGTGTCATGTTAATCTTCAACACAATAACACAATAACAATAATAAGGTGGGCATAGAAGATACTGGAGAGTTTTATATACAGCAAAGAACAGAGCATGAGGAGACTGCTTTTAAAATTCACTTTCTGCAGATGTTATATCACCTAAAAATTCTTAGACAGCAATCATAAAAGGACATGAGAAAAATCAAAGGTAATTCTCTTTTACGTTTTAAAAAAATGACTCATGGAAAAATATTTTCTATGTGGAATAGAATGCTGTCTGGAAAAACGATTTTGTATCGAGAGGAGCCTTGTACAGGATGTGCCTTATTATGGCTAAAACTCTCATCCTACATGTTGCCACTTGTGTTAGACACATCTGTGGTTTTGTGGTGATTGAGATCAATCATTTTAAACAGGCCTCCAAATTTACACTGGTATTCTATCTCTTTTGTTTATAAATAAATGTCCATATCCTTACACAGAACCAGAATGATTACTGAATTATAGTGACTAGTAAGGTGAAGTGTTACTCTATCACCTAATTTTGGTTATTTTCAACAGATTTGGTTTTTTTTTTTTTTTTAGTATTCCCAACTGGCTATATATCTTCATTTCTTCAGCATCAGCAGATGTTGATTGTATTGAGTTTCTTTACCCTAAATCTTCTTATGTCTTTAGATTTCCTGTATGAATGTCTTACAGTGTATATGCTACCTCTGTCTCCATTAATTCAGTAAAGATGGGATTTCTTTTTTGTTTTTACCTGAGCAGTTTCCCCATATTCTGTCACTATGTGTTTATCATTTCCCACCTTCTTGTTGATCCAGCTGCACTATTTGATGTACCCACCATACAGCAACTACTAATTGGTAGATGTTTTCTAATGTTGAATTCATGGTGATCAGGAAGATGAAAGGATGAACCTACCAAAATTATGGCCATCTGAGAAGTGATTAAACAGGAAACTCCCCTACACTGTGATTGAAAGGAAATGAGTGGGTGTCAGCCTAGTGAGTTGCTCAATATGAATCAAGCTATAATGGGTCTGCCTTAAAGTGGGACTCAGATTCATCCTTTAAGTCTCTTGTCTGTTGACAATTTAGAGGAAAGTAACCTCACAGTTATGCATTCCCAGCCATCCAGTAGAAGATGACTTAAGTGTGAAGCAAACTGATGAAAAAAGAGCAAAGAATTTTTCGTGGTCCTTAATATTTCTGCTAATATACTACTGCAGTCTTTGCTTATCAACTGCCCTCTCTTTCCTCTAATAGTCTGATGCAATAACCTCTCATCCTAAATTTCTTTTGTATCTCATCTCTTTCAAAGCTACAGTCTGCAGCTGACCTATTTCTCCTTTTTCAATCTTGGATGGAGAATATTTTCTTTCAGTAATTTTTTTTGAGGTCTTAAATAATACAGCAATTTTTCCCTACATCTGAGATTTACCTTTATAGTAACTTTTTGCCCTCTTACAATGCAGGATCAGATTGATTAATCTGCTTGCTTTGTGAATTATTTTAACAGCCAATCTTTAAGGATTTCCCTGACAAACTGTCTCTGTCATTTACAATGAAACGTGCCTTTTAAAATATCACAGCAATCTGAAGAAGCCCCATGGAGGACATTTGTGTAGGATAGATCCCCTTATTTTATTCTTGAATGACTGTCATCAGCATGGATGAATACAAGATGTAAGCATAAAAACTTAGGTGTGAAGAGAAAATCCATTAACAATCCAAAGATTGCTAGAAATGAATACATAATTAATAAGTGATTAGCTGTTCAGGTCAGCCTATCCTGACCTGAGTATCATATGCAATGACTTATGGACTATTCATTTTATGCATCACCACTGGGTGTAATGGCTCTGTTTCTTTGTCTTTCAAGCACCTTCTTTAGACACAGCAATTATTTTTGAGTTACAAAGAGAAGAGATAGTAAACCAAATAAAGGATGAAATAAAACACATGTTGACTATGTTATCATTATCAAATTGATCTACACATTTAGATTGACATAGAGAAAAGACTTGTCACTAAAATTCAGATTGTAAAGCTGGACACAATTTCTTTTCATATCTCCTTCATTAGCAATGAATACAGGAACCTAACTGCAGCTTGCATGGTCCAGTCAAATAAAAAGAACACATATTTGGTTTTATTTAGCATTTTACATGTTTAAATGCTACAATTTATAAAATGAGGTGCTCCTCTCTACTGTTTTTAAGCCTCATTTAAATAGACGTAATTTTTGAAAAAGAGTATTTCTTCCACTGTGTATAAAAAGCATACACATTGTGAAATCACTCTCCCTCTGAAGGACAGATGGAGAGAACCTAAACAGCAGGATAAATGCCAGAGGTTCCAACATCAGCAGTTAGTGGAAGGCCTGGACAGTGCATTATAAGCAGTGCATTTACAATTGAATTTTGATTGGGATGAGACACATGTTGGCAGAAGATGATTCCCAGTTAAAACAACCATCCTACAGTATAAAAAGAAGATAAAAAAACGTTTTACCATGGCTCACATTGGCTTCACACTTGGAGAAATATCCAAAGCATGCTAGTCAAATTCTTTTGTCATATGGTAGGAATAGGTGTGCTCTTATGAAGATGGCCTACATGCAGGTAGGCCCCAGTAGACAGGGATTTATAGTCTGAATTTTACCCGCATGTGAGCTGGATATTTTAGTAAAAGCAGTCACGTCTTTGAAGGCAGGATTTCCCAGGCTATATAGAGAAGAACTGGTTCTACTGGTTCCCGTGGCTGGTGCTCTCAGCTCCACCACACCCATTCCAGGCTCTCTGCACCTCTGAAACATACAAACAGAGATTTTATCTGCTGAAATATTTTCAAAAACATTGGATTTTGGTCCTTCAAGTCATTAGTTTTTATTACTGGGAAAGTAAGATTATTTCGACAGCTATTGCTATCTGCAGAAATGTTCACAATCTCAAAACAACCTAATCTTTTTTTTGTGCGGTGATTGCTTTCTCTGAAAATAAGGATACATTTTTAAAGCATAATATTCATCTCAAATTTTAAAATTCAGCCTGGAATCACTGAGTAGAAGCAGTGCACTAAAGGATTTGGTCGCAGCCTGCCAAATTTTGTTACACAAAGCACAAATTCACTTAAAACGCATTTTCATACAGGCTGCTGTCTTGATCAGTCTTGTTGATTCATTGTATGAACTTCTATTGCTCATCAACTGCAGATGTAATCCAAGTAAGATATAATATGATAGGTTATAAATGTACTTAAAAATATTTACTATAAAAGGCACATCATCATCAAGTGGTTACTGATAAAAACTTCACATTTCAGAAGCTGTGGGGGAGTGCTGAATTATAATCAAGAGAGAACATCAAGAGAGTGACATGAATTATTTGGTAACCAGCTTCAAGCAAATAAAACGTGTTTCAGCACAGACTTCTTAAGGGATACAGGCCCTTAAGAAGGGATATGGGCCCCTTATAGAAGGTGGGACCATAGTACAGAAGGTAATGACTGAAAAAGTTACCTGCTGGGAGTAATACTAAACTGAAAAAATCTCTGTAATGTGATGCTGTGGTTAATGGAGCCACCACTGGTGTAATCATTGATACACTGTCTACCAAAATGCTGTCTATCCAAAATATGCTTTTGAGAAAATGTTAAATAGTCACTTTGGAAGAGATGCAGAGGATTAAAGAAAGTTAAGCATGGCTTACACTGAGAGAAGGAGAAAAGCTCACTGATGCAGAGGTACTTGGGTGATTTGATTGCTGTCTATTAAAAACATACACTGCAAGGCAGTTCTTACACCTGATAAATGAAATGTAAGATGATCTGATGTTGAAAGTCACAGCTAGAAATAAAATGAAAATGTCTTGGGATATGAAAAATCCGTACCAGAACATCCAAGAAAGGACTATGATGTGTCACTGGAAATTTTCAAAGGAAGTAGGTTCTTAGATTTGAAGTAAGAGTTAATTATGAGACTTGTAGCCTTTTGTGGCACAGGAAATCAGTAGTGCAATATTGTGTCTTACAATATTCCCTCATATGTTTAAAATCTGTGAAGTTATGTTGTTTATAGATGGATCTACTCACAATATGATATTTTCAATAACATGGTAAATACATCACCAAATATTCATTGAAATAAAAAGAGGTCTCTAGCCACTTTTCTGCACTCACCATTAATTCTCTTTGAACCTGAGCATATTGAAAAGTGCTTTGAAAATGTTGATAAAATTATGACAATACGTCTTAAATTACTCATCAATCACTGTGAATATTACTGAAATAAAAATAATTAATTCACAGAAAGATTCTTAAATATTTGTCTTCTAATGAAATACTACCCCATAAAAGCATCATTGCATCATGCACCAGTGACATTAACCTATGTTTATCCAAAACTTAAAAAGATTAAGCAATAGCTTAGACAGCAAGGTTATGGTCACAGTATGAGAACCCAAACAACATCAATTCAGCCAGTTAAGCTTGTCATAAAGACCACAGAGATGATGGAAAATAATATATAGTAAAATAAATCTATGGCTAGGTCTGATTAATATTTTTGACACTGTGTTCTGTTGAAAAATGAGGCTTTGCTGAAATGAAGTTCTTTGTGAAATCTTTTATATTTGTTATGAACCTGGCATATAGGCAGGCAGCTCTTGCAAAGGTGAGGATTTGGAAACCTTGAAAACCTTGATCACAGTGTATTGCACCTATAAAAGAAGCCAAAAAATTGATAGAAGGCAACTCTTCTCAACCGAATACAAATTCAGGCCTTATCAACAGAATAAATATATTCATGTCAATATACTCTCTATCTCCCTTCTTTTCTACATCCTACAAAAATGGGAAAGGAGAAATCACATGAATAACTCTGAGTCTTAATTTGAGTGCAACATTGTATAAAGTGTTAGAAAATATTTAAAAGAAAAAATAATTAAAGCCTTGAAGGCAAACGCATAACGGGATAATCCTGGCTTTATCAAATAAAGATGGTGTCAGACTGTAATCTTTTTGGGTAAGATAATTGACCTTTTACACAAGGGACAATGTGATAGCCTGAATTTTCATACACGTTAGAGCAGCACTTATTGTAGTGTCAAGGCAAATTATTACTGAAGTTGAAATTACGAGGATCACTGCAAGAGCTGATTAGGTTGATAAGGTGCTGACTAGCAGAGATTTCAAAGTCTCTGCAAAAAGAGAAGTTCTCAAGACAAAGATGGCAATCTGTTGACACTTCCTTACAAAACAGTCTTGAGATTTGTCCTACACTCCTTACTAATTTTTGAGTTAAGAACAAGAGGCAGAAATGGTAGGGGTTGAGAAGTATAAGGTGGTACACACATGAACTTTTAACCTAGTCAGAACTTTGCAGTGGTCTGCCTGAACATTCTTTTTAAAATGAGCTCTCCAAAGTAGGAAAATAAGAGACTTTCATTCTCAAAAGACCAGGTTTAACTTGTATGTACATTACAACACTGTGTTTTACATAAGGAGAGTCCAGTGGCTAGGTGAGCTGGCACAGAAGAATGAGTTTATAAACAATCTGCCTCCTGCCCACAGAAACTTTGTTGTCTGGATCCTTCCTTCTAGTTGAGATTTCAGTCCACTGAGTGGCTTTCTGGATTGCCGGACCTCTGTGTGGTCCTCTCTTGGAGCATAAAAAGAAGCTATAGAGCTCTAGCCTTGGCTCTGCTCCTTAGAAAGCAGCCTTTCCACCCCTCTGCTGCTCTGCATGACTTTTTTTGCCTTTTCTTCTGCCCACCATACTCTGCCTTCATGGAAGTGTCTCTCCTCCAGGTATTTGCTTGAAGCTAAGAGCAGTGTCCTCCTCTCCACAAGGCCTGTGTGACTCAGTTCTTTCTTTCTTAAAAGAATTAACAGAACAGCACACACTGCTAAAAAATACCATCCATCATAGTGAAGAAAGTGGAAGAAAAAGATCTTGGTATACTGGTTATTGGAGGGTGGCTGTTGACAACCATTTTGAAGAGTTTTGAAATGCAATATTAGGACACATTGACTCAAGTATTTCTAGTAGAGCTAGAAATGCAGGAGTTGCATTGTATGAAGCACCAAGAAGACCTCTTTTGCCATATTGCATGCA
Source organism: Toxostoma redivivum (assembly GCA_013397375.1). Taxonomy (NCBI): domain Eukaryota; kingdom Metazoa; phylum Chordata; class Aves; order Passeriformes; family Mimidae; genus Toxostoma; species Toxostoma redivivum. The sequence continues at coordinate 1,133,748 of VXBI01008507.1, read as the reverse complement.
GGTTTTCATGTGTTCAAGAACAGATTAAAATGGAATAGTTACAGAGGAAGGAAGACCAAAAGACTTCTAAAAGATAGTTGTACATAAGAAAGGAAAAAGACTAATAACATTGTCCTAAAATCAAAGAACTTCAGGTCAAAAATGAGGAAAAATTTCCTAACATATTTCTAGGGCGTAACATGAAGTGATCTTGCAACAACAAAAGTGAGGGTGAGAAGGTGATGATGTCTTAAAAACTGAACTTTTATAAACATCAGTTTATAAAGACTATATGATGGGAAGAGTAAATTTCTGGGGATGGGAAATTAGGATCTTTTGAGTATCCAATATATTTGCATCTCCAAAAATCACTGATTTGAGAAGCTGTCTCACTATTTGTCTACTCTATCCCTAGACAGTAAAAAATCCACCTTTTTGCTTCCCCTGGTGTCCTGTAGAGATCAGAAAGTTGTTTGTTGTTCGCATTTGCTCAGCAATAAATCAGGCAGAGTTAAAGAAGAACATTTAATTTAGGAGAGATCAGCATTAACTTGGGTTTCTTGCTATTCTCTCTTTTGAGGGCCATTCACTGCATTCCAAGACACTCTAGAAGTTTTGTATAGGAACTACTCTGCTATTGCAGGATCACAGCACAGTGGTGAAAATGTTGATTTATTTCCTGCAGTACACTGTAGCTGTGAATTACTCTTAATCTTACATTTGTCAGAAGGTTTTGAGAAGTGTTTGTGGTATTTTGTATTTACAGAGTGCAACTGATGTGGAGTTTTATAGTATATACATATACTCTATGGCAACTACAGTTGTAGGTGACTGTATGACCCTGAAATACTTGTTCATGGTTGATATTCTGATTTTGGAATAAGGATGCTTATATGGAGAGAAAAACTAGAGGAACTGATACGCTGGCAAGAAACACATGCTGGCAAGGCTTCCTCATTGGAATTTGAATCAGTGTGATTTCTAAACTATGGAGTATATAAGGATTCAAATGAACTCAGTAGTCCATTTGTCTCCATGTTTAAAACTAAACAGAAATTTAGTATCTGTGGTTTTGTCTGGAGTGACAATTGCTTTCAACTTGTCTCTCAGCTAAAATGGAAGCATAGCAATAAACCAGAGAATGTAAGTCAGAAAGAAGGAGGGTCCTGGAGCCAGAAGCACTTACATTTGGTGTCGCGTTGGAAGACCAAAAAAAGCATTTTTTTACCACAGTATTTTAAAAAGAATTGGGACCGTCTGCTATTCTCAGGATATTAATTATTAAAAGTTATGAAAAACTGAAAGCATAATGCCTAATAGATCCTAAATTGTTATAAATCTTATTCATGCTTTTTCCTCTTACTCTGATGCAAACAGCTGATCAGCATGCAGAAAAATTGTTTCATCAGAAGTATAGCAAATTTAAGGATAAAATTGCAGTTCTTGAAAACAGGCTGAAAGATTTGAAAAATTACTTCAGTATCATTTCAGTAGTATTAGGCACACTTGTTCAGAAAGTTGCATCTGTTTATCAGTTTATTCTTACAAAAACCCCTTATGGATATTCTTGATTAAGTTTTAATCTAGCACAAATGAATCAGAATTAAGGCACTTGCAGGGTTTGAGGTTTTTAGTCATGTGTGCAAAGGAATTTGCACCACTGTCACTAAATTAAACCATTGATTGAGGTTCAGTTGGTGCAACATTTATGTAGCGAAAAGATCTCATTTTATTGATCAGCCTGAACTGCCAATTGTAGATCGAAGTCCAAGACTTAGGAAAAATGTGGATATGTGGAAACAGTGGTCCAGACCTATGTATTCCGTAAAAATTCTTGAAGTCATTCCCTCTTCTAAGCTCTCCTGTGTATTTTTGCAAACTCCCTTGGTGAAAAATGTAATTCAGTTCAGACCAAATCTATGGGTAATTGTAGTTTAAACAAACACTGTAATATTGTGTAATGAGTCTGAAAGTACATATGCAAAGTGCAAGTACAGCCATGCCATTTTAAATTAATGGGATGCTGTACATTGCATGGAGAGTAGGCTAACAAATCTGACTGCAGGATTTTCACAAATTATAGTGCTAATAAATTTGTATTAACTGGAGTTCATCTAGACAAAAAACAATATACAGGCAAAACCATATAATCTTTATAGATTGTTATCTTTGTACTATGATACACATTCACTTTTGAGAGGACAAAAAACTACTTGGGGTTTATGAGCTACTGATATTCATCCATGGATAATGCTGGAAACAGACTGTTGGAATATTAAAGGGATTTATGTATACTATTATTCAGTATCTTTTGAGTCTGTACCACTCATGACAACTAAAACTCTAGACTTAGTCAGTCATATAAAATGTATCGTATTGTTTGTAGCAGATGAAAAGCGAAAACGTGCAAAAAGACATCATTTACAGGCAGAGAATTACAGATGTGGTTTTAAATCAAGCAGTTATTCAAAATAACTATAAGCTACCAGAGAAAACAGGAAAAAATTATCAGATATTACAGTATTATGAAGAATGAATTTAAAATTAGATGGAACAGAATATTCTCCTGTCCTAAGATATATTCTCACAACTGCCTATGACTGAACAGTAGCTGATGACAGCCAGATGGCACCATCCAGAAAGCCCTTCTCAAAGTAACAGCCAAGGTTAAAAATGGTACTGCACTAGAAGCAAAAAGTTTAAAAAATGTTACTGATAAGCAGTCATAATTTGAAACTTAGACATTCAGTATATACTGCAGTTATAACTATAAATATAGATGCAAGGCTTCTTCTTGGGTTACCTGGGGTCAACTGAAGTTCTACTTCCTCTTTGTAATACATTTAGTACTGTAGACAGATACTTATTATGCCAGAGCAGCCAACCTACTGGTATTTGCTGTGGAGGATTTCTGTTTGCCAGTAGAGTGATGTAACTATCCTTTTGAACCAGACTCCTCCCAGAAATACTTAAAGCCAGTGATCTTTAAGTGCTTAAGCTCTTCTGCACAATACACTAGATGCTTATTTGTATTACTAAACAGTAATCAATAATATAAATATTATAATACTTATATTTATATTTAT
>VXBI01008507.1:1086046-1130655 GCA_013397375.1 Toxostoma redivivum | reverse complement strand
TTATATTTATATTTATTATAATATAAATAAATAAATACCCTTCTAAATCTGTCCTTAAGAGTAGTCTATTCTGTAGGTATACTCCTTTGATTAACCAGGATCAGGGCTTGGTTTCCTTTAAACAGAACCTCCACTTGAAATATGTTGTCTTCTCTGTTAACAGGAGGCCTTCTCCATCGCTTGTTTCTTGCAAAAGATTCTGAAACAATTTTCTGCCGTATGATACCCCACCTCTGGTAGTGCTTCACTGAATTGGCTGGAGCTTTCTGTTGCAAACACGAACATACTGTGATGTGGGGATGGAATCTACCATTGACTGTGTAGAACCACTGTTCTCCTACTCTGAAAACTATCTCCTGCTCATATCATCTGATATATGTAGTGATATTCTATACAGAACTCATTTGCTGTTGCTTACAGAAAAAGAAAAGCAAAACAGAACAACTGCAACAAAACCAAAAACTTCCTGAGGAAAACTTGATGCTAATTTTAATTATTGACTTTCATTCATCTTGAATGTGTGAATTGCTGGCTCCACCATCTCCAACCACAAATGGTACAGCAGCCTTACATCACCATCCTGTAGTTTCCATATCTTGAGTTGTAGCTGAAATCAGATCCTGGTGCTTTCTAATTGCTTGTGATTTGCATTACATGTCAGAACGCTAAGGTAAACTGAGGAAATCATCTCACTCCAAAGAGCATAACCACTGAAAATGTGGAACTGGATTAAAAAAGGATCAGACATATTCACAGGGCAAGGAACATGTTATATGAATGCAGATTTGGCACAGAAAGCTCCTAAATGGCTTATAGTCAGAAGGCAGAGGATTGTCATGAGGGGAAGATCATTCTTTGCTATATACTTTACTTATATCCTTATAATCTTATTTTTCTTAGATTTCCACTATTAGGTGACAGTGGCTGTTCCCAAGCACTCTTCCCCTTTCCATTGCAGAGCCTTGTTTAACTAGAAATTTATTTGGGAATAATTTTTTGCATAATGTAACCTGTGGTTTCCTTGGAGACCTGAGAGCTTTTCAGGGCTATCAATCTTCAGAAATTGTGTGTCCTTTGTATTTTCTTTTTACTTTCAATAGTTATTTCTTTTTGCTACTTTTTTCTGTTCTTCAACGTTGCTTGCTGTGTCAAAAGAAGAATGACCAGCACGGTGAGGGAAGTGACTGTCCCCCTCTAGTCTGCTTTCATGAGACCCTACCTGGAGTTCTGCATCCAGCTCTAGGTTCCCCAGGACATGAACAACATGAATTTCCTAGAGCAATTCCAGAGGAGGGATAGGAAGACAGTCAGAAGGCCGGAGTACCTCTCCTGTGAAGACAGGCTGAGAGACTTGGGGTTGTTCAGCCTGGAGAAGGCTCCAGGGAGATCATTCCTTGTGCCTGTATCATGCCACCAATATCCAGCAAAGTGGCTACAGGTTGAGGGGACAGCTCATGCATGGCATTACAGCATATTCCAGCTGTCCCCACAACTTTGCTACAGTCAAAGAGGTCACTAATTTCACCTTACAGTTGCTGGAAAAGCAGCCCAGTACATGCCATTTGCAGTACAAAAATATGCCTTAAACTTGTGCTACATAAAGTCTCTGTTTCATAGTAAGTCTGTGTATTCCTACTTGGGGTGTGAACTACTACTTATATTCTTTCTTCTTCCTTTTCTTTTTGTCAGCTACAGCAGTGGGATATGAGATTAATCTTATTTTCAACATCTATAATGTCCTTGTCTCCAGGCATGTTTCAGTCTTTTTTCTGTACCTCTCTCCATAAGAAGTCTACTGGATTGCTGTCTCTCTTCCTGCTAGTTAATTTTGCTTCTTCTGTTCCTTTGGCTTGAGCTGGTAGCTGTTGTTAATCACTCTATTGCAATTTTTTAGGAGAACTGGACTTGTGTCCCATTTACTTTTCCTTTAATAATGGATCATTTAATGCTTTAGAAGAAAATGTGAGTAAGCCTCTTAACACTGAAATTCAATGCTTTTGCGGGGTAAAAGGTGTGTATCTTTCCATAATAGTCAGCAAACACCTATTTCTGGCACCTCCACCATACCAGCCAGCTCTCTAAGCAGTCAGGCTTCATACTTTTCCCATTCCTTTTCCCCAGGAAGAGAGAAGAAATAAGTACATTGCTTTTTGCTGCCATTCACCATGTCTGCAGGCTCTGTTTATTACCTGCTGAAAACCCCTCCCTGCTGCAGCCTGAGTGTTTTCTCCTCAGGTGCCAGGCAAGCAGCTGCTGGTGAACAGGAGACAGAACAGGAAGGGAAGGAGCCAGTGACACGCATAGGTTGGGCAACCACAGGATGCTCTGCAGCAACGACCTGACCTCAGCCAGCGGCACTGCCGGACAGGGAGCACCCAGTGCAAACACTGGGGATCTGACAGGCAGAGAAAGGAGGAAACCAAACATTCCTCCTGCCCCCAGAGGGGCCTGGGTGCCCTGCCAGCCAGGGCCAACATGGATATCTGTATCTAGCTACATGCTCTCCTTTCCTCTCTTCCATGGGCAAGCAGGTCTGCTTCGCCCTCTTTCCTTCCTGCCTCATGATGGTTTTATTTCTGGTGTGCAAGCCTGTCCCAACCAGGGTGAGCCTACAACTGCAGTGAGCCTAGTCCAAGAAAATTATTTTCCTTACTGGAATTTTTAGGAACTGTGGGGTAGAACAGCATTACTGAACATTACTAGAATGCAGTGTTAATTCTTGAACAAAAACTATAATTGGACCTTCAGCCATGTAAGTATCAGTGTAAATTCTTACTTAACACCTTTGGAATCCACTTGTAGTGCCTCTTAACTGCTGCTCCAAACAGGACAGATTAAAGATAATTAGGATAAGACGGGATAATTAGATATGATGCGATCACCAGCAAAAATTCTGCAAGAATTTACAGCTGTGCAATCCCTGTTGATTTCAATTAAGATGGAACAGGATTTTATATCAATGCAAAATTGACATCTAAGTCTTCAGTGCTCCATATATCACAAATATGCTTAAAAATGCCAGTTCTTTCTGGTGTTTTATATAAGCATTACTAAATGATATGCATAGCCCTAATTCAAGAGCCTAGTAGAGCATATGAGATGTAAAAAATGGCTATTTTAGCCAAGGGTCAAATCTGAGTTCCCAGATTTTAGCTGAGAATTTTTTGTTAGCCATGGTAACGTCCAGCATCATTTTCCACAAAGTTGGTGACAAAATTCCCCTAAGAATATTTAGTATCTATATATCTATCAGTTAATGTATTTAGTGTCTATAATACATATGACATTGTTGAAAATTCACTTCACAAATACCTGGAAAATAAAGATTGGAACTGCTACTGAGTTATAAGTCTCTTGATGATGGAATGTTCCTGCTACTTAACTTTTGGAATCTGGAAATATAAATGTGAGATCAATTAAATTGGTAAATTGTTCTTACTGATACATTTAGAAGGATGATGCATCTTTTCTGAGCTTTTTCATTTGTTGTCACAGCCTAGTAGGCATATTCATTTTTCTGTTATAGAAATTAGACCTGTTGGGTAAATCAGTCAAAATCAGAATTCATTTTTGGTCAATGATTACTTCATAAAGACTTATTGTAAGGAAAATGTATCTTAGTACTCAGAAAAAAAAATAAAAGGGCAAGAGAGGAAAGCTTGAATCTAAATCCATCTAGGAGCCAGCTGACAAACCTCTCACAGTGGTCAGGAGCATTGCCTTTCCTTGAAACAGCAGTTATCATTAGGTGCAAGGGTCATTAATTTTGCTGAAATGATAGTGGAGATCTTAATAACCAAATTAGAGGATAAAAAAAAAGAGAAAATTTAGATCTTCTTGTCCTTTCCTGCCCCAGATCAAGTTGTTTTCATTGTTGGCCAAAGCAGAAATAAACTAAACTCCCTGTTCTGACTTTTGACAAATAGTTTGGATTTGCAGTCTGTGTGATCTATTGCTTTTCAGGTGATTTAACTAAAAAAAATCTGCCTTATGAATCCTAAGATATAAAACTGTCATGGAGAAATTCTCCCTGTCATTGTATTCATTGCCAAGGTCATGGAAGGCAGGAAAAGTCCTGGACAATTATAGATGGTGAAACATAATCTCGAAGGATGTCCTTCATTTATTAAAAGTATGACTGTAAATAGTTGTAGAACCAGAGTAAGTTGATTTTGTGAAAAGTATCAGGCAAGATTTTCTTCAAAATTCACTTTGCACAAATACGTCATCCTGACAATGTAAGTTTCTGTTGTGAGCATATTATTTGAGGCTACTCTGGTCAATGCTTCTGAATAAAGCAAAACATCTTCCAGTGTTCTCAGATTCTTTATTACATACATTTTCAGACAGCAGGGACATAAATAGTACTATTCTTTTCCAGTCCCTTAGGTCTCATGGTAAATCAATTAAGTTGTTATAATTTCACCTACATCTGGTACTTAAAGAGAATAGCCTGAATTCAGAGCCTGTTTTCATTCTGTGGTTCATACAGACGTCACAGGAAGGATGCCTGAAAAAAGGATGGAAGCTATTTTTTTCCTTGTGTAACTCTATTATATAATACCACTACTGTGGATCTAAAGACAAACTGGTGTTTATCACTGAAGAAAAGGGAACTGAGGGAGACTTCAAGTGGCAGTTGTAAAATATGGGATGGAAGATGGGTTACCAACATATACTGCAACAGAAGTGTAAAATTAATAAATAATGAGGTGGCTTGGTTTAAGTTACAGACACTGTTCAATGCATAGCCCAGGACTTTCTCTTCAGAAACATGAGTTACTGAGACTCGTCTTTGAGGATGGTGCAGACCAAGACCTGTGCTTTCTCCCCAGCATTGCTTCTTGCTTTCCAGGCTATTCTCAGTGAGAAAGGACCTGTTACCTGATGAAATGATCTTGAACCACACTTGTAGTCTGCTCACCAGTGTGGTCATCCGAAGTATGTGTCATAAACAAAAGGTTACAGGTTGATCTCACTCTTCCTCAGTGGAAACGCTCATGATGGGAGACACACCAGCTAAGTGGAGAAGCTGATGTTACTCTCAAGAGCCATGATTCATACCTGGCCTGGTATGCCATTATGACAGGGCTGAATAATATTATCCCTCTTAAAGCAAGCCCTGCTGTCATAATGCCAGTCACATGCTTGTTTGTAAGATGTGTTTCTCCCTCATGCAGAGAGCAGACTACACCTGCATTTTGGAGTGTCAGTTGTTACATCTGTCTGGGATTGTCTGGTTTTAATATGCAATACAGAGACATCAATAACCAGAAATAAGTTCCTAAGTAGTATTATTTTCCAATCTAAGTAATTAGTACTGAATGATTTAGATTGCAAGGCCTATGCTTCATGAAGAAATTTATTTCAGGTCTACCTTGAAGATAAGCTGTGCATAGTACTGAACTGCTATTACAGACTTCAAAAATAAAGGATTCTCTGGGGGAAACTACTTATTGTCAAACTTTCCAGCAGCAATGTTTTGGGGACAGATTTTTTTACTCTTTGAACTTCCTTTCAGTCAGAGAGTGAACATTTTTCTAGGCAATGTTTCTAGGCAAATCTTCTAGCAGTAAACCCATCAGCACTAAAATCCTCAAAGTCCTGGCCAGCGTGCCTTGCCTTGGATTCCGGCAAATTTATTTAAAGTGATTTTCTGCCAACTTCCTTGGCCCAGTAGGAAAAAAAATTTGCAGAATTCAAAGCTGGGATGCAAATGGCATGAAATATGCTCAATTATGAAGTGTCAGTGGCTAAACTCACTCTGATTTTTTAAAAATCAGACTTTTTAGCCATTTTGCCTAGATTTAAATATAAAGAATTTGACCATTCCTGGAAGAAAATGCCTGTAGTTCCTCTTCATATCAATACTGCTGCATGTGTCAGATGCAGACACTGCTGCTGTATCCCACCAGCACCTGGAGATATTGTGCCCTTTCTCAGCAAGAACAGCTCCAGCAGATGTGCTGTTTCAGCACATGGCAAATGGCACCCGGCATGTGAGACAGACTCGGTGTCTCTTGGTTCTGGGACTTATGGCCAAGTTCTGAAATCCATGGCGTTCTGCTTGGCTTTTTCATTGGCGTCAGCAAAAACACAGTTTGGCCTGAATGTTTCTAGGGTCACTGTCTGCTTGTTATTAGATCTGGTTCTCTGTTGTTTAGCTCATGCTGATCTGTTGAATTGAATGAAATTGTCATGCTGTAGTACTGTGAATTTGATAATCAGAGCCCACAAACTTCAGAATGCCCCCTGCTCTGTTTTTCATGTTTATACTGTTTATACAAGTATAAACAGCTTCTTAGTGGTTTCGCTACACTTTCACTGAAGTGAGAAGAGAATCAAATCCTCAGACTGAAAACAAACTTCTGCTGGTTCATATATAACTCTCTATTCTCTGATATTGAGGTGACAGCTCTTCAAACACTCCTTGCTGTCAGGTTGATTCTGCCTTCAGACTGCTCGATACCTCATTCTCCAAAGGGCCTCACATGGTTGATGGTATCTTGCATGAACAGCTCAGTCTTCCCACTGCCCTCCAGGGAATACTGAGAGATCAATAGAAATAGGAGTCTTACCACATTTTCAGAATGACAAAAATGCTTCAGATGCTTTTTTTTTTTTTAAAGTCTGAGTCATAAATCTCAAGTCCAGGTACATGTGTTGGCTTCATCCCAGCCTTTTTAGAATGTATGTAACCTATTGATCTAGACACCATCTTTCCCAACCATTGATTTCCCAATGGAAGTGGGAAGGGAGTATGATAGGCTAGAATGTAATAGGCTAGAAAGGAGCATTCCAACCCAGCCAAGTCTCCACTGTAGAAAATCAGGGCTTCAGGACTCCACTACATGCTCTGTCACACTTCTGATGCTTAGTCTACATAGAGGCAAGTGTCTTTATTTCCCTAGCACTTTCCCTAGAAAGGCAGTGCTTCTGCTGAAAAGATTGTAAGGTTTAGTTTGCACTTCACTGAATGCAAGAGCATGGTATCCCCCTTGCCTCTTCTAGAACAGGAAGGAAAACTAGAATAAGCCAAATTATCTTGTCAGAGAGACCTCATGGTGGCTCCTCAAAGACAAAGTTTCTGCATATCTTCATTATTCCTCAGACACTCACTTGAGAGCAAGCCCATGGAAATCCACAGGATTTTGTGTAGTAAATCTGGCAGTACTGAGACTGCTGTGGCCAGAGTGGCATTGCAGGAAGCTGCTACATCACTGACTTCTTGACCATAAACATTAGAATCACAGTGAGACAGCAGCACTGTCTCAGCTTCACTACCCATCAAGGTGTAGCTTGCATATAAATTTATGAACTGCAAGGATATACTTTTGTCTGTGTTAGTGATTTAGTAGATCTGGTCAAAAACTCTGCATTTTATTTATTTTGGGAGATTCTGACATTTCCTGATTTTCTCTGGTGTGACTCATAGTGGAAACAGAACAGTTTTTGCAAAATGAAATTTAGAACCAAAATAATTCAGCACTTAAAAGGGTCAAAATATTTGGCTTAAAGTTAAAGGTGGAAAAATTTGCAATCAGTTGTATAACATTGTTTTATATGACAATAACATGCCAATATGCAACAAGATTTAGAGAATTCAGGAATTATCAAAAGAGAACATAAAAGAGGTGACATTAAGAAGTTACACTTTTCCAACTTCAGATAGACAAGGGGGCAAGAAAAACATGTCAACAGAATTGCTACAGAGGTAGGGAGCATTACAATTTCCTCTGTGCACCACTGAGGAAACGGATACTTAGGCAAATCGGTACTGCATGTTTACAGCTGGCACTCTGAACTGTGCACAGGTATGATATTCTGGTGCAGACACCAACCAATGCAGCAGAAGACTCAGAGAAGAAGGGTGACAAACACCAGTAGAAGGGCAGTCTAGACAAACCTCAAGAATCTGTTAGCTGATGGTATAAATGTGAGGGCTGAATTAAAAAACAGAAAGTCAATGAATGGCCAGGTTATGAATGTCACACACAGTATCATTTGGCTCTCTCACATACATATGCATGAAGCTGTGACACAAAAACCACATTAAACACATTATTTTTAGTCAAAGACATGGACTGTCATGGCAAAATGCTACAGTCTATAGAAGTACAGCGTGGTTGTGTGCATGAACTGTTCTGTTCTCTTCTGTTCTGGGAAAGAGGAAGATACGGCCCAGAAAGATGATTGGGTGTTGCCAGCTCTCTGATCCTTTGTAAGTGCTAAGAACACTTGGCAAAGGAGTCATGCAAGGTGAAGCTGAGAGTGCATTTCAGGCTTTTACTTCAGGATGATGGAGAAATCTCACTATAGCTTGTATGGGAAATCTTTGAGAAAGTAATGCTAAGTACTTCAGAGGAAGTTATTGGAAGTCATAAACAAAGATAAGCTGGAAAAGCAACAAAATATAATTTTAAAAGAAAAGCATAAACAGGCCAAGTCTGCTGGCAAGGCAAGAGCATTATCAAAGTAGTGAGGAGATCACAAAGACAGCACAACTAGAGATTTGGGAGAGAGAAGCTCAGCAACTTGAAAATACCCCAGACTATCTAGAAAAGCATTCTGCTTGGTGTTTGAATTAAACAGGAAAAGAAACTGAGCCAATACTTCTTATGCTAGGATGGCTCACAGCAACCTGACAAGTCATAAAGAGGTGCTGCAGGTAGACGGATTGCTTTGAAAACATGTATTCCCTGTAGCTGATGACACATGCATTCTGGGCGAGTAGTAAAGAGAAGACAGCTTGCAAGGCAAGATGGTATTGCTCTCAGAACAGCAAAGTATCTCAGCACTGGATCTTCCTTCATCCATAGGAAAAACAGAGCCAAGACTGAGGCAAATAAAAATGTAAAACCTGCTGGAACACATGACATTACCACTAAGGTGCCAGAAGCATCTGGAATAAGCACTTGGAATTCAAAGTATTTAGAAAGAATTCAGAGGAAAGAATATTTTGCCAATCCAAAAAATTATATAAATAAAATTATAAAAGAAAAGTAATTTTGAAATTACTATGGCCACTTTTAAAAGAAAGAGGAGATGAAAAACAGTGCATTATGGCCTAGCTAAAACTGTATTGATTGAATATTTGTGTTTTAAGAGAGACCTGGAAAAAAAGGTAGGAATAGGGGTTAGGGCCTTATGTTTTTAAAATCCAATTCTTTTTTGTATACAATTTATATATACATTAGGTACAGCTCAAAATGGAGCTCTATGAAAAATGATCAAATTAGACTAACTGGGGCCCTAGATAAGGTAACAACAATGCTAAAAAGTGTGTTTAATGACTTTTGCAGTCTCATAAGATCTGATGGGCAAATGAGTAACAGATTTATTCCAAAGACTGATAGAACAGAAAGGTCCATAGAGCTGCTGTTCCTCTTCATCACTTTCTTTACTGAGCCATGATGAAGTCCAGTGTGCAACACTGGATGATCAGTGTTCCTCAAGCATTCTGCTGGAAAAGACTTTATTCCATGTTATGTGGACTGCACACCTCAATGCTTCCTCTGCCCTGCATCTGCAGGTGGGTCTGTGATATGACCAAAATGGAGACCCCACTGTGGACCTGATTCCTAGGAGTCTCCAGCTGCATGGCTGTTCATAAAAGTAGTCCCTGTTCTCTCCCCTGACATTCATGTGTACTTTTGTCACAGGTTATGCAAATTATGTGATGCAAAAAAAATTACACTGTTGCCTTGTGGCAAGGACAACCCAGTTGCTTCAGGCTCCAAAGAATTTGGGAGAAGAGGTTAGAGAGTAACAAACTCAGGACACTGTGATGGGCTCTCCCAAATTGTGTCTGAAAGGCCTATGATAAGTGGATAGCAGGGGACCACCTGATTAAAACTGTTCTGACAGGCTGGATCCAGTCCACAAATTTTCTGTTTGAGGTCCTGAGACAGAGAGTTAAGCTTCCTATCTTGTGTAGATGATGTCATATAATTGGCAGACATACTTGAATTGATAAGGGATTCTTGGCTTTCTCAGAAAACTGCTATACTTGCCTTAGATTCCCAGTAAATGTCTTGAAGATAAAATGGTTGTATTCAGAGAAAGGAAAATGCACAAAGTGTTGAAGTGGAGCAGGGGTAACCTAATAAACCTGTCTTCTACATATACCCAAAGACCTTGGTGAGTGTTGATTACCAAGGATGAGGTTCACAGAGCATGTGCTTCAGCCACAAAAGCTCTACAGAGATTGACAGAACGCCACACAGGATAAAAATAGGGTGTTTGGAATGAGCTGCACTACCTAGAGCCAAAGTCAGAATTTGGGAGAAAACAGGCATCTGCCATTTCATGAAGCAGCCATTTGCCAATTGATCACAAAGAACTTCTTCCCCAAAGATTCTTTATGTAAGAACGAGCAAATAGCTGTTTTTTTCAGAATCAGATTGATCCATTCCATGCCCTTTCACAGAATCCATGGGTTTTCTAGAGATCTGGGAAACCAGTTCCAGCTTTGTGCAGTCAGGAAGCCTGCAGAAGTGCTATGCACCTGCTTCTCAAGCAATGAGAGGTCTGAGAAATACAGGAATACTGGAGACATTAAATCCCTGAAATTTAGACTCAGGAAAATTTACTGAACCAGTGCCTTTTACTGGTGCTGACCATGTTTTATCTGTGTAATTGTTTGGATTGGAGACACATTCCTTCCTCATGAATATTTTTAAAATACAATGCATTCCAGATGCTTGTTCATAGCATCCCTGTCATGTGGGTGGTCCAATTACAGAATCTTCAAACAGGTTGTTTGGTAAAACTTTCTGTACACCAGCTGGGTCCATTATTCTTCTATGCAGTTGTCTGGGTGATCTGATCAGGAAGCTCATTTGTAAACTGTGGAAAGATAGAAGGAGGTCTTCCTTTTGCAGGGCTCTGTATCCAGTGGCTGTGGATAAATGTTAAATCCTGATATTCTATGACAGCTCTGTGTGAAAACTCCAATAGGACGTTTAATATAGGCCCAATTTGCCCTAAATTCCAAGGAAAACACTAAAATTCCTTGCACTAAAACTAGATTCTGTAGAAGGCCCAGTACTTCACCTCGACATGACATGCATTCCACTTGAAATGCAATATGGGTGCTTTACCATCTTTCCATGACATAAAGGACCATTGAAATAAGAGGTCTATGAAGGCTGCTGTTAAGTTGCCCTGAGATTCAGGCACTTCAAATGGTAAATACTACAACAATGTCAGTGCTAAGAACTGAGGGTGTTTTCAAAACTATCCTTTTTGTGCAAGAGAAAATAATTTAAATTAATTATTTGAAAGCAACCATGATTAAAAACAACCATTTGTGGAAATAAGATGTACAAAGATCTTTAGAGCACCAGCAGCACTTCCAGAGTACCGATGCGAAAGAAAATACTCTGGGGATAAAGAAATAAAATAAATGGCTTTATTAAACAGTCTGATGTAATTTATATAAATCTGATCTAAAAATTAACAATAGGAATAATTCTAGAAAGCTTGAATGGCCAAGATGAGACATTGCCTTTTAAGAACATTTAGCTTGGTTTTAGCTTTATGTATTTGTATTTGTTCTCACCAAATTAGTTTGTTTAAAAATACATGAATGAAATGAGAAGGATCTAAAAAACAATCATGATATCATACACCACATCTTTGAATTTCCATGATCAGAACATCAGAGCAGCATTTTTATTTTAAGCACAAGGGTTGTCTCCCAGAGCTTGGATATTCTCTGAGTGCTGATTGGGAGAACATGTTCACCAGCAGAACTGCTGAAACATTCTTAGCATGAGGTCTATTTTCTTCAATTTTAGAAGCTAAGAAGCTAGGAATTTAGTCTGACTTACTCAGTTAAACTTGCTTCAACATCTTCAAAGTTCAACCTGACCCACTGTACTATAAGAGTTTAAGATAGGTTGGTACCTATTCCCTTCTACCGACCACAGTTGAAAAAGATCATGAAAAGTCAGTATTGACTGAACTGAAAGCATCATCTCTTGTCTCTCAGAAGTGCCCTGGAATTTCCTGTTGCAGTTTCTGATAAATTGTCCTAAGTATCATTGAAAATAAAATTTTGAACATTTGAACTTCTTTTCCTTTTTGAAATTATTAGTTTTCCCCATGAATATTTACATCTTCAGCATCAATTTCAAAGAGAGTGAAGTCAATTTCTATTATAAATACTTTGAAGACAAAGTTTCTTGTCGCCTCATTCTGAGAGGTGCTCCTTTCTCAGTTTAACTCACTACTTAACATGTTAACATATGAAAGCCTCAGTTATCCCTAACTAATTATAAAGTCCAGGTTTTTCCTATCAATCCACATGAAAAATGTTGTGTGAGAAGTCGCAGAACAAAGTCAGTTCCAAATATCAGATATCAAAGTGCTCTCAGTTCATGAATTTGTAGAGTAAAAACTACTGGATTTTTACAACTTGCAGTATATCTGCAGTTATTCTGCAAGTTTTGCAAGGCTGAGTAGATAATATTTACAGAATTATCCACTTTTGTCTATTTTTGTAATTTTTCTACTTCACTTAGGGACTCAATTCTGCAGAAGTCCCTGCCTTACTTTCTAGACAGGACTGCTGCACGACACACCACAGTGATAGACACCATGATAAAACCTTAAAAAGCTATTTGTATATCCATATGATATTCACCACCCTCATAAAGGATGATATTCTGTATATGTTAAAGACAGGAAAAAAAATTTAATCTAGATGTAATTGCAGGTTCTAAGTACCATACACCTAAAGAATATTTGCTGTTAAGAGACTTGCTTTTAGTCAATACCTGGTAATAAAGAAAGTTAATTGGGTGTTTCCCTCAGAGTCTGGGTATTTGTTCTGAGAAAGTTATCAAGTGTTTCCACATCAGGCTTAGAAGTTCCCTGGTTCAGAGTCCTTTGTTCAGCAAGAGGCTGAAGGCAGGAGTTTGATTCCCTGGCCAAATTTCTTGCCTGAAAGAAAAGTATACATTTTTAGGTCTAGCACACAGCAGGAGAAACTCATTTAAATTCCAAAAGAGGGCATGGAGATTCATAATAGAACAGGGAAAATATATGACAGCATGAATTAAGAGTATTTGTTCCTTAGTTTCTTACTGCAGGTCACAGCTGAATAGCTTCTATGAGCCCTTCAATTGTTTTCTTTTCAGTAGATTTGTTTAAGACTTTGCGGACAATAAGTGAACACAAGTGGGAATGTTAGATACTTCTTTAAGTCTTGGGTTGTCAAAAAATTTCCTTCATTTAAGTTCAGGATGTCAGACAATGTATTACTCCTCTTGCTAACTCTACCTCTCCCACCTATTCTGTACAATATTATTAATGTTTTTCTTCAAGAAAAAGAAGGTGCAGTTTGATACCATGGTGACAGTTGTCTCCTGCTAGTTCCTTTAGAATCCTTTAGTACAGCTACATAGCACACTTATTAACCTAAGACAAGCACTGGAGGTAATGCTGGGAGTGAAAGAATAAATCAGAAGCTATGAGCAGGGAAAAGGCTGTTTGGCACTCCAGTCATACTGCCGAGGGACACTCGATAGCAATTTCTGGAGATAAGGAATAAAGGCCTATAGGCTGCATATATATGTGAGCTTTGAAGGAAATATCCATAATTACCATAGTATTAATGCAATAACAGTGGCCCTATGTCATAATTTGACTGCCCACTTGCCTCCTACCTCCTCTGTACTCCAGTGATAGAAGCAGGGATTTAGAATAACTGTTTACAATTCTCCTAAATAAAGTAGAAATGCTTATTCATCATTTTTTGCTTCTGGTCTTACACTCTTGCACCTTTACCAAAATCAAAGGAATGTGGAGTATTTGATTTTTCCAATGACACCAATTTCCAATGTTTGTAGATCCATTGGAATATATAGGCTTTTCACAAGGTATCCACAGAGAGAAGTAATAGAAATAGAGATTGTAATAGTAACATTGACAGATCCCTTAAAACTGCAGGAGAATTTTTGACATGGCCTTACATTTCTTCAATATTTTTGTAATCCTCACACTGATACTAAAATCAACCATAGAGAATTTATAGAAAAGGCCACTGCATAACAGAAAAATATTTCTGGCTGAATTGCCTTCCTTTTCTATCTAGTCAAAATTTAACACTTTTATCAAGTAATGATAATTTCAAAATACAGGTTAAGGATGGAAAACAGCAGAAATAAAGAAATTCAGAACTCTTCCTTTGAAAAAAGTGACCTTTTATATTATGACTATCTCACTTTTGATCTGGACATAATTGATTTATAACTCTGCTGTCCTTAACAGCGTTCATTATTCTACTCTTGGCTGATGAGTAAAGGTCATGCTACGCTTACTCTCAGTCATTACTATAAATGTCATACCGACATGTTGCAAGCTATGGTGCTGAAGTTGGGGCTATGACAGCTGCCATTAATCCTCAAACCTTTAACTAGGTCTTTTTTATCTTAATGTTCATGATCAATTGCATCATGGGACATTTTTCCCTACTTTCCAAATGTGTTTTGCTGGCACTCACCAACAATGACAAGAAATCTAGCATTTCTTCCTGCTTTGTGGCTGACAGTGAATAGGCTATGATTTCACTGCTTGGTCCTATTATTCTATTTGATGAATATTAGTGCAGATGTCTTTGACTCTGAGGCTGGAATGCAAACAGTCTTCCAGGGATATTTTTCATATCTGAGTATAAACTGATTTTAAAAGTCCCATACCATTGTTTCCATTCTTCTGGTTTGCAAATAGGGAAGTATATGAGCAGTAATACTGTGCCTGAATTTAAAATTCTACTCCCAGGATCACAATGGAGTCAACATTTTCAGTCTGGTTTCTTGTGAACATTTATGCCAGCAAAAGGTCATGGGAATAGCATAAATACAATGAGTTTAAATTTTAAAAGAGAACAATGTTTACTTTACTTTCCGTAACAATGATCTGTCATTTTTTTGATAGTCCTTGATGTATTGCAGGACAGAATTATTATTGATCCTAAGTCTTTGGCTATTCCAAATCAACTTGTAGGCTGTGACAATTGCACCAGAAGCTGAATTTTTGTATGAATTACATGTCATCTTCAATCATACTGTGTGTGTTCTACTGTACACCTAAGCTTCACTTGTATTCATGTTCCTCAACTTCATTCGGCAGGCTGGCTCTTCAATGAAGATCAAATCAAGGGTACTGAGAATTCCAATGCTGCATGATCTGTCAGGAGTATTCTGTAGAACAATTACAAACATTGTTTTGTTGTGTAGTATTTTGACTTTTTGAATTTAATACAAGAAGCTTAATTGTAAAATATTCATTTATTTACTAATCTTAATGGATAACCCCAAGAAGTAGTGGCTTTTAGAATAAGGCCAAATTCCCCCAACTTTATGACAGGTAGGAGGAATATCCACAGAAGTAAAGCTGGCAGAAATTTACGGTTGGAAATATTCAATGAAAGCTTTATTAATGGATTTCTACTGTACAGAATAGGGACAAGTCTGTTGTGGAGAGACCAGCCCTCACATATTATGGGCAGAAAGAAGGCCAACTTTTTATAACTTAACACAGAGTTTAATGTACTTACATTGTTTTCCACGTGTCCTTTTTTTTAACTTTATCTGTGTTGTACCTTCCAGGACTTTAAAGTTCTTATTCACTGTGCTGAGTTTACCTGAATCAGCACCAATTGCCTACCCAGCTGCTTCTTCTGTCCTCTCTTGAATGGGACAGGGGGAGGAAATAAGATGGAAAAGTTCAAAGATAAAGACAGGGAGATGACTTACTTGACTTGACTTGTGGGAGATTGATGTAATTTGATGATAGATAAGAGTAAAAGAGTGAGGAACAAAGATAAAAACTAAAATACTTACCCTCACCCATCTTCTTCTCAAGTTCAGCTTCACACCCTCAGTCCCAGTTCCTCTGCCTCCTGGCCACTGGGCAATGCAGGGGAATGGGGAGTGGCAGGCTGCAGTCCGTCCATAAGAGATCCTCTCTGCTGCTTCTTCCTCCTCACACTTGTTTGCCTGCTCCAGTGTGGGACCTCCACAGGCTGTGGTCCTTCAGGATAGACCCACTGTTCACAGTGAGAGCCTGATCACAGATGAGAGTGGAGCACTGAACATCTCATACATCCTTATCCACTGTCAAGTGGGATTGACTATAATAGTTATAAATAGCAGAAGAAAGCTTATTTTTCTCCATAGAAATAAATGAATCATTAAACTTCCTCCTGTCTAAAGGCACTTGGAATTTCAGCACAAAAAAGTGTAAATGTCTAAGTGAAAATGGGATCTTAGCTTGCTGTGAGTATTGCACGTTTCCTCTACCTGACTTCAGTTTTCTTAATTGTGATTTTCACATGTATTTCATGTTCTTTTGAAGAATATTGTATTTTATGTCTGTTTTCTTTTTGCATACATGCTGGTTTGTCTTATTATAGCAAAAAGGACAGCAAAATAAACATTACAATGGACAAACTTGAGCAAGTAAACACACCATTAAGATGAATAAGCCAATTCTGATTCCCTTTGGTACCATGGAAGCGTCTCTGCTGTGAACTCATTAGTAAGGTGGAAACTGGATTTATGAGACTTGCTGTAGAAGGAAAGCTGTAAAAGGTAAGACAATCTTAATTAAAAAAAAAAGAAATTAAAACCTATAGAATGGTAGAGTGTGATGTAGTCAACTTTATAGTACAAAGGTGTCATAAATTTGTGGAATCAGGATGTTTTCCACAGTTGCAAATTCCTGTTGCCAGTAATAATATGCATTAAGCTGTATTTATTGTATGATATTATTCTCTAAGAACAGGGCCAATAAGTTATATTTTATATACAATATTTCTCTGTACCAGTATTTATGTTTGCAACTCTTTCCTATGGAGAGTAGAGAAGAATGGGAAAATACTTCTGTAGATTAGTAAATTGTTTAATCTAATGGAGACTGCAACCACTAATAATAGTGTATTTATTTTGCTCTTGTGTTGTAGATATCTCTCACTAAAATGGTGCTTTAAAATGCAGGTGACCTCTAATTCTACTGTGAAGAATTAATGGTTCACTTGATCTCTGTACTCCGTGGAATTGGCTGATCAGGAAAGCACATGCGTAAGTGCTAATGATGCACTATGTCCATTCTGACTGTCTCACTTTACTGCTGTTCCCAGCCTGTCCTTCTGTTGTGCAGAACTGCAGAATTTTGCTCCCTGGGCAACTTACGTCTGAAGCTATAGAAAATTTTGAAGAGTCCTTCAGAGCCTTGTAGAACTCTGAGAGGAAAGATAATTTACTGCTGAGCTGCTAGGAAAATTTTCATCACCATCACCAACTTCTTTTCTTAAAATGGAAGCCAGGGAAAAACACTCAGCTTCAGTCTGTGCATGGTGAGGAACAAAAAGTGGTATCTGCTGGGGTTTCTGTACTGTCAGCTGGAACATCAAACTAATGTAGGCCATTCTGGAAGCATTGACTCAGACCCTTGTGAGCTCAGTTCAGAAATAGTTCAATCAGTATGGGGATGGTGACATCTGTGGCTTTTTGGCCTGGTTCAAAGCACTGACTGGTCAGAGAGGCATGTTTTCAAGTCAGAAGTTACATGGAGAATGCTTTCCTTGAGAATAGGAAGGAGACATTTTTGTTGTAAGATGAACAGCACTAATCAGTGGCAGATTCCCAATTGACATTGGCTGGTCCCAATGAAAGTTCTCAGATGGAGACTACTTCAGCATTAGTCAACTACTGACCTGCTGATGTGTGAGTATATGTGGAAATTATATCGCGCTGAAGAAACATTCAAAATATTTTTGTGTGTTTCTCAAGAGCTGTGGATGGAATTCATGTACCTGCTCTCTCATCCCTTGTTTTTCTCATATCAGCACAGAAATGTGCCATAAGGAAGGCACATTCACTAAGAATTAATACAATTTCTTGTTCTGATGGGGCAGCTGTGGCAGATGCTGTGCACGTGTACACCAAGAGGTAATTCTTCCTCTGAAGAGCTCTCAGTGTAAACAACAGTGATGATGATGTAAGTCTTAGTGAATTATCAGATGTAAGTCTTAGTGAATCATCATAGGAAGTTGTTGACTTATACATAGGGGGGTCAGGTGAAGTGTATGTTTTCAGTGTTTGCTTCCTTTGGGAAAGCTAGTCTTGGATTCATGTCTGCCAAAACAGTCATTCATAATGTCTTCACGGCACTACAGCTCCAAGTGGCCCTGTATATTTATCTTTTTTCTCTGAAGGCATTTTCTGATGACATTGAAAGACAGCTTCAACAATATAAGAAATAGAGCTGTTAGGCGACCGTAAACTAGGAGGAGTTGTCTGACTGCAGTTCAAACTTAATGACTAATTTGCAGCCCCAATATAATGCATTTTTAATCATACACTTGAAAGCAATGATGAAATCTGCAGGAGCAGCAATAAGGAAGCAGCACAACTATACAGACATACACTGATAACACAGCATGCTGGCAGTTTCTTCTGTGGTTGATAGCTACAACATGCACCAGCAGTGAAAAAAGGCTATAGATGTTTTCAGAGTGCTTCTTTCTCAAGGAGCCAGGAAATGTTCAGCCTGTAGGATATACCTTGTATTACTACTGACTTTCTCATGCAAGGTTTGGTGCAGATGAAAATGTATGACCTTCAAGTCAACTTGCTTTCACCTTTGTTTTGTGAGCAATGCCCGGGTGCCGCCTGTCTTAAAGTGGAATTACTGTCTGTGAAATAAGTATTGGTGTTACACAGATGAGAGAAGAGATGAGAAATACACATTCTGTAGCCACTTCATTTCAAGAACTCCAGTTCATATATACATAACACAATCTGAATTTTTATGTAGTTGCACATACATTTTCCCAGCAGTAGTGCTCATATAAACAACTCCTGGTATCTCTGTCACTGGCATCTTGTCGATTCCCTGGCTAACCCCTCATTTATGTTGGAACAAATGCATATGGGGTCTGTGCTAAAAAAAAGATGAAGGAACCCATACAACAGAAAAAGTATTTTTGGTTTTTTGAAGTTGGTTTTTTTAAATATATTTTTAGCCAATATTGTTTTCAAATGTGGCATTTGGCTCCTAGCAGCATGGAATCTGAGTATTTTCTATTTCTCATAAAGTGGGAGGTAGGACTGTAACATCCTCATGCTAAGCTCATACATTCTCAAAATGATGATAATTTTGGAGTGTTCGTAGTCATTACTTAAGTTAGCAGTGCCTTTTATTTAAAAGTAGAGATTTTTATAATGGTGGTGGGTTATTTTCTATTAATTTTTACCTAATTTATAAGGCAAATGGTGTTATTGAATGGAGAATTGTGGATTATCAATGAAGTAATAATTATTACCAGTGCAATGGAGGTATAAAATGTTTTGTTTTATTTTTCCACCATGCAGTGGTGGTATTTATTTTTCTGTACCTTAAAAGTGCTGGAAATGGGAAAACTTCTCATAGAAGTTCTTAGAAAATTTGTTCTGCTTTTAATAGGAAATATTAAGATGCTAACTCAACTGTCTCAGAATTATAGTGCAGTTTAGGGAATTAATTATTACATTGGCACTACACAGACTCTCTTTAGAGCTTCCTGCCATGGTCCTGCTGTGTTGCGCAAGTGCAGTCAGAGACGCATTTCTGCTTGTTCCTCAAGCCCTTAGTTATAGCCCAAATAACTTAATTTGACCTTGCTCAGCTGAATCTGGCTTTTTTTTGTCTCCACAGTGGATCACCCTCTTCACATTCTGGATAGTGAAGGAAAAGGGGATGAATTAATGCTCCTGCTATGAAAACAGTGTGCCACGCTGCTTGCATAGGCTGTGAGTCATGGTTTCCTTGATGGTCACTGGGGGAAGGGATTCATAAAGAATGGCAGCACTGCCGCTCCCACCATCTCTGGCTGTGACTAAGAACATGACATTGCTCATCCAGAGACAAAGGTGACAACTCCATAGAGTGAGGAGTGCTCACACACATTATTGTGTGCAATGGTACATACACCGATGGGCAGGATGGCAGAGGAGCTTTGTATGAGATATTTCTCTGTGAGTAGATAAAGCCAGTGAGCTGTGAAGATACATAAGCTTTTGGTGGTAGCTGCTTTGATGAATAACTAATGGTAGTACTTCCAGGGATAATATTCTATATGGTTTGGAGAGATGATTTGTGAGTGTGTTTTGGAAAGCATAGTAACACACCTTGCAGCCTAAGGCACGCTCTCATTTTGTGATGGATCTAAGTCATACAGAATTCTCGTCAGTTATATACCAGGTTCAGAATTTTGTGGGAAGGAGACCCAGCATGGCTGTGCAGGGAACAAAGGTCAGACAGATGGGAAGTGAATACTGCAGAACCATGGTGAGTCATTTAAGTCACATATTTAATTGATTCATATAAGAATATCATAAACACTCCTATAATTTCCATCACAATGATTATGCATACTGCAAGAGTTGCTTAATGAGGCTTACCTAAATCTCTGCCAGCCCTACCATTCTGCAACAAAAGAAATAATGGAGTGTTGCCATAACTGAGCCTAAAGATGTCTGTTCAGTAAAAACAGAAAATTTCTCTGAACAGAGATAATTTCTTTCCACTGGAAGGACAATGTAGGGCTGTATGTGTGCCTGCTTGCACATATATGCAAAGGCTTTAAGGGGAGTGTATGTGTTAACCAGAAAACAAAAAGTGCTTGTGTTTGTAATGTGCAAGTAATTAAAGTTGCTGAAGCATTATTGCTGTTACACACTGAAGAAACGCTTATTTGGCAGAAGAAAAAAAATAAAGGTTTTGGTGGAAACAAGGGTACTTGATAGATACATCATGTCTCACAGCAATAATGAAAACAGGGTCAGAAGAAGAGATCTGGGCCAGGAAACTGCACAAACTTTGTTAACTGATGTGTGTCAGAACAAAATAACGGGAACAGAGGCCAATTCTGACTATACTTATTCCTCAATAACTCCATCATACCTAAAAAGATGTCAAGATGTGACCAAGTAAAAATTGTGGACATAAGGAAAGAGTCAAAAAATACTTTGTGAACTTGAAAGCAATGTAATTGATGGTGATGAAGATTATTGAATAAGGCTTTGAAGAATTCCATGTTGTCTTGCAAACTGCTGGGTTAACAGAGAAAGCACTGCTTGTTGTGGAGGAGTCCATTGCTGCTGTAACTGGTGCCACTGTTTCAGTGGGAGCACAGTTGGACCAGGAGATAATTATTCATCCACTGCCCAGCTAGCTGGCCAACTCTGTGTTTAGTAAATGTGGAGCAAAGCTATCTCTTCAGGCTGCTGACCTACTCCAACTTGGGCTGAAGAAGCAGAAGGCAGTGGAAAGCTAAGGAGGGATTCCCCCAGCCACAGCAACAATCAGTTTTCAATGAGGTGAGATGGTCAGCATGCTTCCAGTCCAGCTGGGGCTTGTGCAGACAAAGCAAAAGCTACAGAACTGTGAAGGAGAGCAATATATATTGTTGCTGGAGCCAGTCCCAGATACTCCAGTTCCCAGTCCCACCTTTATTCTCAGGTGAGCAAAAAGAGGGTTTCTTGTCAGTCTGTATTTAAGAGAGTAAGAAAGTAAGAAAGAAAGGCTCTTGATCTCCTCCTCATTTACATAGCAGATCAACAGAAGCCATCATTTGTTGATTTTTAGTGAGTTAACCATGTTCATATTTAGTCTGGTTTTGCTGCAATCAGAAATTAACAGATAATCTCCACCTCAACTAATTTAGTGCTTGTGGGTTCTTTGAGCATTCCCTTTCAGCATCCTCAGAGGAAAATGAAACGGGGAGGAGTAGCCAACTTATCATTAGAGCCACTGCCAGCTGTCAACTGTCAAAATCAGAAAACAATCCCTTTTTGCTGATTTTTCAGAAAGCTTTGATGGTCTACATGAGTCTGGCACTGTTGAGCATGGCAGGAGTCACCATACACAAAAACATCAACTGAACTGCTCCTTAGGGATGTACAATATGAGTAATAGTGGGTTAATCTTTCTGGAAATTTCTGAAAGGGATGACTGTGTATTAATAAATTATTCCAGATTACTACAATGAAGTGCTGGAAAATCCTCAAGACACTCATACAGTATTGTAAAGGAGACTCTTTCCTTCTATTCTTAGAGGTGACTTGCAATATATACATACATACATACATACACATACATATATATATATAAAGATTTTGCCATTTAGTACTACTTTATGAAGGAAGAAGACCTAAAAGTTACTTGATTTGATTTAGCCTCTCCCTAGCAGGAAATATTTTTTTTTTAATTTAAGAACATCCACTACTTTCTCCATTTCTCTTTGCTTTACAGGGTCATGAGGTTCATACTTTCTTAGGCTTTAATTGAAACAGAGATTAGTGCATTGGAGCTTGAGTCTTTTTTTATGTCTTTGTGCTCTTTATGTAGCTGTTGCTCAGATGTTTGAGTCGCACAGGTGTTAACCAAAACAAAGAATTTGATTACACAGCTTTTGCTGTGGTTTAATTAAATTGATGCAACCCCAATTCAGTTTTGTTAGATCATCACAAAAACCTATGCATAGAGAAGCCCAAAGCATTTTAGAGAACTCAGTGAGAATTTCCTTGCTTTCATATTTTGCTCCTATTTTATTTCATTAGTTCTTCTGGTGGGATGAGGCTTCTGGTTCAAAACTGTCATAAAGACTTCTGGGAGTCAGAGTGTAAGCAAGACCTGAATAAGCAAAACAAGCTGCAAACCATTCTTTTGAATCACTTTTGAATCAACAGAGTATTGACCCTGTGGGAGAATGCTGTGCTCAAAGCTCAAGAAAACCTCTTAAGCATAAGATGCTGGGTCTGCTCTGGGACCTGGAAATCAATCTGCTCTACAGTGATGCTTCCCACCAGCCCTGAAGAACAACAACTACCTCAAACAGAAGATGACACCGGGCAGCAGGCAGCAAAAGTTGATTCAGGAAAGCCAGGGCAGGAAATAGTACTGAGACTGTGTTTCAAATTAGCACATCCCACCAACATGGGTTCAATTCATCCCCACTGTTGTTCCATTCCAGGAATAAAAAGAACAGGAAATGAAAGATGTAGTTCTGTGACTCACTTTTATCCTTGGATAAGACAGTGGTTACACGTCTTCAACACGGGAAGCAGAAGTGGTGTGTTTTAAAATTGTAAGGGCCGACACAGAAAGAGATGACCTTGCACATTTTTCAAGGAATACCCTACATCTGCATTGCTCCATCCTCTTTTTCTTTGAGTCAATTTTTCTATTTTATTGTCCAAAGGGAAAAAAATAAATACGGCAATTTGGCCAAGATTTCCAGGCCTCTGGCCTGGTTAATAGAACATGGATAAATAGCCATATGTAGGCCTTCCATTTTATTGCACAGATGGTATATGCTTGCATAATAACTCAGTTGTATCTCAGATACCTCTCAGTGTGTCAGACTCAGTGTGGTGTGTCACATTGTGCACACTTACACACTTCTGGCTGTGAAATGCTAGATAGATATAGAGCAACCTCAATTACTTCATACAAGTCAGGATTTTGCAGAAGTGAAGCACATGTTTTTGTAGTGAGGCAGAGGCCAGAATGTCTCTCCATAAACAGGAGTAATTTTGTGTGCTCTGCAGTGCCTCCAAAAGCCATTATAAGCAGTATAGCAGTCCATATGCCTTCTGTCTCACTTCTTGTGTTAGTGGTGACTGGTGGTAATAAAGGAATTAAATACAGGAACAATGCAAAGACTGTTACATAAATGAAGTCACTGTTCTATGCAGGATGTGTAACATGCTTGCTGTAAGATTTTAGTATGCATTTACTCTCCTTTCTGAGGTTCTCAATTTGGAAATATTATTTGGTTTTTCACAGACAAAATCTTTTGCTGATAACTCTGTTCCATAAGACTGTAGGATAATTCAGGATGGAAATAGCCTCATGTCTCTAGTCCTATTTCCTTCTCAGGCAGGCTTCCTGTAAGTTAGGACCAAGGTTACTCTGAAGTTTATCGAGTCAGGTCTTGAAAAGCTCCAAGGATGGAGACTGCTCTGTCTCTCTGCTAAGCTGTTTTTCTGTCTGACACAGGGAAATGTTTTTTCCTTACATTCACCCTGAACATATCTTGTCCCAGTTTATGCCCATTGTCTGTCATCCTCCCACCATGCGCTGCAGTGAAGATCCTGGAGCCACCTCCTTGTATATACTGGCAGACTGCTAGTTAGATGTATCAAAAGCTGTTTCTTCTCCAGGCTGAACAATCACCATTTCCTCTACTCTCTTGCTACCAGACATGTGCTCCAAAGCCTAGAACATCTTGGTAGCCCTTTACTGAATGTGTTCCAATGTGATAGTGAATTTCTTGCATTGGGGAATCCAAATCTGTACACAGTACTATAGATGTTGTCTAACAAGTACTGAGTAAAGGGAGATTACTGGCTGTGCTTCTGCTGAAACAGCCCAGGATGCTGTTGGCTTTCCCTGCTGCCAGACAGATTACTGGCTCACCCTGACTGTCCCCCATGATTCCCAGGTCATTCTTAACTAGCTGCTCTGCAGCTACCCAGCACCCAGCCTGTATTATTGCCAGGGTTATTCCTTCTCAGGTGCAGGACTTTCCTTTTCCCCTTGCTAAATTTCATAAGGCTGTGGTTGACCTGTTCCTCCAGCCTATCCAGGTCAGTCTGGTTGGCAACCCTGCTCTGAAGTGCATCAACTGGTTCCCCCTGTTCAATGTCATCTGCAAATTTGATGAGAGTTTACTCCATCTCCTCTCTGGGTTACAATAAAGGTGTTGAAAGATATTAAGAATGATGTTAGATGATTAAAATGTTATATATGTTTTCATACATAAGAAAGCCTTTTGAAGGAGAGCTTACTGCAAGTTAGACCCATCCACTTCCTGTAACCTCAGGACATTATGTTTGGTGAGCAAACGTGTGAGTCGTGTGGCAGGAGCAGTCCAAGCTCTAGCAGGCAGTTCTGCCATTTGTGCACAAAAGGTGCACAGCTGCAGCTCTGTGCTCAGCTTCAGTGCTGCCATGATCATCTAAACGGCTGAAGAGGTTCTTGTCCCTACGGATTGGAGTCCCTGCAAACCAGTCCTTCCCACAACTCAGCCATATCCCAGGTAGAGGGTGTCATCAATGAACATAACCATAAATAGATATGCATAGTGTAGAAGGTATATAGTTCTCTGCCTGAGGGACATAACCTGAGGGAAGACAGTTCTTGGGTCATTACAATCATGAATAAGTCAATTATGTTCTTTTACAATTTAATTTCTTGCCTCTGAACTAAAGAAAGTAACATTGCTGCACTACATAAACATATTTTGAGGGTAATTAATGTTTTTACAAATATTGGTGTTTGGATTTGGGTAGCAGTAGTTTCTTCAGACTCTGAGTGAGAGCAGAAACCTGTGCATTATACCCCATATATAAATACACTGTGAGTTATGCATGGTCCTCAGAGGGAGATTTCACATGGAGAGAAGGAAAATTCAGGAAAGGGGAACACGAGTGTTAGAAGCCTTATCAGTATTTACATGAAAGATTGTAAAGTACTGCTATACAAATGAATGATCAGCAATATACATATGTATTTTAGAAATTCCTCTTTAAAAGCATAAAAGAACTTCATAACAACACTGATGTGTATACAAATGCAGAGGCCAATAATCTATATAAACTTTAAACTAGGGCATGTGTGATAAAAAATTCCATATGCAATTAGTACAAAAGCATTTTATATAGGAAAGTTGATCGTCGTTTGTTTAAAAATCATATTCTCCTTTCGCTGTACAGACCAACTACTCATAATCACGACTACACCTGCTTTTAGCTTTTATTTCTCATTAAGTATAAAAACAAAGCAAAATAAACTCCTAGTGTTGAGCCTGACCCCATGGCCTTTGAAAACAAAGGGAGAACAAGACTCCTGGTAACTTCAGAGGGCATTGCATCCAGCCCATTGTTTTTAAAAGTCAAAAGCTAACACAGATTGTTCATTTCCTGGCATTGGCATCAGCAGTAAATGGGATTGCCTCACAAAACGTTTGCTCAGTCCTCTGGGACAAAGGATAAGAGCATGTAACATTGCTCAACAATGATCTCCTCAACCAGCTACACAGCAGCACTGTTCCATTTCAATAGTTCATTACCTCCTTGTCAGTAAAATGAGTCCATGGAGTTGAAACTATGGGAAGAAGAGTGAAAGCCAGAAAGAAGGGTGGGTCTGAAATACCATTCTCAAACATATCCTGCTTCCCAATGAATCATGTAGGAGATAGAGGCTAAGTTATGGAAAGGCAGCAAGGTGTTAAATTATTCATCTGAGGGAACATGGGAGCTGCTTGATGGCCACTGTCTTCTTGGTTCCACTTTAGGATAGGAAGTATCCTTCTGTTTTGTAGCCTCCACAGGGTAGGCATCTATACCATTGCCAGTTGTCAAGACTCCCTCCATAGTGAATGAACAGAAATAGGCCTTCCTACTCTCCCCTAAATGGAGGTGATTCATTTAATCTATTTTAGACATCGGAAATGGGATGAGAGGCACTCTGCCCTCAGAAGGCCTGTTCCCTTGACTATAAAGGGAGCCTAGACAGTTAACTCAGAGACAAACACCTACAATGCAGAATCTATATTTGGACAGATGAATCCCACTGCTGGTGTTTACTATAAATAGAGAAGTGCACAGTATATTTAAAGCAGAAAATCCATTGGGTACTGCTGAGATTATTGTTAATGCTGCTTAAACTAGTTAATTAAATAACTAGTCAATCACCCCCTAGTGTAGAGAAGGCCAGCCATACAGCTACTGAAGTCAATAGCAAAATTCATGCAGGCAACAGCAAGCACTGATCTGTCTATGTAAACCCATGCACTAAAACAAGAGGAAAACCCAGCCTTATTTCTAGATCCAGTTCTTTTCTGTTTTTTACATTATGGAAATTTTAATATTTCCATCTGCTGGTTGTAGTTGAAGGAAGCAGCTGCAAAGCTCAGCTGAACAGCTACAGCTCTCCCTATGAGTGTTCCTAGTCCGCACAATTGCAAGATCCAAGACATAAATGAAGCCTATTTCAAGGGTGTTCACTGCCCCCATAATTTAAGACTGAATTGCAATTTAAGACCCATTACAAATAAATTTGGGGTAATGTCTTTACAAAATTAAATATCTGTCAATGACAAATTTTTATATCATAGAAGTGACAGCCCTAAATGCCATCAGTGTAAATCAGATCAAATTAATCATTCTGGTACCTAAACTGCAAAAATGCAGCCCTTGATACTGCACAATCAACTATAGCTATATTGACTATAGTAAGAATGCTTTCATTTACTCATTCTTAAATCAGTTTGAACTGGATTGTGGAAACAGCATGATAGGCAAGGAATGAATTTGTGTAGATATTTTTATAATTAAAGGGAAGAAAACCTTTCATAATACTGACTTCCAGGTGGCTAACTGCCATCTCTGAGAGAATGTGTTATGAAACACTGGACATATTTACCACAGAGAAAGACTCACCAGCCTAAAAGACTGGCTGGGTTGTTTTGAACTTTAGATTGGTTGGTGAAAATTTTGAAGTCTGTTCTTGAAATGTAAACCAGATTTAGCCATGACAGCTAGACCACAATCTAATGTTTCCTTTCTGCCTTATTATTCTGCCTTATTTAATTTCTCTAGTGGAACCTCACATTCTAGGAAGAACCCATGGTTGAAATGAAACACAATTTGTTACTTACTTGTTGGCTTCTCCCTACCTGTGTGATAATTGGAGATTGCATGCCTACTGTAATTGTGAAATCATCTCTGAGAAATCAGTAGGTGCTCACAAAGTGCTGCAATTAGCTCTAAGAGTTAAAAGTGGCTGAGGGGTTAAGAAACTGGAAAAACAATCATTCATTCAGAAAAGTCTTCCTCTATGGATCAAGGGTGGTATGAGGACGTGGCAGGTAAGAAAGGAGAGAAGTGACAAATTAGTGGACCCAAACAGGTTGATGAAGAACAGAAGGGATTGACTATTTGATCTCACATCACCTTCTAAAAGCAAAATAGTATGGTGGAAGACCTTTCTGAAGAACTTCCTGAGGAAAGGACACCAGTTAATTTTTTCCCCCGCAGGGCAATTTCCACCAGACCCAGGCCATCAAACAAGACTGTTGGCTCTTCTCAACAAACTGGCTAAAAAACCTGGGTGTCCTGCCTTGACTTTCCATGCTCTTGGAGTCTCTTTCTTCTCCCTAGTTATATTTTTTTACCTTGCATTTTGCCACTCAGCTTTCAACCACCATTTGAGTCGGCCTGTACTGCTCTACCAGTGCAGGATGATGAGTGGAAGGAAGGAGACCTGACTTGGCCAGGCAGGGGATATCCCACACAGGTGGGAACTGTGCTCCTGGCTAGCAGTTACCAGGGTGACTGGCTACTCCAAACTGTTTTCCAAGACTAAGCAGTTGTTTTGTAGCCTTATAAGCCCAGCAATGGCTACGTACCCCCACCCCTTCTTTCCACTCTCCTATCCTTTCTGTTTTTCCTGCCTATATTTATTATCAAAAGCTGCAAATCAATCTTTACTCCTAGAGTTGTGATCTGAGAGATTAATAAGAAAATTAAGCCTTTCTTGCTGTGCTAAGAAGGGCTTCTGGATAGCATAAAGGATTCTAAATTAATAAGCTGTGTCTAGGAAAGGTACTCTGACAGATTTTGATTAAGTTGGTCTTGTTTAACCACTTGATTTCAATTTCCAAATGCTTTGTGTTTTGTTTATGTACATACTAATCAATATACTTTCCAGATTTGGAATTTCTAGTGCAGCTGCCACGTGACTGGGCAGGCTAAACTTTCTGTACTTAAAACCACAGACCATGTAAAATGGTTTAACACTTTACGTTGAGAAAAACACATTAACACCTATAACTGAAGTCTCACTTATTCCATTGAAACTAACACAACATGACTCATTATATGATATATTTTTTTAAAACTTCTGAACTGCCTTTCCACCATTGCATAATTTCCATCTTGATTGTCAGGTTGAAGGAAAAAAACTAGGTACGTTTATTTTAGCTAATTTGGCCATGTGAATGACAAAGTAAAATATCATGAAGGAGAAGCAAGCTTTGGAAAGTCACCAAAGAAGAAAAAAATGAAGGTTTTTACCAGATACTGCATCTAACATTAATACATTTTGAGAAAAACATAAGTTAAAACACAATATGTTATAGCAGTAGTAGAGCATGTGCAACCTGCAATAATTTACTCAGGATAAATGATCATGTCCTGTTCTCAATGAAAAGGAGCTTGGGAGCTCATGAAATGGCAGAAGATGAATCTCTGTTTCCTTTTACATGTCCTTTCAAGGTGAAGGAGGTCAAATAAAGCAGTCTCTAAGCTTATAAATCACTCTTCTAGACTAGCTTAAAATATCATTCTACAGAAACAGAGGTGACAGGTTTTTAAAATGAAGATAAAAGAAGTTGCTGACAAGTATTTGATTTGTTGAAGGCTTTCAGTAAGAACTTTGGAAAGTAAGAAAAAGGAGAAATTCTGAAGAAAATAGGGAAATCTCTGGTGGGTAGAATTGTTAATAATGACAACTGAAGAAACCCTGGTATCTAAGAGCACAGGATTTCTGATTAAAGATAGGAATGGATGAAGTGTATTTAAATCCTGTTACAAATAAAGTGCAAAACATTTCTGAAGAAAAGAACCCTAAACTTTCTTTTTCATGAATTTGCATTTCATTTAGAATTAATTGTAGTCATTATGTGTCTTCACCATTCCTGAGACAAACACTACAAGGACTTTGTGAAAACATCCTGCAAGTTTCCCATGCCTCAAAGATTATTTATATAAACATTATTTGACATGAAGTCAATACAACATGAAAGACATTTAACTGGGTCGTTTTAATAACAACTTTATTAGTCAAGAAACTAATAAGTACAGGACAGGCAAGAACATTTTACACATGAGGCTTTTTCCCAACTGTGAGAAAGAACATGTGTTTTCAGCCACGCTATAGTCAAGTTTCAAGTAGAAACCGAAAGGGGAACAGTACTTTTATTCATGTATCTCTTCAGCCAGTTCAGCCAGTTCTGACCACCAGACACCATTTTAAGCATTACTGTTCTTTCCTGCAGTATGAGCAAAACTGTGCTTAACATTGTTGACACATTTCCTATTGCAATACATTTTCCCAAACCAAAGATGGCAAGATGGCTTTCACGGGCAAGTCTCCACTGGTCTCATCCAAGTGAAGGCCAGACTGGTACGAGCTAGGTTTTTGCCAGTGATCTGTAGTGATGTGTCCTGTAAGTTTTCTCTTTTTTTCTAAAGCCTTTTGACAAAGCAGGGAACACTGATTGTCTGGCCTACTTAATTACATAGGGTAAGATACTAGGAAAGGTTTAGTTTCCATAATGTGATCATTTTTACTAGAAAGAGGTCGTGCCTGCAAGAATGAGTGATTGAGGGCTATTTGTCGGTTCTGGTGCCCAGAAGTCAAATGAAGAAATAACTGGGGCTTTGGACTTTCTGTCTTTGTTGCTAATAGGAGACTTTATGGGCTTCTACATGCTCATGAAGTGAGTTTAACACATGTTCTCTTCTGATAGAATGCTTTGGGTTCTTATACTTGCTTCAATTCTTCTATACTTTATGAATACTGAATAACTAAAACAATCCAAAATGTTGCTGTATAGACACACATTTATAATTAGAAATAAGCATAAAGGTTGAAAAACCTTGGTCTGTCCTCCTCATTCAGTATGTATGACTCACCTAAACTGCAGCCACAGTATGTGTGAATTTGTTGGCACAGGAGAGTACAGCTACAGAGAGAGGCTGGATTTAAATGTGAAGAAGTCTTCCCTTGAGCTTCCCTGCTGTCATCCTGTCCCTGTGTTTTCTGAGAGCAATTTCCTTGCACTTTCACAGATGTTCTAACCATTCTTGAATATTTCCACATTGTTAACATTATCCATGTCCAAGGGCATACTGACCTGCTGCTTGGCTCTGAGTAATGATCATCTTCATTCACACTGAAAGTTTTTACTTCTATCCCTCTTGAGTGTCTCATTCTGCCACCGGCACATGTAGATATTGAAATAATACAAATAATATCTACAGCCATGTCTTTTTATTCCAGCAAGCTACTCTTTTTTGGGAAGAAAGTGTGGATAATGAAATATTTTGCTAATTAGGACTGATGATTGCTCATGGTAAATGTGAAGGTCTCAGGCTGATCCTTGCTTGTCACTCAATTTAATTACATTTTCTAGAGCAGGTTTCATACAGAGCCTGGGCAGAATAGTTATTGTATTTATGCTAGTGGAGCTGTTCTTCTGGTATTTCTCCAAGGGTGGTCTGAGATGATATTTAATATGTTCAGGAGAAGACACAGTCAGCTGCAGTGCTGTTTCTTTACAGGAAACTGCCTACTGTCTGCCACTGACATCAGAAGGAAAGGAAGAGCATTTTGTTTGAACAAAGGAGAAATACATCCACTTAGTTAAAATTAGATCTTTTGTTTTTTAAAAAAAGTGAGCAAATACTTTTTCAGAGCAACAATGACAAAAAAAGAAAAACAATGACAAAATCCAAGATAGAAGAGAGAGCCAAGTTTGCACTTCATATTTTTAAGCATTGCTGATTTGGAAGCCAACCATGAATGGCAATAGTTGCTTATGCACTGTACATGCTGTACTCCAAAAGCATATCCGCTACAGCAGGCCAACCAGAAGGGAAAGCACGGAATTTTCCTTTCAAAAAGAAAAGGTCTCATTGCTCACAAGAATTTTGCTCTCAAGTTAACTCCTTTGTTTCTTCTTTTTTATGTAAATCTGACCTTGAATCTAGCAGCTCAGTAGCACCTCTGTGCTCAAGTGTTCAAGGGTCTTGAATTATCCTCTGATGTTTAGTCATTGCTATAGTATATGTAGTGTTTCTTACTCAGTTTTCCATTTCTCAGTTAATACTGTCAGGACTTTTCACCTTTGTTGAGGACTTCCGCTTTTCTTCTTGCTTGATACTTTTGGTGTTGTTGCTGTTCCCTGGCGACAAACAAAGTGAAGGTGAACATGAGCTTGTTCATGAAGGCTTGACCTGTAGTCCAGGGGCTCTGTCTCTGGAAGAACATAGGCGAACATGGAGTTATTGTGGGAAGCTGTTCACAAATAATAATCCACATTTAAGGCACCAAAGCATCATCCTGAGAAAATAACAGCATCTTCACTCTTCCATTTTTTGACACAATTAGGGCTCTCTGTCAAGAGCAGTCAGAGAACAGTAAGAACTTTTATGTCTAGGGAACAGGATCCTGTTCTTCTCTTGCCACGGTTCTTCAGAATGAACTCCTGGATGTGATGAGTAAAACTGGGCTAGAAAACACAAACATGGCCCTCTGTACTCTCAAGAAGCAAAGGAACAACACCACAACGAAACCTCTGTGTTTTGGGAACAGAAACTGTAAAGGAGTTTCTGAAAATAATCCAAGCCAGATCTCAGCAGGAAGATGTGGATGCTCCGAAACAGAAAAAAAATTAACAGATGTTTGCCTACAAAATGGAATAACCGTAAGGACTGACTATCGCATAATTTGGTACTGCGATTATGACTTATGAGAGTTCTATTATTTTCTTTCATTATTTTATTTATTAATTAATGGTTCATTGCAGGAAATTCTACATTCTTTTTTAACACAGGGAAGTATGTGCAAACTCTAATTGTCTCCCCTGTGTTTTGCATGATTTCACATATGTCCATTTTGTGATTAAACAGTTTTGTTCAAGTATTCAGCCACATGGCATGGCATCCTAGAAAAAATAGTTTTTTGTGAAGGAGTGCGACTTTTTTTTGTCATGGCTATGTGCCATCATGTATATTTTCAAGCCCCAGTCCCCAAAAAAAGGAAGTAAACCAAATACCTTCTTTACATGAAAATACAGCAAGGTATTATGTCTATAAAGGTAGCAATCATTCTCCTCCTATATTTGAGGGCCAGGACACCCACACATTTGGCATGTTGCCACATACTGTTAGGTAAGGTAATGTCGCATGCACAGCAGGCTGTTCTTATCCTCCATCTGTTCCAAGTCATGCAAATTCAAGTTGTGTGTCCCTCAGAAGTCCACTTTTCCAGCACCATCCAGTCTGCAGCAAGCACAGCCGCAAGGATTCCCTTGTGTACAGATTCTTTAATAGCTGAGCTGTAAGGGCAGTGGGGAGAGGTGAGCTTTTGTTGCATTAGACCCCAATTCACTTGCAGCAAAGAGCTGAGCTTTGGGCTGCAACTTCATCTCTTGCACCTGAAAAGTGTGCATGTGGAGGGTGGTTGTTCAATTTGGCATGTGAGGTGTTGTCAGTTGTCATATTTGAGCAATGCCTCAGTCTGTTCATGATTTTGGCAGTCTAGAAGAATGGTTGGTATTTCTCTGAGTTCATCTAGCTTATGTGTGTGCTCTTACAGTATTTGTCATGTTCCAAGTCTTTAGAACAAATACATACCAGTTACAACATCTTTTCCACTGGGACTAAATTACATAAAAGTAAGGCTTAACATATGGAATGATGAGAAAAAAATAGACTTGATGTTTCTAGGGGTTCTTTGTTGCTTTTGCTGCCCCGAGATGTGTGAAAGGTCTTATTTTCTCAGTCTGCATTTGTAGAATAAAACAGAGGGCTCAAGTGGTCCAGTCCCAAGGTTGTTTATTAGTTGTTATCTAGAATATTTTCTGTCTGCCCAACAGAGGTTCGCCCTGCATGGCAGCCATGGGCATCTCTCTCGCCTCTCTGGGCGGTGCTATCTTTTATACCCAAAATTATGTCTATAATGTTTACAATTGTTCCCCAATAACTATCATCTATGTTAGACAGTTAACTTCTACTCTAACCAATCCTAAAATGCCAACTCTACACAGAAATGGACGGCAAGAAGAAGAGGAAAGAGGTTCAGACACACCCAATTCCCTCCATCTTGTCCCCTAAAACCTCTCTATCTAAAAACCTAAAATCTACATTTACTCTCTCTATAATAACACTACTTAAACCTTCGTGACTTTCTGATTCTCAGACAAAGCTGGTAACTTATTCCATGGTTCATAATCAAATCCACAGGTATTCTGGGCATCATGCCAGGATTCTTGACCCTCTGGCCGGAGCTTAAACTACTCAGGGTAATCGAAGGGTTACACTGGTCTCCCACAGATGTTCTCAAAAAACGTACTATTTTTTGTATGTTGTAATAGGTTTTTTTCTATCTGCCAGAACAGTAGATGTTTCTTAGGGATAAAAATTGATTCATCATTGCTATATTTTCAATGAAAAATGGTACACTGACATCAAAATACACCGAAAGCAACTTCTCTTTTCTTGACGTTCATAGAAATTGCTGCTGTGTTCAGTGGTCAGCTTCTTCTGTAGCATTGACATAAAATGGCATGTGTATATTGTGTGATCATGGTATGCTGCTGTGAAGAGAAATGGCTGCATAAATAGATCAGGAAGGTGAATTGAATTTCCTTGAGGGATCCAAGGCAGATTCTGATTGCATTGGTATAAATACAGTCACTTACCTAATCCTAGGTTTATAGCACTGTCACTGAAATAAAAAATGGCATCTCTGTAGATGCATTTCCTAACTCCTCTGAAATTCTGGTCTGAATCTTAACAGTAGTTACCATAGTTGATTTCATATATATCTTCAATATTTCTTTGGGATTTCTATTGTCTTCCCTTTTTCTTCAATTTCTGTGCAGCTGTTATCATAGCATTTCAACTTCAGTTAGAAGAGCAAGGCAGATGTCTTCCAGCAAAGGCTTTGCTGCATCACTCCAATGGCAGCTGTGGGAGCAGTGCTGTGATAACAGCACAACCACCAACGCCAACAGAGAATGACCACATCACATCTGCAAAGCTTTTCACCTTCCACTGCCTTGGGGCCTGCAGTCTCATACCACTTTTATACTTGAGTCTCTCAGCTGGCAGCACTAATGCCACTTAGTTCTTTAGTATATTAGATACATTCAAGACTATTTTTTGGGTTTAGATCGGTTTTTAAAAACCTGAATTATCACAAAATATCATAATCCTGGAGTGAGAAGATCTTCAAAATGTGCCTCTTCCTGAGTTTACCCCTAGGCCTACTTATATCTGAAAATCTAATTGAAAGATTCAAAACATTATTATGAACCGCAACTTTCAGTGCCCCAAAATGGAAATTAGCATGGCAGTATAGAGAATTACCTCAACATCTACTAAAAGAGAAAATTTTAAGCTAGCAAATACCAACAGCTTCCAAAAAAACTCAAAACAAATGTTGCTTATTACTGTATGTTGGTATTGTATTTAAGCTTGTCTATGTATAGTTTTAAAATGCACCAAGGTAAATATTCGTAGGTGAAAATAAACACAATTCAAAGAGAATATGCCTGACATGAAAGCAACCATGTAAGTTCCGTGATATTTCTACATGATCTCTTATATACGAGGGTCCATGTAGGGATTTTCTCTGTGACAAAATACTTTGTCAGATGAAGTCTTAACTTGGTAACACAGCTCCCTCTTACAGCAGCAAGTAGTACCTTTGCTTGCACGGCCCATGCAGGTGCCTCTACAGAGTTATTCCATCATTTGATGGGAAAGAGACAGTAATACCTAGGGCTTCTTCCTCTCCATGTCTCCATTCAGAGCCTGCAGATTATAGCAGAGTCTTTATTCATTACACTAAATATTGTGTGGTCACTGACTTTTCAGCAAGCAGGACTTTCAGCACGTATGTGAATTAAGTTCCTTATGAAGTAGTGAGCCCGTATCCATGGCTCTCCCTATGGCTGGCAGCACAGCTCAGGAGCATCATGATTCTCTTGAGCTGCCAAGTAGAGCAGGAAGGATGTCCCAATCCCTCTCTACTGACATTGTCGGTCACCAAACAGACTCAGCTCTAAGATGTGTTGTGCAAATAAGAGCCAAACCCATTGTTTTCTTGGAGATATTCCTAATACAGTTTGCTACAAAAGCACTTGATTTTCAATCATTTAAAACATTCATTGCTCTAAGTAGGGCTGTCCCCACTTATTATAGAAGATGACACAAGTGCATCTGAGACGAAGGACAGGTTGCAAATTACTGGTTGAGCCTTTACTATGCAGTAACACTTGTACATGACTATGCTGGAATTTCACAAATAGTATTGGCTTAACCACACACACGATTTTTACAACAGTTGCTGTCATACCTTGAATTATATGAAGCATTCAGCCTCTTTCACCCCTCCCCTGGAAGGTAGTTCCTCCAACTGTAGAGTTTCCTCACTTTTCTGAGCTATAGGGTCTATCTGATTAATTAAAGAAGGTGCAGCCTGGGGATTGTCACAAGGACCTCTTGCAACATTTTCAAGGTTGCATAGAGCTGTAACTTGTGGAACTTGTAACACCTGATAACAGACTTTGGTCCCATTTCAGGAAATCATCCTCGTACAAAGAAGCTCATTAACATATACTCAAGTTCTGGAGCAGACAGTGAAAATATGCACATTCTTAAAGTCGAGAAGGTATTTTCCTGAGAGCAACTTGATATGGCTGCAGGTGCAAGCTAAGTCAAGGCAGTGTTTGCTGAGTTAGTGAACCTAGGTTGTATCTCTCTGTTGCTGCTCTGTGGCATATATAGGATGAGGATTTCCTTCCCCCTCAAAAAGAGACATTTTACAGGAGAATATTTGAGACATCTATTTTTTGTATATTTAAAGGAGAAAGTCTGATCTCAACTGCCCTAAACAAATGGTAATTAATTTGTAGTATGAACAAATGGGCAAGAGAAATGCACTTAATTGAAAGAGGAAATAATTTTAGTCAGCTTCAAATTCCTTTTCTTCACATGCTTATTCAGCTTATTTGTATGAAAAGATGCTCTGGTGAAAAATTGACCCTATGATTAATGGTCAAAGTCCACACCCATTTCATCTCAGCCACCCAAGAAATTTTTCAAAACCAGAAAAGATTTATTTGAAATCTCTGTGTACACAGCAAGCAGAAATAAAGTGGTTTTAAAATACAGATTTTTTTAAAGTTTCTATTTCATCACAAAATGAAAAATAGCTCAAATATTTTGGGGTTTTTGGCTTATCCATCAACAGATCATATTCTGCTATTAAAGACCTGCTTGCATCTTCCCACTTTAATATCAGTGATATTTTAGTGTTATCTGAACTTTCTTCTTTGGTCCATTTCACTTTTCAAACATTCCAATTAGAGGTAGCTTTAGACCTTAGAGTATACACTTTTGGACCCTGTAAGTCCAAAGGCAGAGGACTGCTGGAGAGCTTTCAGAAACAGCCTTCTTTGATTACTGTACTCAATGTGTCTGTTTAACTTCACATAAACAGCTAATGCCAAATTTATGAGAAACTAATTTAGCCTTGTTTAAATGCAGGACTTTGACTGTCTGTGAGTGCTTTTATTCAAAAAAAGATTGCCTTTTTTCTAAAAAATTCACTTTTAAAATCTAAGTTATTTCACAACTGAGCACTGTTGTTCTAAAATTATAGCACTCGTGAAGATCTGAACTACCATAACTGTGAGCATAATATGTGAGCCATTTTGTTATTTTGGTTCCACTTAACCATGTAGGCAGACCCTTAAATTCACATAAAACCAGTTACTTCAGCTTATTTTGTATCTGTGAATTTCCCTGATGCCCTATTTTCTCACTTAGATGATGGGTTCTTTGTACAAGAGCTTAGCTGATT
This sequence comes from Toxostoma redivivum, assembly GCA_013397375.1. Taxonomy (NCBI): domain Eukaryota; kingdom Metazoa; phylum Chordata; class Aves; order Passeriformes; family Mimidae; genus Toxostoma; species Toxostoma redivivum. The sequence goes on along the minus strand of VXBI01008507.1, from coordinate 1,092,936 downwards.
GGTGCAAACACGAGGACAGTTGAATGATAGTCCAATGTACTGTCCAAATCTATTTCTAATCAAAACAGAGTTAGGGTATGGACTTGCTAGATGTGTTCTAGCTCATCCCTAAAATAAAGCATCCATTTTTTTCAAAGCCCAATGAAAATAGCTCTGATGAAATTAGAAGTACACTGATTTCCTACACTGCTTCTAACCTTGTACAATCACCCTGCTTAAGCTGAAAATGTCTCTTCCTTTATGAAATATAATCACAGCAATTCAAATTTTTTAGGCTGGGAGACCATTACAGAAGGTGATATACACATGCTACTGAAGCTTGAGAAGGATTGTCAAAATAATAACAAGTGAAATCATATTACTAAGTCAACACTCCAAGTACTAAGCAGGACAACCTATCATTTTCCGCAAGCTATTTTTTTACCTAGTCGCTGAATTAAAAACAGCCATTTGGTCTTTGGCTCCCAGAAATGATCTGACAAAAATAGATAGCTTTAAGTCGTGCAAAGGAAATATACTGAAGTCAAGCAAGCAAAAGTGTACCTACTAGACATTTATGATCAAATATTGTGTATATAGTGGATCCCCAGGAACATTTAGGTGTTTGAATCCCAAATATAGGCACTCAAAGTCCTCACCTGGATGCTTTGCCTGGAGGCATATAAAATCTCTAAGTCCATGGGTTTTAATAGATGATATTTGCTAAGTGGCTAAATTAATGAAACTGGGAGGGTTGGTGTCTGAGCATTGTATTTCTCAAGGAAGATACTCCATCCCTTAGCTTGCATTCAAAATCTAATTCAGAAAACACTCTGAGTAGAGACATTGGATGGGGCCGAAAGGAAACATGGCCAGGGATCTGTCATCACTCTTCCTGTCTTTTTACTTATCAGCTAAAGAGTTGAACTGAGACATGGAAGACACTATCTCTTTTGTTCATGCCTCTGTCTTTTCAACAGGTATTTCAAACCTTCCAAGATCCTTTTAACTTCAGACATAGTCTGCTTTCCAGAGCAAGGGCATTCAACGTCCATTCTTTCTATACTTTTCCAATGTGCATAGTGTAGCAAAATACTTGCTAAAACAGAGGAAGTGCAAGGAAGAAACCAAAGGAATATAAAAACTAGTGTTATAATACTGCCCAGTGGTTAGCTCTCTCACCTAAGTAAAGAGAGGACTGAATCCCAGTCCCTGCCCTCATGATTACTTAATATGGGATACTTAAAATTTCATTGACACAGGCACTGAGGCCTCTTTTCATGTAGCTGAGTGCCTCAAATGTTAGGCAATAAAGTATTGCTCTCTCTTTTGCCTAATGAATATTTAATTATTCTCAGTGAAGTAAAGCAGCTTCAACAAGAGGAATTATGGCTCTTTATCTGTCCTCAAATTAACCGCTGGGTTATTGGATAAAACTGAGATCCTGGCTAGGCCTCTTTTTGAAAAGTGTGAGCCCATCCGTGATTCAAGGTAGTCAGTGAATACCAAGAGAAGGAAGTGTCTTGCTGTAGGCTGGGATTAAGTATTTAAATCCTTCAGAGACGTTGGTCTCCATACACTTATTACTTTTTGTTGACCTTGTTGGTTTTCTGCTCAGAATGCTCTGTGTCCTTGAGTATTATAGGCATCTAACTCAGAGCTAGTACATGACACTTGAAAGTCAGATCCTAAAACATGCCACGTGAGGCTGCCTATTCCTCAGGGATCTAGCTCACAGTATCCAGACTCCTTAAAAAAAAAGGTAGAGGATAGAATAGCATCATATGCATTCAGAGTAGGCAGTGTTAAATGGGAAAAAGAAAACTGGGAGGGAACAGAACCTTTGGGCCATTTATTTATGTTAATTTTCTTGCTTCTGTCCCTTAGTGCCTGAAAATCCACCTCTCAGTAAGACAGCAATTTTGCTGTGAGAGGTGTTTGCATGTAAGGCAGACACACTCCCATCGTCTTCCCCCTCTGTCCAGTGCTTACTGGTCCCCTGGTAGTCCCCAGCTGATGGCCCTTTGAGACCTGCATCCAGCTTACAGACATCCTGAGCTGATCCAAGCTAGTCTGGCTCTGCTGTGCAATTAGCATGCACATCACAGACCCTGCTGCTGGTCCTTTCCAACCACAACAGGTGGTGGCTGGCTCAGAGGGCTGGAGCCAACGTGAGTGGACTCAGAGAAAGGGATAGATCTTTGGATTACCTGTTTCATTCGGAGAGATGCATTGCTGGGATTTTAAAATCAGACACTATCTCCTTAAAATGAAGGAGGGAAAAGGTGAAAACATCTTTACCTGAGTGCAATTTTCCTACCTAACAGTAATTTTCAAATTCTCAGGGACCAAAAGACAGGGAAAAGGCAGCTTGTCAAAAGAAGGCACTTTACCCAAAAGATAAGCACCATTTTTCAGTATTCTCAGATGTCAACTTGACACAGTCCTTTAATAACTGGCTGAACTCCACAGATGTAGTATTTTGGCAAGGGATACATCTTCTGGGAATCACTTGGTATGGAAAAATTGCAAAGATCAAAACAGTGACTTTGGCTAACAACATGGGCTAGAGCCAATGAATCATGAACTGCAGATTGGGCAGAATCCTAGCCACTAACTGTTCTTTAGTAGCTGTACTTCAATAGGCTTTATCAAGTTTCAGATCCCAATCTGTTGCCATGCAATCCAATTTTCATAATTATTTCTCAGTTAAATTCTACTTGATTTATTTCTGTTCAAATTAATCAGCACAGCTGATATGAAGTTTACCAGACACACACAGTCACGGTGATTCCTGCAGTTGTAATACCATAGAAAGATTAATTTACCCATTGTTCTAAACCTTGTTTTATAACTCATTGTTCTGAGATAAGACTTTTCCCAGGCCAGGGTGGACGATTAGGACTTTAGCGTAATTGGAATATATTCTATTATACTCTTACTCTGTCTTTGCTCTCTACTCTTTGTGTTAGCTTAGGGATGGTCTTTGATAGGGCAGTTATAGAATTATTAGAATGGAAGTTCTGAGGTTTTTAAATCTTGTTTTCCTGTTGCTGTACATTATGCAGGCGAATTGCTGTTAAAGAGCTGGACTTGACTCTGTGGTTCAGGATTCAAAATCTGTCTTGCACATTTCTCTGATCTGCAAGTAACTTGCTTTCATGCTGTGACTTCCTCCTCTGTTAAAAAAGAAATAATGGTAGAAAGAAGAAAAAAGAGTATATCCAGCTATGCTGTTATTTTTCAGAATAAGGTTGACCTTTTACTGTGTGTTTGCACAATTCTTGCACAACAGGATCCTGATAACTACAGTAGTACGTAAATTGTAAGATGTAGTTTTAATATTTTCCATCACCAACATGCTTCACTGTAAGATCTTACTTAAATCTTACTGTTTATTCTTATATTACTTGTATAAAGAGCACAGTAAGTAGAGACCAGCAAAAATCTCAAGCTACAATTTTATAATGCTACAAATACTCAGTAACAAGTGAGAAATAGACTCACATTTGAGTTCTAACATGCAGCACTTAACCATAATAATACTGTACCAGTACCTTACATTGTTCAGAGAAGAGGAAGAAGGGTCATGAAGGGTCTAGAAAAGTGTCCTGTAAGGAGCTGCTGAGGTAGCTAGGGGTGTTTAGACTGGAGGAGGCTCAAGGGGGATGTCATCGCTCTCTACAACTGCCTGAAAGGAGGTTCTGATGAAGTGGGGACCAGCCTCTTCTGCTGTGCTTGCAGTGAGACGACCTGAGGAAATGGCCTTAAGCTGAGACAGGGGAGATTCAGATTAGATAATACAAAACAATTTTTCACTGTTAGGGTGGTCAACCTATGTTGCTCAGGAGGTGGTGGAGTGACCATCCCTGGAGGTATTTAAGAAGTGTCTGGATGTAGAGGTGGGTGAGTTTGTTTAGGGGTTACAGTGCTGGGGGTGCTCAGCTGGATTGGATGGCCGTGAGACTCTCTTCCAATCTTGCTGATCCTATGGTTCTATCCTTTTTCATTCCAAAACGATTAAAGTTCCCAAGTGGAACACAAAACACATAGAAATGTGGTCATCCATACATTAAGTTAAAAATAGAGGCTTGGAGAGAATTTTCTTCCAAGACTATTTTAAATAATGAAGGGAAGGAGAAATAATGAAAGGAAGGAGCAAGCAGAAGGAAAGTTTGAAATGAGCAAAGTGTTATCCATTTCTGGATGGTATTTTGCACTAAAGAAGTGGTACTACCCAAAAGAGATTTGGTGACTTGCTTTAGTAAATGGCCATTAGAAAAAGCTTCACAGCTTTCAAGGGATAGTTTACCAATCTTATAAACATAAAATTGCATCTCCCAATGGATATAATAACTAAACAGTAATACTGTATCCTATTCTATCCTATCCTCAAAACATGAGTGGAAACAGATAAGAATACCCAATAAAGACTAGAGGAAAGAAGCGTGACAAAGAACACTCAGCATGACAAATATGGCCAAACAAGACACCTGCCATGAAAACTAAGGCATCTAATGTATATAATTTGCAAAAAGCATGACAGAAAATTGAGAAATAATAAGAATTTTAGCAAAGTTAATACAGATCTCTTTGAATTAAACCTGAAGATTTAGCCGCTATTGTTTAGCTGTTATTTCTAAACTTCCAAAATAAGTAGGTTCATAAGAACAGATCAGGGCTTTATTTCTCAGATAGTTATGCCACTAAAAGAAATCTCTTTGTGTACATTTTTTTAAAGATACAAAGATTTCTACTTACCAGAACTTTTCATATGTTCAGAAATCAATCTTACTAGCTGACAATACATTCCTGCATCCTTACTGAGTATTCTCAAATGAGATTTAGGTGCCTCTGACATTTAGGATACAGTACTTATCCTCTCTGGCTCTGACTATGTCCAGAATCCTTTTAAGACCACAGCCTACACATCACAGAGGGTAATCCCTCCACTTTTCTTACAGCCGTCAAGGTCTCAGATGGACTACAGTGTCAATCTCTGGGCATTGCTCTTTAAGAAAGGAGTCAACCACTCAAGACAAGTGAGAACAGCAATGGCAATAATTGCAAAGCAAAAAACAACACATTTGGTGTACCTAGAGTCAAAGAACTGTTGTGTCCCCTAAAGGAGAGAAGATTTCTAGAGAGAAGTGTTTTAGAGAGAAGTGTTCATTGTTCTACCAGTCCATGGAGACAAGATAAACTTGATAAACTTGCTGAAGTTAGGGATACTGACCCTCTGGAGTAGCTTTGTCTCAGGAAATCAGAGTCACTTTCCTTAAGGCTTTAATACAGGTAAAACAAAAACAGTTTCTGGTGATGACCAGAATCTAATGACCATACATCAGGCTTCCCAGTCTTTGATTCTGATGAGTTTGTGTTTAAAATTGCTGGAAGAGTTTTCTTCAAATTCTGAAATAACTCATGTTTGGACAGTGGCAAACCACAGAAAATATCTAGGACAAAGTAACACCTTTTTTTGTGAAAGATACAGACTAGATAAAGTGGCCATGGACTCTAAAGTAATGCATTAATTAATACAAATACTTTAATTAGATAGATAGAACTATACCAGTACACTGAACATTAATATCACTGGATTTCCTACTTAGAAATATATGATGTCACCTCCATGCATGATGAGCATCTCTGGTGAGCAGCAAAGCTGCTGGAGCAGCTTTTTGAAGTTGTAGCATGACAGGCTTTTGGCAAGTGTTTGGAACAAAGTTGCTCTGATGGTTGTTTGATTAAGCAAATCTGCTGTGGTAAATGTCTGAAGCCAAGCTGTTTCTGCAGCTGTTTGAGCCAGAGCTAGTCCTGCAGTTTTTGAAGAAGGGATTCGTAAAAATGAAGGAGAGAGGTGGAAACAGAAAGGAGGGAAGAGAAAGGTTTAGAAGGATCTTAACTACATAGAGCATTTTAGAAAAAAAAGTGTTTGTTTTCAAACAGCTTTGTAAAACAAAACTATAATGCCATCTTGGGGTTTTGGTGATACAGGCGATTATAATATGCAGGGTTCCTAAGGATATGTATGTTTGTATAAGACTTATTGAATTACAGACTTTCAGAATTATATTAAAGCTGCAAAGGCAAGTAATCAAAATGTAGGAAATGTCAGGAGTCAGGTTGTATGCAAAATTTACTCATCTCCTTTTAGTCACATATTGGTATAGGGCTTTTGTCTACAAGATCCAAGCATCAGTCAGCACTCAGGGGTGGCAGGTATTTTTAAGAATATATCTCAGGTTTTTTTGTTTTCTTGTCCTTATTCAGTATGAGAATCTTTTCCTTGTTTATTTCACAGTATTAAAGTCTTATATAACAACAGAATGATTAAGCTCCTCCTGATATTTTCAGTAGTTCTCATCACAGTACTGTCTGAGTGCCTCACAAATATGAGTATATATAAAATCATGGTACATTTCTAGGAGTTAAAGTGATATTGCTACTCCTGATTTCATCAGAGATGAGGTTAAAACTATTCTGTAGTTTAGGGTGTTCTCTTCAAGGTGCGTGATCTTGAGCCAGAACATAGCAATTTATTTATTCAAGTAGTAATTTGTCAAGTTGACTCCTCAAGTGTGCAACACTTCTGTAAGCAAGATCATTGTAAGCCAGGTGAGTGAGGCACCCAGAAAAAGAGGCACCACCTATGAAAAGCTTTAGATGGAGATGGCTTGCTAAGAACTATACAGGGATTTTGAAGAAGAAGGTGTATAGTACCGTGGTAAAATAAACAGATAAGTGATTGCGCAATTGTGTCCACCTAAACACAAAAGAGCAAACATACAGTTTCCATGACTGTACAGCTTTAGTTTTTTCCATTTCCTAAATTTTAAATCCTTGCTTTGGAGTCTTAAAAAAGTTCTTGCTTTTCCATATGTAGATAAATTTCTCATCTCTCTCTCTCT
>VXBI01008507.1:1020419-1086034 GCA_013397375.1 Toxostoma redivivum | reverse complement strand
TCTCTCTCTCTTTTTTTTTTTTTTTTTTGTTTCATGCTAGAAAAAAAATCTTCCACATTTTCCAGCTGTCATGCCTAAATGTGCAGATTTTATCAATGGGTTAGGAAAATGTAGATGTCTTGCATAGTCTTCTGACATTTAAACAGAATAACTAGGAGTATTTTCTATCCTATCTGGGTGCCAAAAAAATAAAAAAATAATGAAAGTTTCGAACCTAATGCTGAACAATGACTGAATTGTAGAAGTCAGGGTTCTTGGCTCCACTACAAGGTCCGGACTGAATACTCATCGACAGGACATAGATGCTTGAATTTATTCCTTCAAAGTGTAATCATTTCTGCCTTTACCAGTCACTGCCTCAGTCTTATTTCCTCATTAACCTCAGTCCATTTTCCAGCTCCATTTCCATTTCTCAGTACATTTGGTTCCTTCCACTAGTTCCTTTCCTTTCTAACTTTTAATCTATTCTGTCTCTCCTGACCCCTTTCCTTCTCAATCATAAATTTCTCTGTAGATTGCTCAGCCCCAATCCTTCACCCAGTGGATCCTTCAGTCATTCTCACAGCTGCCAATATTTTATCAACTTTTTTTCTCTTCTTAACATTTTTCATTCTTGCTGGCTCTGAATCTTGTCTTCATTTCCATGTGCAGTTTACTGTCTCTATCACCACAAATGTCTCCGTTCCCTCCTCTTCCACTCTGTCTCTGTGTTCTGGTGTCCTGGTTCCTGTCTGCTCCTCATCTCCAGGCAGATCAGCTTTTTGCAAGCTCGGCTTTTAAATAGTGCAGCTTCCTCCTTCTCACTTCCTGTTTGGAGTAGGTGGAAGAAATAGAGCTTCTGCACTCCAATTTGGACTGCGGCCCAGTATGACGTAGAGCTGTAGTTGCAAGGAAAATCCTGCTCAGCCTCAGTCTGGAACATGTTATATAATTACAGAATCTTTAAGAAATGCAACTGCTGACACCTGAGACTTTTGTACTGAGCATGTGTGAACTGCTTTTTCTTCTTTTCCTCAAAAGGATTAGGACTTAGCCAAACGTAACAAATTCTAGTAAGGGATGGAGAGAAGTACATCCTTGACATAAAGGCAAACCTTTGCCCATTTTTAAGTCATTCTACAAGTGGTAGTAGCCCCAAAAATGTTCACCAAAATGCTGGGGTTTTTTTACAAAAATACCCATATCTTCCCTTAGTCTTGATCTCAGAAATGACTGAGTTGTTTGTCTCTAAAAAAAAAACCAAATTCAGCCTTGTGCAGATGCTCAGTATGGAAAATTTCAGTGCAAATAATTAAACTTTGGCAAAGTAACAAATAAGTAGAAACAGAGTCTCATAATGGGAAATGTTGGACAACCTCACTAGACATATGTGCATTCAGTCCTTTCAATGATACAATGTCCATTAAAATTTGGAGAAACAATTCTTTTTATAGTCATCAGAGAAAAACTCATGTGTTTGCTGTCACTGCAGTGTCAAGTTTCATACCAGAGCTGCTGAGAGAGGGTGCAATTAAGCTACTTTGAAAGTGTTGTTTTCATTAAAAACATTATTTTATTTATTATAAAATAGCCTCACTTACTGCCATATGGATAACTTCAGCCATTCAGAGATCTCAAACTGGGTCTCACAAAATCAAGAAAGTGATGCAAAATTTGTGAGATTGAAAGACAGTTGGAGGAAAAGTGGTGATTCTTCTTCTAGTTTCTGAGCTTTGGAGTTATTTTGCAATATATTGAAGTCCTTTTCTATCACTATAAAGTCAATTCACTTCACTTACACAAGTGAAGTCAAGTCAATTCACTTCATATATTATTTTCATATATTATTTTAAGACAAATACCAAATATACTGTCAGTTGTCAAGACTTCAGACTTAGAGCCCCATGCCACTGCCTTTTCCATTGTATTTATTATGGTCTAAGGCTCTATGGATATTGAGTGCTTAGCTGATGCACAGCTTCTGCTTGTCAAGATGAAGCAAGTCTCTTGTGTATTTGAGCCCCTTTTTTGTTTCCATTGACTTACCAGTTGGGTTTGACTTCTGTATTTTTTCATATTGCTTTAAAAAAAAATGAGACAGTTAGAATGTGTATTGTATTCACTTGAAAATTGAGGAAAAGTGTTGAAAGCTCAGCACAGGGCAAATCTGAAGCGGTACCTGAGCTGTTCACATTTACCAGTAGCTGATATGAAGAAAGGATTCTAAACTCAGATTAGTAAAAGCTCCAGGAGTTACTGATAAATTCTGTGTAGGTCAAAATATCTAAGATTGCAAATTAAAAACAGATTTCTTTAAAGTAATTTTTTTTAAGGGACGATTTTTCAAAGTAGTACTTTTGTGGCATATTGGCTTGTCTTGCAAAGAGATCCACACAGATACACCTAAATCACCAAGTACCAAGCATCATATAGCAATGGCATAAAATCTTTGGAGTATCTAAGTACCAAGAGAGGAGAAGATTGTTTACTGCTGTAAAGGAAGCTGTAACAGGAATGTGCAGATTTAAACTAAATGAGAGGCTAACTAAATATTAGGGTAACATTTCCCTGATGATGAGATTCACCAAGATGCCTAGGAAAACAGTAGACATTCAGCTTCTTCAAACTTCTAGAACTAAATTGAACAACATAAAAGGCAGTTGCAGAAAGGTTACTGAAATTAATTGCTCTGATTCTTTATTACTGAAGTTTTGTTACTGAAATCCAAAAAGTATAGTCCATCTCTTCCTTTAAAATGCTAAGTTAAGGCAGATATGAATTTCCTGTAGTTTTGTCTTGGCACATTGAGATTGATATGAAGTTAACTAGGTAGGGGAAGCCTCTGAGGAAATAGGGTAACAGAAGTAGCATAACCAAGTAATTCTGAGTCACACTACATTACTCCTGGATATTTGGATCATAGTACCATGTTATGTCATCATCTACAGCTGGTCAGAATGTGACATATCCTCAGATGAGATGGATCTCACTTAACTTCTGCTGTCAGAAACTGACACCCACTCCTGATCTAATAATCCCAAGTTCCCTTTACTGTCAAAAGGAAGAAGTGTCTTGTGGAACACAATCCATTTCATCTAATGTAGATGTGCAAAGTAAGGAAAAAGAATGACACAAGGTATTTCTTGATGTGGCTCTAATGACGGTCTAGGACAAGTAGCCAACCTGTGATGACATAGGTGAAATGGCTTCCTCACTTGTTTGTCAAGTGTGGACATCAGTACAGGTTTCTTCTTCACATATAAGCCAAACTGCTGAAAAGATCTATGATGAACGTGACAGGCATTTCAGCACTTCTGCAAAACGTAGTTGCTCAGCTCCTGAACAGGATGGGACAGGATAGCTCCTGATGCTGCTTTTCTAAATTCCATCCTAATTTTAAATATGCTTCTTATGACAATGTGAAGTGACAATGCCTATTTTTAAATCCTCAGGTGTTTAGGTCTTTCCTGCTGCTGACATAATTAAGGCCTGCCAGCCTGAGACCAGATCTTCTCAGCAGTCTGCCGCAGTCTGTCACAGCCTGCTTTGAGCATGACAGGTAAGGACACGGTGGCACTCTGTTCTGTTTGCCTTGTGGTCCTCTGTTTTCACTTGTGCACAGAGAGGAGGATGCCAGCTGTCCCTACACCAAACTGGACAATCTTCTCCAGTTAGTCTGAGGGTGAGTTTGCATGCTATAGGTAGGGGATTCTAGTGATGGCAGCTGATGGAAAACATGGCCTTGCTTTGCCCTTTTCTCCCTCCGCTACTGTTGCCAGATCTAAGCCATGCCGCCTTAGAGGGACCAGATGCAATGTTCTGACCCAGTGAGAAGCGATTCCTTTTTTTTTTTCAGGTTAGTTCTCCACTGGATCAGCCAGTTGAACTGACTGACCTCACAGCTGTGTTTTTGTTAGGTGTAATATGAAGGAACCAGAGTGAGTGCATGCCACTGACTGACTGGGGTACACGACATGTTCCACACCTTCAGCTGCAGTGCTGCAACATCTTAGGTGAAATATGGGTTGAAAATAACTTCACTGTGGACCACTCATCAAGGAAATTGTTACTCTGTGTGAACAGAATGCTTTCAGTGTATATATTATTTTTATTGTTATCTGGTTAATCAAGTTTGATTTTGCCATTCTATAAATGAGGTTTTATTGTTAAGGAAAGCCTTGAAAACTTTGTGCTATTTGAAACTGCAAGATACAGTTAAATATGTTTTAAAACATCTCAAGATGCCAAAGTAATGGGTGTCTTTTATAGCTCTGTTATCACATTTTTTGGTTCCAGAGCAGTGCCGAAGAAGGCTGGGTTTTTAGGGGGTGGGGAGGGATTTGGCAGATAAGAATGAAAAAACACAAGATGGTGGTTCTCACGTGTTGCAGCACTGTCCTTGCTACACTGGGCAAGTTCCAAGCAGTAACCAAATCCAGAATGACTACTGGGACACTCCTTGCTGTTCTAGCAACAAGTTGCTTGTTAACTTCCTGTTCTACAATAGTGAGGAATGTTGCTATCAGCATCTAAACATTTATTGCTTCCTTTCCCGGCAGCAACCTCAATTCCCTGGCAGGTCTCAAAGTATGGAACCTGCCTCCCAAACTGATAGCACCTCAGTAGGTGAGGGGCTTTTAATGATTGCATCTGTAGTGCAGACTCTCTTGGCTACAGGAAACGTGCTAATGCAATTTCCTATTATCTTTCATAGCAGGAGTTCCCTTCAGGGAAAGACTATTTATTATAAGACTTGGATTCCATGAGTTGTCTTGAGAAAAGTGAATTATTAGGTATTGGAAAGTTGTTAAAATCTCTATACAGCAAGCAATTTGACCATGACTGGCAATACCTGAGACTGCATCTCTTATCAGGATTCTACTCCATGTAGGATTTTCCAATTTTTTAAAAAATATTTTCAATTTTCCTTTTGGCAGAAATCTCCAAAAATGAAAGCGCTTCAGACATCTCCACTTTAAATACTCAAAATCCCTACTTGCTTTTAAAAGCTTTGGTCTTATGGTAATACCACGCATATAAGTGGAAATTAAATGGGTCTGCACAGATTTGCTGTATTCTGCTGCCACATCATTGTCCCAATGCCAGAACAGCCAGCCACAAATTGATTCCACCAGCACTGAAGGAAGTATTATGTATGAAAAAGGAAATTATGTCTAAAGTTTGTAAAAGAGCCTTAACTCAGGATTTCCTGTACTTTTAGTTTTTGTGTTATTTAGGCATGAGAGTCAGCAACCTCAGCACCATCTTAGTGCAATTTTGTGCATGTGTGCTGGAACATCCCTTGTGTTTTTGGAATGTAAGTAATGTGAACAAATGGAACCAGCTAAAATACAATTGAAAAAATATTTTTTTAATGTAAGTAAACACTGTCAATTGCAAATGTTTATGTTTTGACTCATGGAAAAGAAGTTAATAATACCAAATATGCCAAATGGATCCTGCCCTTCCAGCCAACAGGGAGCTCAAGCTCTTTCCGGCAACATCTACGAAGACAGAAGAGCAGGGAAATTCCTCTAAGAAACCTCTTTGGTCTATTCCACCACCAGTTTCTATAGAGACTGTATTCTCAAAAATCCTCTCATTTATCACTATAAATAACTCCCACAGTTCAGGGGAAAAGTGGAGTTTAGCCACAATGCTTACTGGCCATAAGTTGGATGTTATTTTGGAAAAATTAAAATCCAAGATCAAATGTTTGTATGCAGTTGTTGGTGAGAATTTATATAGCCATTGAGGATGGAAAAGATGTCAGAGGCAGTCTGTTAGTGACACCAGAATAGGAAGATTTTACCTATTGCTCAGATCCTAGAGACAAATATTACTGCCCTGTGAATGGGCACTCACATTCTGCACAAAGCTGCATTCATAGCAGGAATAATACCTTCTCTTCCCCTGTTGGTAATACAGTCCCTGCACAAACGGAGTCACATGCTTCTTGGTTGGTGTTTGTATGGCTTCTGAGTTCTCCAAAGTTGTTCATGTATTTTTTTTGTAATGGTCATGTGAGAAAAGAATTATTTTCTCTGTCTTACTGATGGGGAAACAAGTCCCAGAGCAATAAAGAGCTTGATTTTTTAACATACTTAAACACTTTGTTTGGAATATTAAAACTGTGCAGATATTTGAAGTTGCATCAAATGCTGCAAGAGTGCTTCCTAGTGTGTCAACTATATCCAAGTCCAATCTCTGAGTGGAACATCTCCCTCTCCCCACCCTACACCTTGGTTTCCATGGGAAGAAAATCTGTGCACACAAGACGTAGAACCCTGGAGTGCAACTGCTCTGCAGTTTGAACTTGGCCAAAGATACATAAACAGGTTTTTTGAAAGCACCAGGTGCCTAATTTATATTGTTTTCTATGACAAACAGGCCCGGGAAATCCTACTGACTGATTACTACGTTTTTTAGCAATTCTGCCTTTAAGTGACTGCTCAAGATCACAGAAGTAGCCTGTGGCTATAATCACTGGGATATTCTTTCTTCCGTGTCAATAAAGACTCACTAGAATTAGCTAAATTGATGCAAATTGGGAGCTTGACTAGACACTTGACTAAGGGGACTTGCCACTTTTTCTTATGGGGCAGAAATGAGATGTGAACACTCTGTCAGATGTCAGGAGGGGCTGGGGCTTCAGGCAAGCCTTAGGTACTAGGAAATGTTTCCACAACAAGAAACTTGTTATATTTATAAACCTGGGTCTGTTATACTGTCCTGTTCTGTAAATCCTGACTGCTGCTAAATACATTTTGTGTTGGTTTCACCACAACAAAATGCTTTAAATTTCTTTGATTATCCACAGTGTAATACTTTCATTGATAAATGCACTATAAATGAAAAGGTATGGAGAAAATGCAAATACTTAATTGAAGTAATAATAAATTGAATATATGCTCTTTATAGTAGACTTCATCAAAATACCTATGTTGGTCAGTTTGCCGTTTGTAGGTTTCAAATGCATTAAACTGAAACTAGTTGTGAACAACAAATAAAAAGAAGACCTTTTATCCAATTCTACCTTTTCCTAAACGTAAAAACGAAATCAGTGGTTCTACACAATGTAAAATTTTGATAAGCTTCCTGCAGGAAAATTGCACCTCATTGAAAAGAGGATCCTTAGAAATTAAAAAGAATGTAATAATCTCTTTTGTCCAGAGCACTACAACATGCTGACATTTCTTGATTTGCTGGAGATCAGAAGTCTCCGCTGGTATTCTGTTCCAGCCTAATCCACAGTATATCCAGGAATGTTAAGATACTGAATTGATATCTGAAGTAGGCTGTACCACCCTATTTATTTACCAGGACTGAGTCAAGAGTGTTTATGTGACAAATTATGGTGCAGCACAGAGATACCCAAAACAGAGTTAAATTAGCAAATTTGAATATGGTAACAATTTTGGTCATAGCAATGCAGGACAATTTACACCGCTCCTTAGCAGTGAAATTTAGCTTTCAGGAGCTTCATGCTGCTGGGTTTGCTTCTGACCTTCAATGTATCTTCTTTAACAGTGGCTTGATAATGGTGCTTAATTACAAAGTGCAGTTCAGACAATTTGCAGTGCTGGAATCCAAAGGCAGCTGATGCGGCTCCAATTTTTATATCATGCTTTGTAGCCTGTAAAGGTTCCTTTGTTCTGTATGAATTATATTGTTATGGGGCAGTTGCATTCATATGTTCCTCTACGGTGTGGTGTGGCTGACTTGGATGCTGCTTCACTTAGTCATAGTCTTCAGCTATGAAAATAGTTATGACAGGAATTTCATTACCAAATTGAAAACAAAGTATTCTCAGTAGACTGCACTGGCTCTGGCTTAGCTGCGTACCAGGGCTAACTCCCAACATACAGAAATATGCAAATATTGCAGAGGGTGCTGCATGAAAAGCAAAATATCTGGTTTTGTGTGTTTACAGTAATATAGTAACTGATTATGTGAAAAGCAGAAGCCTTTTTTTCCTACAGATTTGTGCATCATGGTTGGACTTTCTAGTGTCTAAAAAAGTGTGACCTCTAATTACATAAGGATAAAGTAAGCCTGTTCCTCTTGGATATATGAATTCTGAATAGGAATATAGTAACAGCTGAACTAATTTTCTATACTTGCAGTTAGCAAGTGCTTTTTATATATGCCTGTTTTCATGAAAAGGTGATTTAATTTCTGTGCGATCACCCTTCTGATGTCTTTTGTTTAAATCAATCAACATAACTGAGAGCAAGAGATGGATGGACACATATACATGCACATATGTGGGATCTGGGAACCTCTCTCCTTAAGAAAGGCTAAAAACCCTCCATTCCTTAAAGTTCAGTTTGCTCAAGACTGCAAAGGATTGCCATCATTATTTTATACAAGTCAAAGCTAAGCATTAACTAAATATACAGCATCATCCTTGAGTGTCTAATATGCCAATGCCTGAAGTGTTTCGCAAAGAAGTATTTTTACTAATATTGGAAATATTTAGTTTTCCTTTAGAAGAATCATTATAACTTTCAGCTGTTGTAATCAGTTTTAAATATTAGCTAGAACTCTGTGGCTTTTTAATTATGCCTTACAATTATCATTGCTTCATATTTAATTGTGGGAAGTCTTCCATCCTCATTCTTTACTTTGCTTTTCTTTCAATTTCTAAGAAATGTCTTTCCAGTAATAGTATTCCCAGCTTTTTGTCCACAATAGGATCATTTCAAGAATCTAAATGGACACATCTCCAGGGTAATAGCACTCTCTCAGAACAGGCCCAGGGCTAATTGCCTGCCAGAGTCATGACCATGAGTAACAAATGGCAGCTGTGCCACCTTCCCCCCTGACATCTTTGGGTGTGCAAGGATTTCCAGCAAGTGATGAGGATATTTGGAACATTGGCTGCCTCTGTGGTGTAGCTACATGCACTAGAACACTCCCTCTGCCAAAGCACGTAGTAAATGGTTGTGACCTGATTTTTCACCTCATGAATTTCCAGCATCCTCTCTTTTCTAGACAAAGTCTGTGTTTTCTACACCATGTCTGTGGCCAGCTTTTTATCAGCTGCAAGGTCTCATGTTGAAACAGACACTCCTAGGAACACCAAGTCAAATTAACTGAAGATACAATATCAATTAGGAGAAATTCAAACCTCATGTGTTAATCTCTGCAAGAAGCAGAGTAGCCTTCAAATAAAATTCAACAATCAAATGGAGTCAATATAGCAGCTCACTGCTGCTACCCTGCTGCTGTTAAAACACACTCACTGCTCCCTTGTGGGAGCCCTGGCACTCACAAAACATGTACTGAACTAATTCCACTCAGTAACCCAGGAAAAATCTCCAGAGAAGCAAATTATTTTTTTCTAGGATTGGTGAGCTGAACCTGCAGCACAGGGAGTGAACATGACAGGATGGGAGGAGCACTGGCGTGGGAGGGGAGGGACAAGGAAGGAGCAGCACTCTCCCTTCCCACAGCAGTGAATCGTTAGATTTGCCCAGATGTATTACTGGACTATTTGATTTGAGGCACCACAGAAAAGGAGACATTTAGTGGGGAGAGGGAGAGAAAAGGCTGATCAACCAACAGGTAGCTCTGTGAACAGCAGATACAAATGAGATTTACTTTGCATTTGAATCTCAAGATCGATCTTGCATGTGAATCCTGCCTAGTCTGCCAAGGTTTGAGCTCATAGCTCTGCTATGGAGGGATTTACAAGTTCTCTGTCACAACGATCTGTCCATTCTACTTGGTAAAATCTTTTTATAAACTTTGTACAACTTAATATCTGTGAAATACCCCTGGCAAAAAAAGCCCCTCGAATTAAATTGATCAACAGGGTCTAAATTATTCTGGGACAAGAAACACTTGTACAGACTGAGACAGAAAGTTCAGTATCACAGAGTATATATTCTTACAAAAAGAAGGGGGGAAAACTGTCATGACAATAATTTTCCTTTTCCTTTTTTTTTATATTTGGAATTTTAAAAAAACCTAAAATGTCAATATTGAAAAGAAAAAATTATTACTGTTTTACAAATTGATATTCAACATATGTTGGACAGTCTAATAAAACTGCAATCCAGTGTATATTTTACATCTTCATGGATTCTAGAGCCTCCCAGAGAGCACTAGCATGTACTTTACTCGTACATTAAGTGGAAGAAACAGAAATATTTCATAATATGCATACCTCTCCTGGAAGGCAGCTTAGTAAAGACAATGTGAGATTAGAGAGACCATTCCACTATGGACCTGTCACCATATGGGTTCTAATTCTAATTTACAGCAGCAATAGCACACCCTGTATGAGCCTCACTCGATTCAATAACATTCTATTATTTCAGAAAGCAGCAGAGTGAACTTTTATCAATCTCCCAATACTAAGTATATCAAAATGAGACAAACACTCCTTTCTGTACAGATTAAATAACAATTTGAAATGTCATATTTGGATCTACTGAGCAATATGCTTGCTACCAGCCATTGACAGCAAACCACAGTAGTTAATTTGACCCTTTGGAACATTTGAAAGCAGGCAAGCTTGAAACATGAGCAGTAAGCATGTTTCAGGTTTCACTTACATATTTCAGTGAATTGATCATATATTCCTATTAATTTTCCTGGTATTTTTTTCAGAGCTACCTTCACCCATGGTGAAACACTACAGAAAGGGATGCTTAAAGAACTTGTTGTTAATGTACTGCTCTAAATTGAAATTTGTCTCACAAATATCCTTTCACAGAGGAAATATTTTTCCTCTCATAAGCTTCATTCCCATTAGAAAACATTTTACATCTTGACTACAAAATAGGACATTCTCAAAGCCTCAGAAGGCCTTTCCTGATTAAGGCAAACAATTTAATTACCTATCTAAACTGTTTGTGTGCTTCAATAGGCTATGTGACAGTTCTCACTCCTAACAGTCTATTTTACCTTGCCTAAATCTTGTGGTATGCTAGAAAAAGCCCAGTCATTTATGTGTAAACTATTCCTGTCCACAAATTAGGATCCTTCTTGCTCAGATGTTTTCATGAGAACCTTGAAGAACAATCATAAAGGTGGCATCAACTCTGGCCATTTGGTTTAGTCAAAATAGGACACTGTCAGGGATTAACTTTATCTACCAATCAGAGCTACAAAGGATGTAGGTGACAGCAAGGGACCTCCTCCACTTGGTGGAAATAAGCAAAGGATAGGAAATACAGGCTATTTTATACCAGAGAATCATATAAGAAAAAAAAATTAAATACAGATTATAGGCATAGATCTTTATGGCAAAAAGGGTGGTCATAGAAAAGCCAATAGAGACATGACCTCCACTCATGCTGGCAAGAGTATCCTTGGCTTTTGCTTTGTCCTAATTGATTTGATGCCCCCCTCCAGATGCCCCACTGTACACAGTGGCCAAGCTGAGGCACATAAGCCTCACATTTCTCTGTTTCCACAATGGCAGGTTTGGCTGAAGCTGCACCAGGTCTCCTGGAGGTTATTACACACATTACTAAGTCAGCAAAAGGAAACAGATTTTCATGTCCCAGGCAATTTCCTACAAAACCTGGTGTAGGGATGACAACTTTAGGGAGAGAGCCTGAACAGAGAGATGGGGGCAGTAATTTCTCAAACTGCAAAAGCAAAAGTGATATTTGCTGGAGCTTGTCTGACCATGCCCTAACTCCCCCTTTTTGAAGTGCCCAACTAACCTTAAGAAGAAATGCTACCCATTAAAAAGTCTTTGAAGATACCATTAAAAACTAAGCCAGGTTGATTATACATTTAGACATTTGTGTGAGATTATATATGATCTCATCTCTAAAATTACAGATATCCAAACTGTGGATAATTGTCAATATCAGAAGTAAATGCTAATTTGGCGAAACAATAATTTGCAAACTCCTAAGGGAATCAGTAATGGGAACTAGGTCCTTTATACTGTAGATCACCAGCTGAAAACCAGCATAACTCAGTAACAGGAGCCCTTAGGAACTTGAGTTGATCTAAGGATGTTCTAGAACCAAACAAAAAATAAGCTTGTCATTTCAGTTCAGATCCTAGTAACTAAATATTACAAGCCCCAAATAAAAAGTGTCAGCTGCTGTTATATCAGAGAAGAAAAAAACTCTATTTCTCATCTAAACATTTTCTGCTGTTCTGTGTGGAGTCCTTTTCATAGGATTAGATGAAAAGATGTCATCAGTACCGCTCAGAAAGTTCTTGTTCTGTGGATGAATAATTCAATTTCTGATGTTGGTAATCCAGTGCCTTTCAAAAGCATTAAATTAAGTTTCAATGAAGTATGTCTGAACTAATTTAACTACTTATATTTTTATTCTATTAAATCAGTCAATCTACAAGAAATACCCAGAAAGAAAAATTCAGTATGTGAAAGCAAAGAAGGAGGTCTGTTTTTCATTACTGTAGAACTTGTCTGCAATAGTGTAAACGTGGTTTTTCTTACACCTTTTATTGTCTGGTTTGGGTTTGGTTTGTTGGGATTTTTTTAATAGAAGCTATTTTTTTCAGTTTCCTCACACTATAAATAGGCATCCATTTTCAAAACCTCATACAAGTAGTAGTGTTCTCTGCGTAAATGTTAATCAGCTTAGACAGTGTATCATCCTCATGTCCCTTTAATGAGATTAAGCTCCTCTTGCTGAGCGTGAGATTTCCTGAAGTGCTCTATTCTTCTTGCCATTTCTATCAGAGGAAGACCCCCACCCTTCCTGTGTCAGGTATTTTACAAACACATTAAAAAGATAATCCCTGTCCTGGTGAAAAATTGCTTTTACTGACTCTTTAACACTGAAGAGTGAGTTTCGCAGTACATCTTGAGCTAGTACAGTGACTACTACTGCCAAAATGGGTAATCCTCCTTCCTGGCTGTTCATTTGTCTTCTTTTGTGCCCGTCATTGACATATAAATGCTTGTAAACTAGAAGTCAAACATTTGAGTGTACTTATCTACTTCAGCACAGCAACATGTTTCTTTTGGCTATTGGAGCCATCCTGAGCAGTCCTTGTTGGCCTCCCAGATGTGCCACCATAACTATTCCTGCAGCTACAAGGTGATTTGCAAGATAGACTCGAAGTTATTCCAATTTAAAACAGCATTCTTACTTCTCCAATGCTTTTGTTTGTTTTTGCCAAGTAGCATCAAGTTACTCCATCAAAAGGGGTATTAACACAAGGGAATGTGCAGCGCAAGGTAGCAGCAGAAGTGGGGGATGCTTAGGCTATTGCTGTGGCTGAAGGAAAGTCAAGTCCCCTGATATTATCCCCAAAAACTATTTATCTGATAATTAAAGCAGAGTATCTAGTCCCCAGACCTCAACCACCACATCTGGCAAGTAAAGGAGACAATTTTTTACAAGTATAAGACAAATAATTGATGAAGCAATCCAGGTGTAACTTTGCAGTGTGTTCATGTATGTAAGTCTACTTGCAAATATACACACATAAAGAAAGAAAAAATACTTCTCTTCTTGGAACAGACAGTAGTTTGATTCTCAGCCATGAGATGTTACCTACTGATCACTTGGAAGGTCTTGAAATACCAGGAAACTTCACAGTCAGTTCTACAATTTCCAGTGACCTTGGATATCCCATATCAGGAATGAGAAAAAAGAACATGCTGCTCCCACTGGCACCTCTCAGCAGGATTTCTTCTTCAAACCCCAGCCTGCCTCCCCTGATCCTTTCCTCAGCTGGCTGTAGCAGAGCTGAATGTTCTTCACCTCTAAAACACTCCTTTCTAAGCTAATTCCCTTCTTCTTTAGTCCAGGAAAGGAAGTGATGATAGATCCTTAAATCATTAATCTAAACAACAGCCTTTTGGGACCAAGCCTTGAAGCCTGATAACATCCAAACATCTCTGCATAAGGAAAAAACTCAACATTTATAAGAAATCTTACCCTCATGTCTTCTTTAATACAGAGTTTGACACACTATGCATTTTCCTCCTTTTCCTCAGATGCTGAGGAATCTTGCACCAGAATGAGGACAACATTAAAATCTGAAAGCTATAAAGCATTTTGCCATGTTATTCATCCTCATTGTCCCTTCTGGGAGCCACAGAAACAAGGTAGATACCCAGAGATACCCAGTTTGTGAATCAGAGCCACCTAGCAACCATAGCCTGAACGGGGGCTTGGAATGGTCTTCTGTAATTTATCTTTGACACTCCTGGCAACAAGAGAAGCAGCAGCTGAAGACACACCCCATTCGGACACAGAGACTCCCAGCACCAGACTTTGAGTAAAAGTTTGAAAGAGATTCTTCCCACATGTGTCCTGGTTCTCACCTGCTACACACTATCTGACATAGGAGACAATGAGGTAAACAATTGCCATCACATCCCCTGCAGCTCTGCAAAAAAGGCATAAGGTCTCCCTGCTGACGAGAAACACGGTCTGTCTCCGTGTACTCCCTGTACTGCACCAGCCAAGCCTGGTAGCTGCAACCCTGGCTCACTACAAGCATGTGTCTGTACGAAATGCACTCCAGTTATAGTGGGTCAAACACCGAAGTTGTACAAAACTCTGACACTGGTAATTGAACATGAGGGAAAAGGTATTCCATTAGGCAGTTTTGGTGGAAGAGAAGAAATTCGTTGCCCCCCAATTCCCTATTAAAAATATCTGAGTTTACTCAAGTGTGTTGTCAAGTATGAGGTCGAATCATCCAGAACTTAATTTATTCTCAAACTGCAAGGATGGAGCTTCTAGAAATTCTCACAAAGGAAATATAAGGGAAAGACTTTTTTTTTTTCAGGTAATAAAAGCGAAGTCTTGGACTCATCTAAAGACTATACAATAAAATACAGATTAAAGATGTAACTGCACTTTTAAAAACAATGAATATAAGTCAGTGGATTTGATGCTAAGGGTTCCTCACTTCACCAAGACTAGTACTGTAAAGAGAAGATAATCTACTTTATGTATATAGGAATAGATTTCAATTGCATTATTAATGATAACTAGTATCTTAGCCTACAATTCTACTCATTTCATGGACAGTGGTTCTGGGTTTCTTTAATTTCAGAAACTATTTATTTTTATTTAGTTTACTGATTAATAAACTCCTGTGTTCTTACTTTCAGGAAATTTATTTTGGCTTTATTTTCAAAGTTACTTTCCATTTTCCTTTTCTAGTTTTGTACATATACCTTTAACCTAATATTAGACTATGAAAATAAGTGCCTGCATATTTTTTCACCATACTTATCAGAGCCTTTTTTCCTTTGACTGACAAATTTTTCATGCAGAAATGAAGCAAGAAGGTGTTGAATCAGTCTGACAGCATAAGTACTTCCCAGTTTTTTAGACAGGACTAGCAAACCATCTTCAGTTCCAAAGGTCTGCAAGCATTAAGACCAAGAATTAATTTGGTGACAGGGAAAGCACAATTCATTTTATCATGTACTGAAAAGATCCACCAGTCTACATTGTGTAACTTGCCGATAGGGATCAGAGGTTGTCCATCACACCATCTGCCTTTCATTCAGCAGGCTTCTAATTTCCTCCAAACAGTAGAACAGCTGGGAGCAAGCCAGCCTTGAGGCGCAGAGCTGGGTGCTGTCAGCGTATTGCTGGCATTGTAGCTCAGGGCATTGCACATTCTTTCCCAGAAGTTTTGCTGAAGTGCTCTTGAATAGGAATGATGAAAGGTCGTGAGTCAAAGGAGTAGCTGCTGTTTTGCCAGGAATGATCAAAACCATCTCAAAGTATCACCCTTCATCCAGGTGAGGTTTTGCAGGTGACTGCCAGGTCTGCAAAACCTCCTCCCTAATCAATGGAATTGAAAGCAGCAAAGATCCTGGGCATTGCTTGCTGACAATTCTGATGGAATTAATGCCAGCAGTACGAAATTCCCTGAGTGGTTTCCATTACATCTAGTGCTCCTTAGAGCCTTTAATGGAATAATGGAAAGTTTGTAAAAAATTTTGCCTTTGGAAACATTGCTTATCAATACTGGTGAACAAATAATTTTTGCACAAATTGACATTTTTAAATTTAGTTCCCAAACCACTTTGGAAACGTATTAATTCATTTGAGTTTACAAAACTTGAAAACTTTGGATAAGTCTTTCCCTTATTTTTAATTAAAAATGCTTAGAAAACTGCAAAATAGCTCCAAATATTTCTAAACCAAGAACATAAATGTTTTGATATTTTTGATAAAAATGGGTTCTTAGCTTCTGATAGAATATCAAATATTGATGTAAAGTTTGGTCTCCCAGAAGGGCCTTGTTCTGTAACTGGGAATTTTGTTGACATTTTATCCTTGGGTCAGTGCTTCCATTGTTGCAGCAGCTAAGACAACTGGAAATTGGAAACCCATTTGTCACGTTAAGTTGCTTTCTAAAATAAAAATGCAAGCAAGCTACTATGACCAGTCTTTCCATCTCCCCGCTGCAAGTGAGCTCATTGATCTCTCCACTGAAGTGAATACCAAAGACCAACACTATCCAGTGGTTAGGGTACAAGACTGGAAGTTAAACTACATTTTATCCTCACAGGCCTGTCTTAGCTAAGGTTTATTTGGCAAGAAAGATAATGTGTCCATTCCTTAATGTGCCCACCTGCAAAACATCATGATAACCATACATGTATGAAAATGATTGGAACACCTAAACATGTATGTGAAATTTGTGCAAAGTATTCCTTTGCCTATGGTTCAGATGTCTTTCATTTCACAATTATTTTTTTAGTCAATCAGCAACTTTAAACTGAATTAGGAGACTAAGAACACTTGTAGTTTTTAAGGTACCAGAATTTCCTGAAAATTGTTGAATGAGCAGAAAGAGGGCCAAATGGGCACTCCCACCCTCTCCTCACTGTCCCTTCAGGGAATTGGTACAGTGTGATCCCAACAGTTACAAGTTCTGCTTGTCCTCCCGATCCTGCAGCTGCTGTGTACATCTTATCTGACCTACCTAAGCATATGGAGCTGCATCTCAGCCATTGCACATGCTGTTTCTTCTCATATAGGAGAAAGCTAGGGATACTGTGGAAGGTAGGGGGAGAACTTAGGAGAGTCAGAACTCAGTAAGGCAGCTAGGATTTCTGTCCTTAATTATTAAAGGGCACATAGGACACAATGGCATAAGAAAGCCAGCTTTGTTAATTCATCTGCTTATGGAATAGCTTATTATTAATTATTAGTAATTAGCTTATTAGTAATTGCCCATGAACTATCAGTAGTTTCAAACAAAAAATCAATTTCTTCTTCTTTCCCTTGCTCATTCCCTCACTCTTATATAGTAGGACTAGATGGAAGACTTAGAAGCCATGTCCCCATCCGTGATGTGTTTTCATTTAACCTTCTCTACGTCATGTTTGTGGTAGGGTTTTCTCTCCAATTATCACATTTCAACTAATCAGGCAGTAACCTCCAATTGAAGGCTAGCAGTTCATTACATTACATAGTTCTATTACTTAATATAGTCAGGCTTACCCTGAGAAAAAAAAAGCAATGTTTTAGGGAGAACCTGCCAAGAAAGTGACTCCAATTTAAATTAAGGTAATGCAACATTTGTGTAAATGCTAGCTTAATCTCCTGTTGTTCCAGCTTATTTTAAACCACTTGAAACTGGCATATACCTGACTGAAATAAAGTGTCCCTGTAGTAGTTTGCACTCAGCTAAATTGGTTTTAAACTGACTTGATCTAAGCAGTGAAGCTTGTTAATGTACACAGATACTGAGTATTTTCTAGCATTTAAACTAGAAGGACAAAAGTACCTTGTCTAAATTTGGCCTCCTTGAAAAGGGAAAGCTAATGAACTGCAAAAAAAGGTATTTTATAGCTTTTAAACAAGAGATGTGGTATAGAAGAGCTCTGATGCTAATGAAACAAATAGTTGTATCTCTGGAGAGACTTTTTTTAGTACTGATACCTCTGATTTTCCTTATTGTCCTTATTTTGTTATTTTACAAGTACTCTCTGGCTGTTGGATTTTTTTGGGGGGTGTTGGTTGATGAGAAGCTCCACATGACTCAGCAATGTGCACTTGCAGCCCAGAAAGTCAATCCCATCCTAGGCCACATCCAAAGTAGTGTGGCCAGGAGGGCAAGGGAGGTGACTCTTTCCCTCTGCTCTGGTGACACTCCACCTGGAGTGCTGCATCCAGCTGTGGGGCCCCAGCACAGGAAAGACCTGTTGATCTGTTGGAGAACGTCCAAAGCAGGGCTACGAAGAAGGTCAGGGGGCTGGAGCACCCTTCCTGTGAAGATGGACTGAGAGAATTGAGGTTGTTCAGCCTCGTGAAAAGAAAGCTTCAGCAGGAATACAAGCAAAATATTTTAACTGGAGAGACAGTTCAAGTATGTCTTTATCCGATCTCAGTGAAATAATCACTCAATACATTATCTGACAGAGGACTTCCAAGTTGTGACACAATGTAATAGGAACTGAATTTAGAAATTCTGGTAAAACTATTGCATTCTTTTTTTATAAATTTTGCTTTTGTGAGCTAGTGTATATTCAGCATCAGGATAGTCATAAATGAAGCTGTTTAGAGGATTCTGGAGTTTCACATTAATCAGCCATCTTTTCTCTTGGAATTTGCATAGCATGTTTTATTGGTTTCTCTCATCACTTCACAACATGGATGAAGCAGTTATTTTCATAATAGCCTCATAATGTTGCATTAGGAATGAAGATCTAGAGAAGTTATGTTGAATCTCATTGTTATGTTCCATCAATAGTGAAGACAATAGTGAGAAATTGAGCACTTTAAGTCACCCGAAGAGGATGTGAGAGAAGAGGATGAATGGCTGAAACCGGTGAATGAAGGTTGAAGAATTGATTCCAAATAATTCTCATTGTAGGCTAGTCTCTTACCTCAGAAAATCTTCTTTTCTTGTCTGCAGTCAGATTCTGATGTCAAGGATGAATCAACCAAACCACTTTTGCCCTCCCTTGAACCTGTTTCTTCATTAATGAAATGAGATGACACTTCTTTATGGTAGTTCAGATGCCACCTCCCCAAAGTAAGTAAAACCAAAATACTTAAAACCACCATGAAAATGCCTTTTCAAAACAGAAGCTCTCAATATTTTCAGATCAGGACTGTCTTTCATTGCAGTCAAGTCTTGAAAGTTTTCACTATGCTACGCCTTCCCTATTCTTAAAAATTGTTTGCACGTCAGCCTTTAGTAAAACTGATGCCCCAATGCAAACCTTTTCTTCAAATCCTACATCTAAGCTTCCAGCAAAACATCCTATAATTTCCCTACTCTTAGACAGTTTTCTACACTCTTGGCTGAGCCCACTGAAAAGTCACATATTTCCTGATGTGTCCCACCAGGATTGCTGCCTTGTCCTCCAACTCAATATGGAAGCTCTGAGAAGACGTATTTTTGTCTCACAGATATTAAGAGTCAATCCCTTTAGCTGCTTCTAGCCAGTCAGCTTCTGCTCCCACAGGAAACAAATCTCTGTTCCTGGAGGCTGATTCTGCCAACATGGTCAATCCATGTTACCATCGTATCAAGTGACTTGGGAAGTAGGGAGTAAAACTGCCACCCATCCACTCACAATACACTGGAGCTAAAACCACAGAATTTGGCTGCCTCCCATTGACCTAGAGCAAATGTTACACACTTCACCAGGAGAGGNCTTCTGGGGAGAGGAGAGGAGAGGAGAGGAGAGGTCAAATGGGGTATGCCTCCAAATGCCTTCCAAGCCCATAAGGCTGGCCTAGCACCATCATCATCCTCCAGCAGAAAGCACAGATTCAGATACAAAGAACCACCTCCAAATAGTTTGGGACCATTCTGCTCCTGCAGATGCAGTGAATCTCTTACTTAGTGCCAGTAATATCTAAATATTATAATAAATAATATAACCTAAATATTATAAATATCTAAAGCTGGTTGAGGGAATCATTGAAAATAAGAAAATATATTCTTTGAAATGTTAATTTTGTGTTACAGTTCATTTTTGTTTAACAAGGTTTTATAAAATTTAGTACTTTAATTATTTAATATACTTTTTTCTCTAACTTCTCAATTACAATGTGAATAGCATTGCTTCTGGGGAGTTCCTCTTTTCCAACTTATTTTAGTTATACTGATGAATAGGATTGCTAAAAATCACTACCTTTAATATCATGACTTGATTACCTTTAAAAGCATAACAGCAGCCCAGAAATATCAGTGATGTCCTCACCAGCAGAGATGTGAAAATACAGTTTTTATTTCTAAAGCCTTATCAGTTCATCCCTTATCCTCTTAATAGCTGAGTTAAACACCAGCAGATTAACCTGCAGTGCAAGTTCTCCATTTATGATAATGTTTAACATCTTATCATTTACCTTGATGTCTCTGCCTGTTGGAGCTTCTCTCAGCTCTCTCCTACAGCTTTCATTGAATGGCTTATATTTCATTCCCCATGCCCTGTATTTACCCTTGTTGTCTAAGATTTTCTAACTGTATGCAATTACACCATCAAGCAATCCTTATTTTCTTCCTCCTTTTCTCCCTCCAGTAACTTTAGAACTTGTCCAAAGTCAATCATTTTTTACTGTCTGCATGTGCACAACTTAGAGCTCACCACAGTATGTTGTTCATCTCCTTGCCAAGCTGGTGGGTTGGTTCTCCTTGAAGTGTTATGTGCAGGGAACTGTGCAAGACAAAGGAGTGTTTTTGTTACTGCTGGCTGTTGTGGGAAGTTGTGGTTTTGCAGTGAGAGTGTAGAGAAAGATACAGGAGAATTTTCTTATAGGTTATTGGATTATTTAGATACATATTTTGTAGCAAGGATATTAATATGGACATATATACTTATATATACACATATATCTCACAGTTGGGAAAAAAGTGTGTCTGTAATACATATACATCACAGTGGAAATGCATTTTCAAATAATGACAGTAATTTCCTAGTGCAAGCAGGTGACAAAGCCAGCTGGTAAATCTTTGCCATAGATGATAAGGTAAGGTAGACATTTTGATCTCAGGATGAAACAGTTTTTTTTAGCAGTAGCAGATGCTGGGAAAAAAAGGCAGCCTCTTTGGCAGCCTTTGATGATAGGAACTAGCATGCATTATAAGAAATTTGTTTAGCATTCTTGATTCATCAAAAAGAAGGCAAAACATAACTATACAAAGGAATACCAAGTTATATTTGTGCCAGAATTCTGAAATGCAGTTGGTCTACCCTGTCCCATTCTGCTTCTGCTTGCACAGGTGTAGTAACATTAAGGAGAAAGATGGGAGTAGACAAACAAAAACCGTAACTTTTCAAACTGATGGAAGATTTGGCAAAGCCTAGCTGCAAGAACTTTGCCATACTATCTGACCTGGAAATACTTGCCCTTCAGTAGCCAGACCAGTGGTGTGGAGTTGTGACCATGTCTCCAGGGCCATAGAAAGATGTCCAGGTACAGTCACAGGGTAACAATGGGCTCTAATGGTAACAGCGCACAGGGAATTCAGGGTAACTATGTAAACATAGCCCAACCAGCAGAGAGAATATTCTGAAGGCAGCTAAAATATCTTTTATGCTGTGTTACAGATATGCAATTATTTCTAGAATGTGAAGTGGTGAAGCAAAGGAGCCAAGAATCTTTTCGACTGATTTTAAATTAGTTAGCTGAGATTCTGGTAAGAGCGTAGCTGTGGCAACCCAAGATACTCTTGGCTAAAGATGCCAGGAGCTGGGCAAACTTGGGAATTTCAGCTCCATCCTGCCAAGATAACGTTGTGTAAGGCACCTACCAGATTGCTGTGGTCTTTGTCTGAAGGAGGCTGCACAGCTACATGACTGCAAGTGTGTTACACGATGCAAGGGAGAGTGGGATGGGCTGATCCAATGCAGCAGGAGTTTCTGTCTGGATGATCTCCTCAGTGAAGAGTGATGAGCAGGGGGCTGGACAGATTTCTTCAGATCCACAGCTGATACTAGACACAAGGAGCAGGTTTGTGTTTCAATCAACAAGATTGTCATAGAGATTCCTAGTCTTGTTTTACAAATGTGATATCTTGTATGGGAGGAAGAGGGAGCAGATTTTAATTTCCAGCATTAGCATGGACCTTTCCAAGACTAGAACTGCTAACACAGTGCTTATAGCATGTTAAGGCCTGAGTCCAAGCTCACATGGGACAGCTGAAAACTTAAGTAGGCAAATAGTGGTAGATAGGATAATTTCGGAGACCTTTATGAATTCACTCCCATCAAAATGACAGACTGAAGAAAGTAACTGAATAGCTTTCCAGATTTAGAACTGATCTCTTAAGCAACCACTACAAAGTATAAAGTAATTTTACTAAATGAGAACTTACTATGATTTAATTGCATTGATAATGCAACATTACAAGCATTTTGAAAATCTGCCTTTATCAGTAGCAGAAGATAAAAAAGAGAACAGGTGACCCATGCCATGAACTCTTCTATCTCTGTGTTCAGACACAGCTGCTGCACCCTCTCTTATTTAACATTTCCTCTTTCCAGTGTCTGTTTTTCCTCAGATCTCCTAGATAGCTGTGGCTACCTTGCTTTTTGTACTGAAAATGTTATGTTTTCCACAGATCGTGTGAGGTGTATCAACATTAGATTATATGACTTTTGCAAAAGCAGATCAAGTATCTTACTTTCTTCAGGGTGTAAAAAATGTTGAAATGTGTAATATTATTGCCAAGGTTTTATGTTTTTGTTAAAAGGTGAAATAATTCCAAACACACTGCTTTTCTCTTTGCACTTACATTCTTCTCTATTTTGATTTGTTAGCAGGCCTTTGCCTTTTACTTTACTATATACATTTAATTCTCCTTTCTTTCTGACTTACAGGTGGAGTTTAATACGCTACCATTAATAGTAAAGTACATATATTGTAGGGCTTTCCCAAAAATCTGGAAGCCAGTCAAAAGACTGGCTTTTTGCTGCATGTATATATTTCATAAAAGACTGCCGGGGTTTGGGAAACTTGAGAATCTCTTTTGGGGTTAATAATATAATTGAGAAGTCTCTCAGCTTACTTTCAGTAAAGGATTAATGAATGGCAAGGATTTCTCATCTTTATTCTTTCAAATCTAACTTGGAATTCTAAATTTATAACATAAACAGATTTCACTAGTGTAGTTTTTGGCTTTGCAGAAAGACCAGAGCCAGAAGCAAAGCTGAAATAGGTGCACAGTAAGTATTTAGTTCCAAGTGGTAAAAAAACCACACACATGCAGCTTTCCAGTTCTGATTCTCCAGCCCAGATGAGCAGAGAGGAATGTGGGTGGAACTTGCCCTTCTGCCAAGGGTATTACCTAAGCCCTATTTTGATGAGGATTTAAGTGGTGCATAGGCCTTGTGCTGCATGGGGGTGAAATGGAAAATCACAGAAGTATCTGCAGACCTTCCTTGAAATCAAGGCAGTGGAGCAACACAAGTTGATTTCCAGGTCTGAGAAGAAGAAAATAAACTGCACCCCTGTCCCAGAAGGAAAACAGCTGAGTGGTCATAGGACTACTTCGTGCTCCTCTAATTGTCATGTTGCTGGAACTGGGGCAAATGCATCTCGCCCAATCCCATCTAATTGGCTCAGAGAAGGTCTCCAAGTAAAGGAAATCCCAGTTTTGCTTTTTCTCAGCAGTTGTAGCCTAAAAGGTGTGTCTGTATTTTAATATAATTCCTAATGAATTCCAGAAACTGTTTTAATGCTACTTTGCAAAAGATTAAAAGAGAATGTCTGAAGGGGATAATGTGAGCATGGGAGGATTATATTTTAATAAAATTAATCCCACCTATAAAGAAGGCCTGTAACAGCGTCCATCTGGACAAATCCAATTTAACTCTCTGAGAAGCAGTGTTAAATTTGTTTGATGCACTTGGTTAAAAGAGAGAGTGGAAAACCAGGAAAATCCTTCTCCCACTAGGAGAAAAATCTTGGAGGATTGAGGATTTGTTAGGATACAAATTACAAAACACATCTCTTTTGCTGAAGAAAAGAAAAGGATCTTAAATCTTGAAATTTTAAACAAAAGCTGTCACTGATCATCCTAGATAGGCAGACAGTGGGGGAGTTGCTGGCACTGCTGATTCAAGATGAGCTAGGAGGAGCAGAGAGGAAGAAGTAGACTGGGCATTCTCGCTATGCATTTCCTCCAGAAAAGGTGAAACCCCACCACTTAAACGCCTGATCAAAAGCCCAAGCTCTTTGTTTCTGCCACAAAAGAAAATACTCTCATCCTAACAGGCTATTATACATGCAGCAGGTTTTAGAGCCTTCTACAGGCTTCAGAATAGATGATGAGGAGGAAAATAGTTTCCTCTCTTATGCACTCTCTCTCTCACTCTCTTAAAAAAAAAATACAAGGAAACGTTGTTTCTTGCCAAGGAAAGAGGTTAGTCAGCTGAAAATGAAGCTCTCCAGGCTGCACCCTCACATGTTTCTGCTTGTGCCACCCAAGCACCTGCGGTCACAGCTGCCAGAGGCTTCAGGAGGGACGTGGTCCTTGGCCACCCCCTCCAGAGCAGCACCCACAGTCCCACTCCCACGCACCCTGCAGGCACTCTCTGTGCCTCCCCTGCCATGGCAGGTTGGGGTCACAAAGTGGCTGAGCAAGCAGATAATCCTCCTCGTGGCTGGGAGGTGAAGGATTGTCCTGACCCAAGGCTTTCAGCCTTGAGTGCTTCAGCTGCAAGTGTGTTATGCCATGTTCCACTGCCCAAAAGAGTCAACACACCTAAGGAACACGGCACCTGGATCTGTCCTGTAGGCTCCAGCTCTCTGCCAAAGTGTCTGGGATCTGGTCCCTGAAGAATCTGGAGGTGCAGACCTCACAAGTCAGTAGGCTGATTCAGCTCTGTAGGAAGAGATCTAACTGTTGCCTCTCTTGCCTCTTGCTCTGGGCATGCCAGAGGATATCCAAAGTTCCAGTGTGTCCAAGGAGCAGGAAGCAGTGCTTGATGTAGGGGTTAAATATTGCTTGTTCTTGTGTTAAAGCCTTAGAAGACTTTTCTCTTGTTGATGAGTAGGCAGTAGCCAATAGGTGTGTCACCTGTAGAAAATACACACACATTACATCTGCCAAAGCCTCTGACAGAATGATTGTGCTATTGAGAGAAAACCCTGTCCCAAGGGTATGTCAATACAACATCTCTCCATGACATAGGAAAAATTTTCTTTGTGCAGTGAGGGAAGTGAATTTCATGAGAAGGAAATTTCTCTAATACAAGTGAGTGACCATAGTTGGGCAGACATGTCTCCAGTTATACTGTTCATCAGAACTGAGATCAACTTTGGTATCATTATAAAAACAATTGTTGTGCAGAAAAAAATACTTTAAGTTAGTCACATTTTCTACAAAGACAATAGAGCTGAAAATTATTCAGAGCTCATGTAAACAAACCAGTCTGAAGCAAGCTTTCTGCCACCTGTTCTTTCTGTCATTGAATAGATATTCTCTTAAGATATAGTGACTATTAATCTAGGTATATTAAATGAAGAAAAAGTAAGCTTACTATAGTGCTGGCTACCAAAATGGTCTTCTTATAATTAGAAATACTTATTTCTGTACCCCATGTGTCTAACGCTTGATAATCTAAAAATCAGCAGAAAAATTTAAGGTGAACACCAGAGATTAGATCTGGGGATATACTGTTTGCACCAAAATGGGTTAGAAGCTGAAGGATTAGGTCCAGAGTTATGAGCCTCCATCACTGATTTCAGCTTCTGATGTTCCTTTACATGCAGGTGAATACAGTCATGCTGGGTTAATGGTGCAAGTCAATGATCATAGAGGTCTGTTCCAATTCTATTCTTAACAATTCTATGATTCTCTGTAGTGTGTTTATTCTTCTAAGAGAATTAGACAGCTTTGTGCCCCCTTGTTCTTGCTGTTTGGGATGTGTACCATGGCTAATATAAAATTCGGTTGTCTCAGGTTTTTCTCTTGCTTGTCTGTCCAGGCTTTTACCTACATTTTAGCATTTGAGTAGGAGAACAACCTCCAAATCATGTTGATTTGGTGATGAGAAGGATGACATACTTTGAGACCAATTACTGGAAAGGACTGATAATATATGCATTCATGAAGGACTGTTACTTGAATCTAACCTTTCATACTAAAGGAGGACTCTTGTTCTAGCAAGCAAAATTGAGTTGGTTATTAATAATGCAAGGATGGTTACTGAGGGCAATGCTTAGCTCATATGAGTGATCCTTATTAGGAGAGACTGGAAAAGGAAAATTCAAGAGGGATAAGTGCAGCGTAGTGCTTCTGCTTAAAGCATTACCCTTACAAAGAGAAATCTCCCAGATTTATATTTGTGTTTTCTTTCATTTGCCCGTGGTCACACCAGTAAGGCATGAGGTCTTGTCAGATCTTACAAAGTGAGCAAAGTTCAGCAAAGTGAACCAGAGTTCACTTAAGAGTACAGAATTTAAGCATAACAAGAACTTAAGAGTAACAAGAAGTGATGCTTCTGCATTTTTCAGTGGCAATGTTTGTATTATGGCTGCACTGACTTTGATAGCCATAGCATTGATCTGCAAGTGATGCCAAATAAGAAAGAGTTCCTAATTATGCATTATTGCTGTTATTAATATTGTTGTTGTTGTTGTTATTATTATTACTATTGAAAATCACAAGACACTTTTTCAGGTGGATATTGGCCTTCAATACCAAGGTAAGACTTCGCTGATATAGTTGCTTTTGCAGAAAGGAGGAAATTACATCCTTGTACCCCTCAGGTGGCACAGAGCAGAAGATGGTGTACACAGAGGAGGTGTACATTTTTGCAATCAGGGTTATGGGGAAGAAACTAAGCAAGGGCCTCCAGATAAAACTTTGAATGAAGACTAACAAAACAAGTGGATAAATGTTTGAGACAGAAATCAAGGTAAGCAGCACAATAGTCAGTCGTACCTGGGATCTGTTTTTCTTTGCCACCATTGCAAATACTTTAATTTTACAGTCATAAGATATAGGACTGGGCCTGAATTTCTTATGTAAATTCAAAGATATTGATATGTCTGTCTATGTGTTCTAGTCGACACTCTGTTGTCCTTTAAAAGGACAGATGATCCACAGATAATTTTCAGTGTATTTTTAAACACTCAAGTTTCTTAAACCACTGCCAGTTATTTACACTCCTTTGATTCAGATAAGTCTCAAATCCAAACCATGGCTGTCTAAAAGTTTTATCCTATACTTAGAGAATTTTCTGAGTTTTAGCATTGATTTAGTTTGAACTGGAGTAAGCCCTAAATGCAGCTATGCTCACTGTAACACGGTTAAGACATGAAGGGCACTTCAGATCAGAGTGGGTGACATGTACAAAACTTCAAGCTAAAAAACCCAAACCCACAGTGTTTTGCCCTCAATTATTTGCTTTTGCCAGAGTACAGGAAACAGATATTTTACTGTAGTTTTGTGACAGTATAAGGTATTTTGTAAGGTATTTTGAATGCAGGATGTGACACACAATTCAGAGGAAAATTGTACCTTTGTGTTGGTAGAAAATAAATCTCTTAGAACAAGCATTCATAATCCTAAGATAGAAAGATATAATAAGTAGGTCAAGTTTCACAAAATTATTTGTCATCTCTTCTGTCTTTCCTACCTCTAAAAAGAGATAAACTGACATAATATGTTACTATTTGAAAACTATTTGTTTGTAATTCAATAGTACCAGAGTAAAATGTGCAGCATTACATTCAGCTCTTAAAAATAAGGACATCATGTTAGTTGAAATGTATCTAAGGTTCAGAAACATTTTTAAGCATACCTGGCTACAGTTTGTTTGGATCATTTTAATGACCAGTAAACTTTATTATCATTTTTGTGAAGCCTTAAAAAAATTCCAATTTTCAAATGCCCCACTCCTCCTGCTTTCTGAAAACATGGCTCCCTCAAGTCAGCAGAACATAGAACCTTCAAAAAAGTGAATGAGAGTTCAGTTTATAGTTCCCATATGTCTCCCTTACATGCAGATTCTCCGGATTAATATTCTAAACACCTTTTAACCAGAAAGGAGTTACCCCATGAGGTTTATCAATCTCAAAACCAGACCATATGCTTCTCTGGAAAAGAAATATTACCAGCTACCTTGTGGAGAAATAGGCAACTCAGAGTGAAAAGAAAAGACACTCTAAAGTCAACTGTAAAGACAGGTGTCCTTTTAAGACTGTAACATACAGGCTTTATTGAGGAAAGGGGCTTAGGTCATTTTAAGGGGTATAGAGATGAGCTGTCATAAAATTTCATCTCTCTTTTGCAGGTGTAATACAGAAATAATACCACTGAAATCACTAGGATCAGTCTGCCTATATATATATAAAAAATGGCCCAGTCATGAAAATGTTTATTTCTTTATCCTCTCCGTACTGTCTGACGCGTGGTAATCATAACAAGGTCCTTGCCTTTCCAGGTGATAGGATTAAAAAGTCAGGAAAAAAAATCCCCATATAGTCCTTAAAATACTATGCAACAGTTAAGGATTCTGTTTGTCTTCACCTTTCTGACCATGAAAAGCCTAGAATTAAGACCTTTGAGGGCAACTGGCAACAAGACTAGAACCTTACAAAATTTTAGAGGAAAATCACTAATATACTATTTTAGTAGGATCTCAATAATTATGACCCAAATTCCATTTTCAGAGTTTGGTTACAATGGTAAGCTACCACAAGGCAAGCAAGGGTGTTAACTTGTTTCATTACAGTGAAAACGGCAGATTCGTATATCATTATTTCATTTACCCATTGCATAGCATAAAGCAATGCCATTTACCTCCTTCACTGAAGCACAGAGGTATCACATTTACTGAATAATGCAAGTGTGCACCCTGGCAGTTAAAACGCAGTAATAGAAAGACTTTAAATTCGTTTCATTGTTTCTTCTCACCTGTAACTTTCTCACAGGACCGGATTTTGCAACCTCTTTAAACATTTACTGTCCCCTCTTCACTAAAGTGTCCTCTCATATATGAAGGAAGGAATACATATTTCTGATTCCTTTCTTCTTCCTTACTCCTTCCCTCATGGCTAATTTGTAATATTTATTTGCCCTTTCCTATGTTTAGATCATTCCACATCACCATTTGCACTTTAGCACTATATATTTTTTCTTCAAAACAGCTCTGTAGATGTTACATGACCCAAGAGAGGCAATAGTCATCAGCTTTATTTTTGTAAATATAGATTTCGTCTCTCTTGTTTTCTGGGGCTTGTGTTATTCAAGCTCTAATCTGTTTGAACTCCTGCATGTTGCTGCTTTCGACCTCCTTAAGGATGTTCAGTTAATGGTATACCACACAATATTTTCCAGATGCACATGTCTCATAGGCCTATCCTTTCTGCATGTAGCATTTTAATCCTGATGCTAAGCCCACTTTGCTGTTCAACAGAGCATTTTACATCAAGCACAGAACTGTTGTAACCACAGCTACTCAACATGCAATCTCTATAGCTGGTTAACTCAGACTGTAAACAGCACTTGTGCAAACTTATCTGAACAGGATTAAGAAGAACCTCTTAATTTAGGTTTGGTATCAATTAATTTTTTCTTATTTTCATTACATTTTACTTTTGATTCAGTTCTTTAACCCAAATGTAACTCAATTTGCATTCATATTGTTGAATCTAAGCTTGACTGTCCCCTACATCACTCCCCTAAACCTGCCACCCTGTAAAGCTCAGTTCTTTGAGACAAGTTAGGGTTCAGGCTTATACGTGGTAAGTGTATCTTTTGGGAATGGATGGAAATAAAAGGCCATTGTAACCAAAGGAACATCTCTTGCTTCTTATACCAGCTGAGGGGAAAAATTGTCTGTTGATCCCAGGGCTCTGCCTCCCCAGACAAGATGGGGAGAAACAACTCTTGAGACCCAGATACAATTCTCCCTATCACCATGCTTCTTTTCAGTGCCATCCTGGTAATAGGAAATATTCAGTTCAAATGAATGAAAACTTCATTAAAGAAATGAAGGAAAACTTAATTTAACTCTAGAGTCCTCCATCTCTCTCTGCTGTGGAAGAAATTTCCCAATGCTAGCTGAGCAGAAACACCTAGTTGTTGTTTCAGTCCTGCTGGCCTTCCAGAAAGAAGAAATAGAACTTCCCAAGCAAGCTCCCATGGAAATTACTGTCCCCACTCACCTCACTCTTCCTTGTCTTCTCTCCTGTGATCAGAGCCAGATTAGACAGAACAGTGACTGTCCAGAGGACTGACTGTACCTGAGTATAAACCCTAGCTTAAAGTACAGTGCAAAAATCCTTCACATCTATGATCAGCAGTCATTTTCTGGGTATCTATTTAAAAATCCATTTCCGAGACTCTGAGAAATATCAATGATTCTCAGATATGAAAATATTAGAAGTTAAATAAATAGTAGGTAAATAATCAGGTTGTGATACCTCATACAATATTCCCCCTGACACATAAAATGTATGCAATTTATATTTGTCAGGAGTCTGGAAACTGTGGAAAAATAATGGAAACTGAAATACTACTTCTCAGACATTGTTCCTGTTGCACAAATATTCTGCAGCAGAGGAAGACACACCAGAGGAGGCTCAGTCTGCTATTGAGATGCAAAATTATTATGTCAAGGTATTCCTCATCTGCTTTGTGCACAAATTACCCGCCTGCTCTATGACCTTTTTATTCAGGTCATTTGTGTTGATTTATATATCTTCCAAAAACAAATGACATCTGAATTTTCAGTGTTCCTTGGATTGTCCCTATTAATTAAAACTATTTTGGTTTCATATTATTCTATTTTTTAATGCTATGGCTTTTTTCTCCCTTCCCCAAATGTATCCTATTAATTTAAGTCTCAGATGTTTTTAACTGTCTTTAAATGATTCTAAGTACAGAGCCTGAGTTTTAAGTAAGTGTCAGATCAAGTGAAGATGAGAGACTATCTATTCAAGTTCAGCATATGTTTTCTGTGCACAGAGTGCAGAAGATTTGATGGAGGTGCCAGTTTAAAGAGGTGGGAGATGAGAAAGGTACCTGTAAAAGGGGGACTACTGATGCTGTTTCTACATGAGCAAGTAGTGTGGACATGTAGAGTGGAAGAATTGGAGCTGAAAAGCCAGTAACCACTCTGTACAGGTTTCAGGGCTTATGGATTATGGTGTAAGCAGGGCAAGCACAGCTCTGGTACTTCTGTACCCATTTCTGCACTCTTCGTCATTCCACTCACTCTCTATGAGGTACAGCTGTGAGAAAGACCTGCCCAGGCATGCCGTGAAAGAGGTGCTGAGGGCAGCTTCTTTGCTATCTCAGATGAGGTGCTTCCACCACCCTTTCTGGAGAGTACTTAAAGTTCAACTGTGTGAAACTTAGGGAAAAAAGACCCATTGTTTTGATGTTCTGAGCAGAAGTTTTGGGGGGATCAAAAAGTGATGAGCTGGATGGGTTTGAAGCCCAGTTTGCATGCTCAAAATAATGAAAGAGAAAGATCTAGTGAGATAGACCTGAGGACATCTTTTATTAACAATGCAGACATTTGGACTGTCTCCAAAAGCCATTATTTTGACAACCAGAGTCCATAAATTTTAAACTGTAAATGTACTTTAAAATACATTTGATATTGTCTGTTATTTTTTACTAGCCCTAGTAAACATTTAGAAGTCTGTGCTTTATGAAATATTGTTAGCACTTTCATTATATAATTTCTTAATCAACAATTGTTTGGAGAGGTTCTGACACTTACTTTTGGTTTGCCCCATCAATCTTATTTTGCTTGCAGAACAATAAGGAAACAACATCACAATCAAATTAATACTGAAAAAATTACCTATGCCTTTGCAACATTTGATGCATATTATGTATATAACAAATCTCAAAAGAATATCATCCTGACATGAAAGAAAAAAAGCAAGAGGATGATCAAGCAAAGCTTGATTCAGAAAGTCATGTGTTAACCAAATTTTTTCAGCCTAAAAGCAGTCATGAAATTGATCATGGAGATTAAAAAAAATCCTCTGTATGTAACAGAAAAAATATCATTATAGGTTCGGCTTAAGGTATAATCAAGGTGAGCACATGTTAATAGTTTTTACATAAACTCTGTTAATAGGAAATTGTTTCACGTTTTCTGTTGTGTTTGTCATTCATTCATTATGAAAAAAAAAAAGGATTTGCTGCAGCACATACATTGCCTAGCTCAAGCACAGGGCATAAGGAGACTGGGATATTGCTGGCAACACAGTTTTTCTAGAGGACAGGTCAATTAGCATGAAAGCAAAGATAGGAGGACTACTCAGCATCAAAAAGATTGACTTATGGAACAATTATGAAAAACACCTAGCAATAATTCTAGCAGTTCCAAATCAAGTATTATCTTAAAAGGCAAAGGAAAAAAAGAAGTAATTCAGTTTTTATATCTGCTCTGGGCACCAACCCAAGAGCATGTGCATGGTAGTACTGGGTCTGTGTAGCCCAGTATCCATTTTTGGATGGTTGCCAAGAGTGGGTGGAGGTCTGAGGCTCAAAGATAGTTTTTCTGCAGCAAAATTTCTGGCTTTCTTGTGAAGACTTGGGTTCATGTCCTGGTCTTGACATCCGAATTTAACAGACGTAATCCCTCCTACTGGTGGCAGCTCTTTAGGTACACACCAAGGTCGGTGATCAAAAGCAGATGGCTGGGGAAGAGTACAAAAATGGAACAAGCATATGATGACACTTTTCCAAATACTCTCCCAGCAGCCAGGGAGGAAGCGTCTGGGAGACAACATGAGTGGTGAGGCTATCACACTCCCTCTGGGAAAGCAGCAGACTAGGGGCTTGTCTCAGTGCCTGCACATAAATACATACAGCCTGGGAGCAAACAAGAAGACTTAGCAGTTCATGCAGTTGTAGACCTGTGACCTCACTGGGATTACAGAGACATGGTATCATAGCTCATGGGTTGGGAATGCTGCAGTAAATGGATACAGGCTTTTCAGGAAAGACAGGCTGAGACAGCAAGAAGGAGGGGTTACACTCTATGCAAAGAAGTGGCTAAAGTGCATGGAGCTTTGCCTAGGACTAGGTGAAGAACCAGCTGAGACCTTATGACTAAGAACAGAAGACAGACCAACACAGGTGATACTGTGGTAAACATGCTAGAGACTGCCTGATCAAGAAGAGGAAATAAATTAAGCTTCCTTTAGACATCCAGAAACCTCATCATTGCACATCTAGGTACTCAGCCACCCTAATGCCTGATGGAAGGACAATAAGGCTGGGCAAGCAATGCAGGAGGTTTCTGGAACACATCAGTGATGATTTTTTTTACACAGATTATAATGGAGCTGCTTAGAGAAGGTGTTCTGGACCTCATATTCACGGGCAAGTCACTCATATAAAGATGAGCTGACTTGGTTGCTGTGACTATTAGATCATAGAGCTAAAAATCCTGAGAGGAGATAAATAAAAAGAAGGATCACAACCCTGGACTTCAGAAGAGCAAGCTTTAGGTTAGTCAGGGATCTGCTCAGTAGAGCTCCACAGGAGACTACCTTAAAGGGCAAAGGGACCCAAATCAACTATTCATCTTTTAGCAGAACGTCCTCAAATGCAAGATACATCTACTCCAATGAGCAGAAAGTTGAAAAGAATTAGGAAAACCAAAGCTCAAACTGGAATTGAAAGTAGCAAGGGATATGAAAAGCAAGGAATAAGTACTTCTACAACCATGCTGGCAGAAAAAGCAAGGACAAAGAAAAAGGATATGGAAGAGGCTGAGATATTCAATGTTCTTTTGCTCGAGTTTTCACTGATTAGATCTTCCTTCTGATAGCCCAGTTCCCACTGCCTAATAACTGAGAGAGTGGGAGTGTAGAGGGAGGCACAATTAGGGCGCTCTTAAGCTAATTGGGCACACATAAGTCTGTGGGATCAGATCAGCTGCATGGAAGGGTATTGAGAAAAGCCAAACATCATACTCATGTTTAAGGAGGGCAGTAAGTACAGGAAAGTACAGATTGGTCAGCCTCACCTTAGTCCCTAGGAAGGTAAAGGAGCAAATCCTCTTGAGAACTATTTCCAGCCACATGAATGAGAAGGTGGTAACAGGACCAGGATGGATTTACCAAGGGCAATTCATGTCTGACCAACTCATTAGTTACAGTGAAATGGCAGGCTGTGTGCATAACGATACAGCAGGAAACATCCTAGACTTTGACTCTAGCACATCTTTGACATGGTGTTCCCATAGCAACCTTTAGACAAATGAGTAAAATGTGGACTGGATAAGATGGGTAAAAATTTAGCTGGACCATGGGGCTTGAAGCACAGTGATCAGAAGTAAGAAATCTGAACAGACTGTCAGTTACTAGTGATTATCCCTCCGAGGCAAATACCAGCAGCAAGAACATTCAACACCTTTATTAACAAGCTGAATGATGGTCTAGAGTGTACTCTCAGCAATTTTGCAGATGGTGGAAAACTAGGGATAGTGAAGAAGATGCCTGGCTCCTGTGTAATTTTATAGGTGTACAAGCTAGAACAATGGGCTGAGAGGAACCTCATGAAGTTCAATAAAGGCAAAGTCCTGCACCAAGAATGGAATAACACCATACAGCACTACAAGGAGCTGACTGATTAGCAGCTGGAGATGAGCACACCTTCAAGCTAGATCAGGCGGGGACTTTCTTCTTGGAGGTGCACAGTGGAAGACACAGCATGAAACCTGGGGAATTCTCACTCAGTACAGGTTACTATGAAGGTGGTCAGACAGTGAAGCGGGTGCCCAGAGCAGCTCTGAAATCTCCTACTTGGAGACATATAAGATGCATCTGGACACAGTCCTGGACAACCTCCTCTATCTGGCCCTGCAGGGTACTGGATTAAAGGGTCACTCCCAACCTGTGTGATATTTCTGTATTTCTGATCTGCAGCTTAGGGACACCCTGAGCCTGAAACCATTTCAATGTAAACAATAATCTCACTCTTTCACATCTCTGCAGATTAACAACCTGCTTAGTGAAGAATCACTTCTTCCTTAGACTGAATCTGCCACCTGCTCTTGTTGCCTTCTAATTCTTATGTACGAAGAGATAATGTAATTAACAATTTCCTATCTTGTCCATACCATTCAGGATTTTATCAGACTCTGACATTTCCTCCTCAAACATCTTTTCCACATTGAAAAGCACTAATCTACCTATTTGCTGCTTCTGTAAAAGCCATTCTCAAGTTCTTTTAGCCATTCTCTAAACCTTTTCCAGTTTTACTCTCCACTTTTTGGGGGGAGGGGTTTTGGCCAAAGGGGTCAGCAGGTCTTCACACAGTATCTGGAAACAAGTGAATCATGGGGTCATATAGTATCTTCTGTTGTATTCTCTGGTGTTTCCCTAACATTTCATAATATTCAATTTACTTTCTTTACTCTTATTAAGCATTGAGGTAATACATCCATGCAAGACAAGAAAACATCCAAAAGGATGGTTCAAAATGTTATCATCTATATTTACAAACTTAAACAAGATTTAGTTATCAAGAACCTAGAGCCTAAGGAACTACCTAACAGTTTCCAGCTGAAAATTTATTCTACCAAAAGACATGTATGTGAAAGCTAGAAAACCAAAATGGGTAAAAAACAAACATCCAAGCCTCTTTAAAAATCAAATGCCTGAATAGACTGCTAGGTGTTACATACCCACATTCATCAGAAAGTTTGGAAGATCCATCTTTCCAAAGTTATCCAAAAAGGAAAACAGAAATATTTAGAGTACAGGTTAAGAATTAAGTCAAATCATATGCCATAACCTTGCCACTGAGAAGATGGAGTCTAAATGAAAAAGTCCTGCGAATATTTCTCAGTGATGGAAAATTTATGGGATTTGACAGCACTGAGTATACACAAAGATCAACAAGGAACACTTGATGGCCATTTTGTGAACCTTTAGTGATTTCTAATTTTGTCAAAGGTTTCAAAATCTGACTGATGACACAGCATGTAGTAAGTACTGTGACAAGAAGGTAACATAAATAGCAGCCTGTGAAACTACCCCTGTCTGCATTTTGTCAGGACCAGACCTTACACCAGTCTCATGGCCATTTGCAAACAGAAGTCTGCTGTACTTGTATATGTTATATTCTGGCTACATCAAGGAAATGTAAAAAGTGGAACCAAGAGGATGCGGTTCAAGATTTATAACAATAATGCCACGTGGTTCCTCTGTTCAAGCATTTAGAGAACTTGATAACTCAATTAATAGCTGTGGGTTTTTAAAAAATATATCGACTCAATTCCTGCGGTTTTCATGGAAGAGGCAAATCTTAAAATAGGATTTTGAATGAGCAGAATCTGCCACTGGTTTCTCCACCTATAAAAAGAATGTTCATAGCTGTCAATTAATGTGTTAGATGTCCTTCCTTCACTTGCTATTGGTTAACAATCAGCACTTACAGTTGAAGGAGAGTTGTAAACATGATTGGCTGCTTATGTATATAAAAATGGAAAAGAGAGCTAACAACAGAACATTATCTGCCTGCATTGTAACTACACCTGTAATTAAGACACAGTCTACCTGCTGTCCTAAAAAGAAAATTGGATCTGATTATTAATTGAATCTGATTATTTATTTTAATATAAATGTAAACTATTGTTTTTGCCTTCAGAGTGTCTAGGTAGTGGCTAAGCCCAGTTTCCCAGCAGAATAGCAGGTACATTCCACATAATGTTTCCACCTGCTGTGCTTTTCTGTTCCTAACGTAGGAGGTAACAGTGGATTAACAAAAAGGCAGGAAACACCCCCCATATTAGAAACCCAGCCTCTTCACATTCCAACAAAGCCAGAGGGAGTATCACATACAGGTATCTGCAGTTTCACACCCACACTCCAAAGGAAATCAAGTGTTTGACCTATCAGAAAGTACTTCAAAATCCTGTGGTCAATAGGCAAGTCAGTGGAAACAAAACTGTCAGAAGAGTCCTGTAACAACTTTTAGAAGTCACTACATTTATTAATACAAAGTGAACACGACTTGTAGAATATACATCTTGTTTAAAAAAGTAACTTTTTTCAGGGATTAAAGACTTTGCTGACAATGGTACAGTGATAATACATGTTGAGATTTCTGCAGGAAATTTAACTTAGTCATGCATAGCATTCTCATTGAAGCAATTTGTGTTCAAAACAAAAAAATCAAAGAATCTTACAATAAGTAAGATTAAAAACATGGATGATTTTTAAGGTTCCTTACAACCTGTGGTAAGAGTAAACAGCGAGGTCTTACCCTATTAGGGGGATAACTTGTATATTCATCAAGAAGCTACACTGAGTCCTATAATAGCCACCGTTTTTCATAAAAGACTTGAAGAAAATATGCAATCTTTCTGGAAGTGTCACAGAAGACATGAACTGCCGCAGCATGCCAGCTCCTTGGCCAGACTCTCTGCTTCCTCTGTTCATGCTGTATGGTATCTTCAGTGGAAAGATCTGTGAAGAGTTCAAATTCCTGTAGTAAAAATGTATTTTCTCCCTTCCAGTTATGCTGTCTTCAACTGGAAAAACTCTACTTGTTCAGTTCAACAGACTTCCACTCCCATATTCTAGATGTCTTTTTACCTGTCGCTTGCTTTGTAAGCCTTTCTACAGATGTTTTCCCTTATTTCTCTGAGATGGAAGTCACTGGTTTAATCCAAGAGAAAATTTACAAATGATGGGGTACTCTTCCCTCATTTTGGCTAGTCTGCTCTTCCTCTGCTTCAGTTACATCTTCTTCATAGTCAGATTTCTCATCTGATGACCTCC
Organism: Toxostoma redivivum; assembly: GCA_013397375.1. Lineage (NCBI taxonomy): Eukaryota > Metazoa > Chordata > Aves > Passeriformes > Mimidae > Toxostoma > Toxostoma redivivum. The sequence goes on along the minus strand of VXBI01008507.1, from coordinate 1,048,388 downwards.
TCCGACCTTGTTAGTGACTCCTCACGGATCAGGATGCATTCTTATCCATTTATAGTACCTCCTTGCTTTTCTCATCACTTTTCCTGCTTCTTCTCTCTTTCTTTCACAATAAAGATTACATTTTATTTTCTCCCATTAAAAAAACCCTGAGTCTTTCCCCCCTATTTCCACTCTCAAAGATAACACTGTAATTTCTGTCAGGTGTGTCATGCCCTGATTCCACCCTCTTTTCAGTTCACCTGAGGTTTCAGAACCTTTCTGTTCACCTTTTTATTCAATTGAACCTACAGAAAGTACTACTGTATTGATCCACATCTGCTGGAGGCTCAAAATCAGTCCCCTCTCCTTACCATCCTCACTTGTTTCTTGCTCTTATCAATAGCCAAACTCCTGTTTTGAATTATTTTCTTTCCCTAGCTTCAGTGACTTCAGCAGCTTTGTCCTTTCTCTTGCCAATCATTCTGTTAGTCTGTACTTTCAAGGACCATGTGCGTTCACATGTGATTGTATGGAATTCCAATTTTGGCTCCTTTCTCATCTTTGCATCTGCCTGTGTCTCAGCAGTCTCATCCACTAACACAACTGCAATTTCCTTGGAGAGACACAAATTTGTACCTCTGCTTCATCCAAAATATCTTGGCTTGTCTCTCAACTTCAGCCTCTTCTGATAGCTATCAGCTCAAATACAGTATGACTCAAGCATGTCATACACCCCTCTCTTCCCTAGTCAATCCTTACAACTTCCCTCATTTACAACTGCTGTGAATGACAGGATCACCAAGCTTGTCAGACAGGCAGGTGATGAAAACAAGTTTTTTAGGTCCAAAAATTAGATCAAGTTTCCATTTTGTATCTTGTTTCTGGAGCTAAAAGGTTATAAGTTTTTACCAAATTTTTATATTTAACTTCAAGCCCTACAACCTTTTTCTGCTCCTCTTAATAGAAACTATTCACACTATTGCTGCAAAGACCATTTTTCTAGGCTTCCCTTTTCGACTCTCTCCTCTAGTCCTCTAGCTCCTTTTTATTTTTTTTTTTTTTTTGCTATCACAGAAAGAATTAGGTGGGATGCCTTCCAGGCATATTTCCACTTTTCAAGCTGTCTTGTTCATTCTCGGTGTGTCAGTTTTTATCTGCAACTGATTACCTACAGGAGTTTTCTTGAGTTTTCCTTTACTGCTTCATAGGTTTGAAAGGATAGCACTGCAAATGACCAGCCCCATTGCCCCAGTGGATGTGCTAAGTATAGGAGTCCCTGGTGCTCCCGCAGAGGAAATGGTAATTAATTAATTAACAGTAATTAATGTACACATTAATCATAATGTGTACAATATGAATTCTTAACCCACTAAATCAAGGTCAGATATGTAAGTGTCACTGAATCAGCACATCACATAGGCTGGAACAGACAAAAATAATAATCTCCATTCCAGCCCCATGCTCAAAGCAGATCCAGGTAGAACAGGATTCCCAGAACTGCGTCTGGATGGGTCTTGCATCCCTCCAGGGTGGGAGGATGGACCACACTGTCCTCTCTGGACATCTGCTCCAGTGTATAATAATCTTCATAGTATCTTGCCCTTTTACAGTGTTTCTCCAAGAGAGCAGATTCCTCTTTTTGTACATCCCCCAGCTGTAAACAGCAAAAATGTGTCCAAACTTCTATTTTTACAAATAAAACTATAGGCTGAATGAGTAAATAGAAATCTAGAGTTTAAAGTCAATATATATATATATATATAGTCAGATATATTCAGGTAGGAGAGAGTATGCCCTTTTTTATTTTTAACTGATTGGAAATTAACAACAAGTTAGAAGGATATGTTTGTTCTTTGTCACTTGTGTGCTAAGTTAAAGTTTGTCTTTATGAGTCTCAAAGAAACACTGAGGTCTTGTGAAGAAATTACAAGATAATATTTTTTTATTTGCATTATCAAAAAAAATCAAAATGCAAAATCAAATAGTAGGTCACTTAAATGCTCATTTCTTTCTTTATAACATTTTCCCATTAACATCTGAAAGAAAAAAGGAGGTGACTTGAAGCCAACAGACTTTTGTAAATGTACAATGGTACAATGGTAATATTCCTGTTACAAGCATCTGATTTTACAAGAGTGGAACTGTTCAGTCCATATCATACAAAAAATATAATCTCAGGTAATTCATATGTTCTTCAGCTCTAAAACAGTAGTACTGCCACACAATTTTTAAAGGAACATTAAACTTTCAGGGTTTCTTAGTTAAGAAAACAAATGAGAAAAGAAGACAAAGCCATATCCTTCGTTAACTTCTTGTGATGAATTAACCTCGGCCTAAAGCCAGGTGCCCACCAAGTTGCTTTATCACTTCTCCTCTTCAAGTGGACAAAACAGACCAAATTCATCCTCTTTACAAATTCTTTGGCACATTAAGGTAAAGTGACACAGAATAAAATATGTTGATTTTGTTTCTGCTGACCGATGCTTCCATGTCTGTGTGTAAACCAAACAAAATCTGTTCACCCCCACACTGTTTCCTTTTCATGACTCACTAACATCATCCAATCTATGACAGGCTCCTCCTTTCTCCATAACCAACAGTTGTTTTGAGGTCTATGGACAGGTCTATAGATAATTTGGAAGTCATATTATCTATTTATTACATACAAATGTCTGCTCAGAAGCCTGAATAGAGCAAACAATTTGGAAGGTATTTTACCATTTGGAAATCTTTCTACATGTAAGGACCTCATCAAAAGCTTCTGACATTGTCTTCTCCAGAGAGCTGCCACTTCAGTGCTGGGTGATATATTTTGCTTGTCAGGGATTAGCAAGACTTAATGTTTCTCCCATTGCCTTGGTGCTGATCAGCTTCTCTAAAAATCCCACATTTAATAATGAAATTGTAATGCTTCAGCAGGGTTTATAATCACCTAATTCTACCTCATAAGCCTTTCTATCTGAGCTACTCTTATTGGGCTCACTCAAGTCAAAAAAGAAAGAGAATTTATAGGGAATTATTCATTTCACATTTAGATATCTACCTTATGCTTAAACAAATCATATCTAGGAGTGTCATTTTCTCTCTCATTGATTATAAAAGAAATCTAGACAAAAAGTTCAAAAGACATTGTTGACATCTATTTCTGGTCAGACAAATCCTACCTCTTCTGTTTGTACTTTTACAGAGACATCAGTGATAAAAGTCAGATGTTTCACTCTTAACACATAAGATCCAAGCACAATTTACTGGTATGGTGGACCTTTTATGTATTCTTATTTTACAATGTTTTATATATATAAATTTATTGAATAATAATGCCTCTCTTCATAGGGTTCATAAACCAAAGTTCTCACATCTTCATAAACCAAAGTTTAGGCATTTCTGTGTCATCATTTTTGGAGATAAATGGATCAGCTGTGTTTGACAGATTTCAGATGTACAGAGTGGTTAAGAAAAATAGATATTTCAGTGAACATCGAGAGAGATATGGTCTGTTCTATGTACTGTTCACACGTACAGTTAATATTCCTCCAACACAACTCTTGAAGGTAAAACTGGAATCATCTCTGTCATTTTATATCCTTACAAAAGCTCTTTTTAAGGACTTCAAAATTACCTGGAGATGAGGAGAATACTGAGGACTAACAGGCTAAGAATTTTGGTTATTTGTCTGACAAAACACAACTGTTAAAGCAGCAAGGTTTCTGGTTATGTATATTTTAATGCTATTTTTATTTTTAAAGTTATACACTTGGAATGCATAAGAAGGACATGGAATTGTTAGAGCAAATCCCGAGGAGGATGAAAAAATTGATAAGAGGACTGATGTAATTCCCCTAAGAAGACAGGCTGAGAATGTTGGGGCTGTTCAGCCTAGAGAAGAGAAGGCTGCATTGAGACCTCACAGCAGTCTTCTAGGATCTGAAGGGGACTTGCCAGAAAGCTGAAGAGGGACTCGGCATGAGGAACTATAGTGACAGGACAAGGAGTAACAAGTACAAACAGAAAGGGGAAATTTAGGTTGAATTAGGAAGAATTTCTTTACTGTGAGGGTGATGAGATACTACAGCAGGATTCTCAGCGAGGCTGTGGATGCCCCAGCCCTGGCAGTGTTCAAAGCCTTGAGCATCCCAGTCTAGTGTAAGGTGACCCTGCCCATGGCAGGAAGGTTGGAACTAAATAATCCTTAAGATCCCTTCCAATCCTTAACATTCTATTATTCTAATATGCTCATGTGACTTTCATCAAAGAATTAGAAGAGAAAACATTAAAAAGCATCAGACAGCTGTTTTTCTGATCTCACTAAGGGTGGAATTTAGCTCACTAATATTAATCATATAGAATCTAGACTCTTCCTATGTAAGTGAGTTGTCAAGGCTCCCTCTATAGTCAACACAGAGAGAGACTGGCACTTCCCAACTATGATTAACTGAAATGTAGAATAAATGTCTAAAGGGCATTAGCTGAGTCTTTTTTGAAGTTTTTAACTCTATTCATTGATTAAAGAAGATCTACCTGACTAGCTCAGAGCAAATAAATAACTTTTAGATGACTAAAGGGACAAGAAATTAACCTTGATCAAATTTTATCTTACTCGTGCAGTAACTGTTAACCTGTAATGGCAACTAGCCTTTGGCCAAAGATAAATAGGATGAAAACATTTTGGTGTATGTGGTAGTATTTTAAAAATTCAAATTACAACAGCCATCTGGATATTAGGGAAATCTCCACAGACTTACCATTTCACTGTGCTTATTGTAGACAGTGTTGAAAAAATTTCACTGAGCAATTTATAGAGTATCTTGAGTTCATTTATTTGGGGCAGAATATAGAATATAATCATCATGCATTAATCTTAAATACTATTTTCAGAATAAAAAAAACTTTCTGAAATATATCCTGCTATCTTTAGCTAGAGATATTTTATCTAAAATGTTAGGGAATTATAAGAGAAACACTTGTGAATCATTTAGCGCATTTTTAATAAGCAACTTTCCCTTGGCTTGTTTAGAGCTTTCTCGAAGGAGTCCTCTTGGAGCATGCCAATTTAGTTGCAACATGAAATTAAAGGTGTGGTAAGGGAGGGTCCTCAAAACACATCTACCTTTGATCCAGTGCACTGTTAGAACAGTCAGGACAGAAGGATGGAAGAACTATTTGCAGCTCTGACATTGGCTCTCTGTGACATTGCGTAAGTCACAATTCTGCAAAGTCAGAGAAAATTATTAGACCAGGGGGAGGGGAGAGGGCTTCTATCCACTTTCAAAAGCACAGTCTCCATCTGGAAAGTGGAAAGACTGAGAATAGAATTCAATCCTCACAATGAATCTCAGGAAAGTCATATTCCCTCTAATTAAAGGTTAAAATAGTACAAACTCATTTTATCTCCCAGCACTACTGAAATGGCACATTCATGACCTGTTAGCTTTTTGTACAACTGTATTTCAGTTCATCTCTATAATTGTTTGTGATGGCAGTGGTTTAGCTTTTATAACTGGCATTAGGAATCAATGTGTTCCAGTAGATAGATTGGAATTCTCCAAAGGATGCAGAAAATATTATGTGTAGGGAAATTACATACTTGGTTACTAAAAAATAATTTGTTTCAACAATGAATACTGGGCAGATTCTCTAGAGATGACTCTTACACTTGCACAAGATCCCATTGTTGTTAATGGAGCTTCATGTGTTGTAAAGAATCGACCCACCAGATGAGGTTGCAAAATTAGAGCTTTAAAGCAGTCATTTTTAAAGCTCTGTGACCTCGAGCAGACTGCCAAAGAAGTAGATCATAAGAAACAAGCTCTGTTTAATCAATGAAGTCTACTTACTGTCAAGTTCTCACCCTGCTTCTTTCCTTTTCCCCCTGCAGTGAACAGAATATTGACCACTAGCAAGAATATCATCCTAATTAACTTCTAGACTCAGTCCCTACTGTACAGGTTAGGAACTGCTTAAGCTCTATCCAAGAGCTGTGTGGACTAATGAAGTAGGTAGGATCTCCTCCAGAGTTAGCACTTCACTTTTGCACACTTTTCTATCCTCCCCTTCCACTTGGGATTTTTTTTTCCTGAAGAAGGGAAAGAAGGAAAAATAAATGTTTTTTGCTTAGGTGAACTAGGTGCCAAAGGAGCTACATAATCGGGTCACTAATATTGACAAGTCAGAGGACTTCTACCCCCATTTTAAATTTCATACGTTATTGTGAAATAAAATCAGGAAATTGCTATTGCAGCCAAAAGGTGTTTATTGCCATTTCCTCATTCACTTATTAGAAAAAGTATTTTCTTTGACCAGAAACTCCACTGAGTCTTTAAAGTAATTCACAGGTAGAAAAAAACATATAGATATACAAGTTAATCACTAGGTTAACTTGCCTAGGAAAAGTGACTTCACTAATTAAACAACTATTCTTCTAAGATTAGAGTATTGGAAAAGTATTGATAGGAAACAAGTGGGACAGAGGAAGTAAAGTAGTTAGGATAGGCTGGGGAGGAGGATATTTACTGGTAGCCAAGGAAGTGAAGAGACTGGGGAGGAAGAAAACAAACAGATTCTGTTTGTGATTCAAAAGGTGAGAAAGATAGAAGAGATCACCAAATAGGAGGAGACAGGAAGAAAAGGTAGTCAAGAGAATAAAACCCAAAGGTTACACATGCAGTTCTGTAGTAGATTTTTAAGTGTGTCAGAGCAAATTCAAACACAGGGCTCAAGGCTATCAGTCCTGGCTTGACTTCAGTCCTTTTCTTCTTTTTACCCTTTTTTTATGATGACATCATGATAATGACATAAAGAGCCCATACTTCCTCAGTGCCTCTAGAGCTATGACTGCCCTGAGAACAGCCAGTACACTTCAGCTTGTTATGTTGTCTATTTCTTTCCAAGGCCTCCCTATGACATGCAATGAATTTTATCAACATTCCAATCTTAAATGTTTTTAGTATAAGAATAAGGAAGTTTCCCGTTAAGTTGCATGCTGCCCATGGCCCTGGACCATGCGGATTACTTACCTAAGTCATGTAGGAACCTACATCAAAGGGTATAGAAGCTGACTCAGTGAATACAGAAACTATCTATGATACATACCTGGTACTCATGCATATGTTGGCAACTATCCCAGACTTATGCCTTAACTTCTGCTTTGTCCTCCCAGATGTGTCATCATTGTGAAATTTGCAGAGTTCTGCTTACTAAAATGGATTATGTATTGTTTCAAAATAATCCTGTTTTACTGCAAACAGAGATCATTCCATGTCAGGCTCTTTTCAAGTACTTTTAAGTTTTGAGCTATAGAGATGGAGAAGTAAACATGAGTTAGAAGTTGTGGCACTGAAGAAACACCAGGAAAGAAACATGATGTGGTTCAGAAACAGATGCTTTGCCAAAACTGTGTGTGGTGTAGAGAATGTAGCTATCTTGGTGCTTGTCTTTACTCACATACTATTCAGGAGAGAATGTAAATCTAATCATCCCAAACAAATCATGTGGCTGGTCTGGAGGCTGTGGGAAATTCTGGGAAAATTGCTAGACAGGGGCAAAAGGCTAATCATTAGCACTGGTGTTTGTGCTCATCTGGTCAGTCATAAACAGGCAAAAACAGCCATCCATCCCACTCAGCTGGATATAACTCACACTTGAAGAGCCATATGCAGTCTAGCCAGTTTGTGCACTCCAATGAATGTTCCCCTTCCAGATGCACACTTCTTCAAAGTCTGCTGGGAAACTCAAGCCTCTAAAGTATTTTTTTTCTGATTGGCTCTTGATCTATCTTATCCACAATTGTTCTGGATCCAACAGACAAAGATTTGTAGAATCTGCTATCTGTACATTTAGAGACAGAAGCACTTGGCTTCTTCTGCAATGGAAACCCATTGCAGGGAGGTGTGAGACTCTGCAAAGGTACTGCTGCTATTCCAGGATATTCTCCAGACATAAGATGGCATCACGGGATAGGATGAACAACTGAAGGAAGGTGACTCTGCTAAAGGCTGCTAAGACTCAGAATACATCCAAAGGTAGATAATTTTCTTCTTAACTGAAAGATATTTAGTATTAAAGGAATATTGGAATAAAATGGCACTACACTGAGAAACCTGAGCTCTCACCTCATTATTGTACCACAAACAGTGTAGACCATTACATTATTGCCCAAGAAGAGGCATGTCAGTGAAAACTGTCCAATCAGACAACAGTTAATAAGGTTCTCTCTACCCTTATTCTCATGTCACATCAAGTTTTATGCTATGTATGTAATGTAGAATCACAAATTACCTAAGTACCCAATGTGGTGGGATCCAATGAGCATTACAAAGCTGGATGTTGGTGATTACATATCTGCTGTGTTCTGTGTTGGTGTACTACAGTTCCAAGCTACAAAGGATCCAGCTAAAGTTTATAATAAAAACCTGAGACTGAACAAGACTCCCTAAAAACACAGCTCAGCTAAAACACTCATATAATATCAAACTGCATAGATATTTTAATATTCTCAGACATTTTTTGCCCGAATTTTAATTAAAAATTATGATCCTTCTTAGAATAATTGTAGGTTTCAAATCTGGTCAAATTCCACAGGGAAAGCATAATGTTAAAAGATCCTGAGAAAAGAAGGGAGTCAAGTCTAGGTAATGACAAAAATAAAACAATTTGTACAACAGGAGTAGGAGTTCAGCTGTTTGCAAGACAGACTAGTACAGAATAAATAGGTGATTTATGGTAACACACAGAAGTCATCAAACCTAAACAGCACTTGGATAGTATGAATTCAAGTTTTGCCATTGTTAAGAATTTGTATATGTCTAGTTTGCATTCTGAAGGAGCTGTTTCAGGAACATTTGTACTGAAGACAATAATTCAGGTGTAAGAGCCAATATTTCAAAATGCTTTCTAATCAATGTGCATATCCAGATTATTCTGAAAATTTATGTGCCTAGGAAAGAATTAAAAGTGCAAGTTTAAGGTAATTTGCTTCAGTTGCCTTTCTGCTCAAAGAGACTAATTTTCATAAACAAGATGCTTGATTTACATACATAAGTGCATGATCTTGAAAATTGCAATACTAGCAGCTGAAGCAGAGCTACTGGTAGAAACTTCAGATCTTTTGACTAAGGCACTTCCAATACGCAATGCCCACAGTACAACACCTTTCAACTTTAAATGTGTTCTGAAGTCTGTATAAATAACTGGATGCTCATGTGTCCAGACAATGAATCATTTTCTTCTACAGGAAAATCTTGAGACATTTAGTCCAAGCATTCCTCAGATGTAGCTCTCCTCGGGAAATAGCTGATTTTATTATCAAGAGTGCTTTAAATTCCATGTCGACAGTGCAGTTGTTTGGAAAACTGTCAGACTTTGAACAAAGGTAAGTGAACATATTAGGTTGACAAGTTGCCTTAACCCCCAAGAACTCTTGTGAAAATCTCAGTTCATTTCTATTGACTCCTCTCAATACATCTCCTATTGGTATGTATGAGCTATTTCATATTTACTCCAGAGGGGCTAAGGTCCCTTTCTTAAATATTATCCATTCAAAATCAAGTAAAGGATCTAGGTCTCTCTCATACAATCATTATTCTTACTGTAATAATCACGAGATGTTTGCCACATGGCCTGTCAGTTTACTATTTAGTCTTTTGCTGTAATCCATCTTTGACTTCAGCACACAAACCTTTCTCATGTTGGCAAAACCAGCTGGAAGAGCTTTTATGCTACCCTACCCCAAGCCATTCATCTCTGCATTTTTCATAGGAGTTCACTGCCCAGTTTTGTTGTGCTAATAAGACTGTGAGGCTCTGTTATAACATGGACCAGCAACATAATTTAGGGTTAAAAATTAATGTGGTTTTTTAACCTAATCCAAGTTCCTGGCAATAAGCAGAACTGAAGTATGATTTGAGATCTCAGTAGCAGAACCTGAATTTATGTTCTGAAGTAATGTCGTGCGGGCACATACATCTTCTGAGCCTTGGGAGTGATACATTTCACCTTTCCTCAATAAGATGCATGTCTGTAGGCTTCTTCTTCACTCCTCATCCCCCTGCTTGCTACAGTTTTGTTTTGAAATTGGATAAAATGGGTATACATTTTAAACTGTAGGAAAGCTGCTTGTTAATAACAGCAGTATAACAGCATAAATAACAGTATAAATAACAGCAGTTGTGACATCCAGGTTTCACTGGAGCAATTGTCATCTGGCCAACTTTCCACAAATTGTCTAGATGGAAAAGTTATGGCATATAAAAAGTTCACTCAGTCAGTTTACTCAACTAACCATCCACTATCTGTCATGAAGTTTTCATGTGGCATCCCACATGTAAGTCCCAGGTGTGCATCCTCATTGGCAACACTCTACTGAAAAGAAGGGAAACTGATTGCCACTTACCTACTAAAGTCCAGCCTAAACAGTGGCTCCTTACATTATTTCCAAATGTGAGCTCTACTTGCACTTAAAATCACTGAAAATCTGTAACACTAATAAAGACCTTAAATTTAAAGGGACTGAAAAATAGAGAATTGAAGTAATGCTAGGGAAATACTGACAGCAAAGGAGTGATTGTTTTCCTGCTGTCAGTGTTTCTACGTGAAGACACGGATAATACACACACAGCAAGGAGCAGAAGATTTATTCAGTATTTATATTTTCCTAAAACTTTGAGCAGGAATGAGTCGAGATGCTTTGGAGAGGAAGTCGTATGAAACAGAAGTATGTGAAACAGAAGAGTGTTATCATACTTAGCTAGCAATGCTCTCTGGGCTTTTCCAAAGAAAGCCTAACAATTACTGAGCGGATTTTTCAAGAAAGAGTCATAACCTTGCCAAATTCAATTCTTTGTCCAAAATTACTGGAATGTAACATCTAGTTATTTTGTTTTATTCTAACACAGAGGGAGAAAAATCTGCAAAGGTTTTATATTTTGTTTCAGAAGAAACTTCCCCCAGAATCTCAAATTGAAACAAACCTTCTGGAAAAGGGTAAGTCCAAATCTGAGTCCAGATGGCCTTTAAGTTTTTTAAAAGATAACAGGAAAGTGAAAATAAACACATAATTGAATATGTCAAGCAACTACTGAGGCTCTCTGTAGCAAAAAAAATTACTTCTTAAATTGCCTACCTTGAAACGGGGGTTAAGCTAGGTAGAAAAAAATTCTTTAGTGAGCAGGGGGAGTACTCAAGAAGCTTGCTTTTCTATTTGCTTCAGTTCTTTGTCCCTAAGCATCCACACCACAGTCCTTCTCCCAGAGGCAACATCATGGGATTAGCTACCTTGCTGCTGATTTTCACTACATTTTAGGGAACTCTGAGATCTTTAGCCTTTCATTAGTTTCATTTGAAATTATTTCACAGATTTATAGGTCATTAGAGAAACTCCAATAAAATATATCACATAAGCTGTAATTTATCAAGCTACCAAATATAAACATTCTTTCATTTCCAAAATGGGGAATTTCCTTATGAGAAAGTGCCTCATAATACACAACTATATAATTAATATAAAAAGCAATTTTCTTCCATGTAGACAAACAGTTAGGATTCAATCAGGTAGCAAGACTGCAGTGGAAAACACCTGAACAAAGCCAGGATGCTTCTTAGAAAACCAGCTCTCAGATAAATGCAGTAGCTGATGGTCTGTGTATTCTCTGCTATGCAAATGCAAATAAAATAAGTTAGCATGTAACTCTTTTAAAATAGAAATAAAACTGTTGTGACAAAAACTTATAATATATTTCCACTGTAAAATAACTATTCATTAGTGACTAATGAAATGTCTTCCTCTCATCATCAGAGTGAAAAATGTTAGATGATTACTAAGCAGTTTTTTTCTAAACCTCACTAGAAAATAATGTATTATGTATTTTTTCTTAACTTTCCTCTGAGGAATAAATAGATTATCAGTTGATAAGTGATGACTTTTATTAAATTAATTTATTTTAAATTTTTGTGACCTGCTTAAAATACTGAAATTATTTATATGAGATTCTCATATGTATTTATCATGTGGGTGAGTGACTCAAAATTTGGAAGCAAAATAGCTTCTGTGTCAGGGATGAGCCTTTTGCAATCTCCCTGATGAACTGCCACAATGATAAGCCTTTTATGAGAACCACTCTTTGCTCATGCCCAGCAGTGCCTCACCACAATTTGACAGCTACATTCCCTTAAGAGTCTTTCTGCACTGAGGTGCTGAGCTGGACAATCCCTGTTGTTGCTGCTCCAGGTTGCTGTGGAGCACTGCAGGAGCCAGCATCAGAACTGGAAACAGGAAGACTCCTCTCTATGGTCTGATGAGTCCGTACCAGAGAAAGAACTTGAATGAAATAAATTTAAAAAAAGGAAAGACAGTATATCTGAAATGCCAAAATGTAACAAAAGCTTGGGCTTGGAGAGTTTTGGATGGACTCTGGGGACAAGACAACCAGTTGTTCTTACTGGTAAATTAAGAAAACGGTATCAGCTTCAAGAAAGCGAGTTTGGGACTAAGCTAGCAGATGAGCAGGCAGAAACATAATGGGAAGTTGAAGGGAATCCTGAGACTAAATAAGGAAACTGGAGCAAGAGTTGAAGGAATGAAGAGAGGTTGGAAGTGGAAAGAACAACCATGCTTGTAGAACTGAGAGAAGCAGCTGTGATTTTGCGTGTGTGTTTGAATTGTAAGTGAATTATACAGAATAGGGAGCAGGGAGGCAGGGCTCCTAATCCTGCAAATGGCTAAGCACTCTAACCAGAGCAGGAACCTGCTGGTGAGCCACAGCCAAAAACACAGGATAGGGGTTGGGTGTCTGGAGCTGCAGGAAGAATCCTGCAATTGCAGTCATACCACTTCAGCAGTAAGTGAATGACAGAGAGACAATACTCAGATTCTAAAGAAAAAAAAAAAAAGAACCAGAAAGACAGATCTGAGTGGATGGAGAAAGAAAAATCTACTTGTGGTGGACAAAGTCCTCTAGTAGATCACACCCTGGCAGCACTTAGACTTGAATCCAGATTTCTTGACTGTTCACACACTTCTGCTGTCAGCAAACTCGTGAAAGTCATTAAAGTTTGAGTAAGTCAATATTTGGTCTTCAGTGGATTTGAGATCACACTCCCACAAAAAAAAATGAGCATGCATTCTGTCTTGTCTCTGGCTGCCCCTTCCTTGCTTCACTATTAACGAGTGTGGACCCACAGGAGGAGGTGGTGCAGCTCACTGAGCTAATCACAGGACACTGTTTTGCAGGAATAGCTTTCAGTAAGATCAGCAAGCTGATCTGATTTACTGTGTTGCCACTCAAGTGCTCATGTTGACAAAAATTAAAATGGCAGAAGCTGCAGCAGAAACAGATGTGAACACAAGGAATATCTCCACTCTCAATTTTTTTTGGACTCTCTGACCCTACATTCACTTATATCAACCTTGAAATGACACCTTCTTTCCCTGCCATTTATGGACTTTATGGAGGGGATAACTTACTGATACTTTTACTCACTAATGAAATTGTAGGAACCTCTTTTCTGTAACTAAAATTTTTAACCCTGCTAATGAATGGTAATGCTGCAATTTACATGGTTCCGCACAAGATCCTGAGTTTCATTTGCTTCTTTAATTGTCTGTAAAAACACTAAAATTTAAAAAATCATCTGAGTTAGGAGGTAAAGAAACTTGTAAAATAAGGATTCTGAGATAAGGAATTAAAGTTGCTTTGTGAAAAACCGAAATGTAATTGCATAACTAAAGTCAGTATCATAACAGCTAAAAAACAGAGCTGCCTCAAAGCAGCTCCAGAGTTTCTGATTTTGCAACTTTCATAATGTTCTTTCAAGGTTTCCTGTGCACGCATAGTAGAATATAAGCTCGTTTAAATCTCTGATTAAGTATTTTAGAAAGACTGAGAAAAAAGGAGAAAGGGGCATATGTGTTTTATAGGCATAAGCAAGCAACGAAAGGCACCATAACTGAAAGAGAGTGAAATGAAAGGCATTTATATCAAACAGCTTGCCTGCAATAAAACTCTAAACACACCAAGGATTCTTGAATATTCCCTCGAGGTTGCTTATTGGCACCTGCAAAGCAAAAAGCACTCTTTGTATTGTATTAATTATAATGTCTCTGTACCACTACAAATAATGCAAATGTACTTGCTTTTTCACTCTAAGGGAGAAGAATAGTCTGTACCAGTTAGGTTTTTAAAATAACTATTATATTAATTACTTGAAATTCCATTTACAGAATTCATTTTGTTGTGCTTAGAATTTGATTGACTTGTATAAATTTTAATAAAATTTGAATCATTGATTAGGGAAAATGCGTGAAGTTTGCAAAAGATGGCTCTAAGTCAACAGAATCACTCTGCCTTTACAGGAAGTGGACTTTGGCTTGGTAACTAAATTCATTATCAACAAACTCATGGAGGAAACATTTCCTTTGTACAGGCGTATCTACTTGGAGATTGTGCACCTGCATAAAATGAGTTGAGTTTGACTGGAGCAAGCTGGAGCTGCATTTGCAGAGTGGACTTCGGAGAATTATTGGGCTTGTCACCAAGGGCGTGATAGATGATGTCACCCCCCTGTCATGTTGGTCACAGCCTGGCTCAGAGCAGAATACTGAACCAGCTAGTTGCTCAAATAATTTGGTCTCTAGAGAAGTGATTTTCTTTAGATTGGACCAGAAAAGAAGAGGCCCTCCCTTCGCTACTCTTCATATCACCAAAGCCAAGCAGATTGATGAGTAGGAGGACTTCTATTTGCACTTGTGTGGTTGAGCATATGCATAATGGAAAGTTTTTGTGCTGTTTGTACAATAATTATTCCCACTTTTCTCCAAATAAAGGACAGTTGTATTCATGTTCTCAAAGGATATTGTAGATGGAGAAAAGTAATTTATAGTGATAACTAACAAGGTTTAGTTTCAATTTTCAGACCCAAAAGTTAACTGCATTAAATGGACGTGGAAGGCTCTAGGATTTAGTTATTTTGTTTTTAAGATAGAGCAATAGGAGTAATTCACTTCAGCCTTTGTTGCTAGCTCTGGCACATAGCAGAAGTGACATATTGTAGGACTTAGCAAGACTGAGTTAGCAGCTCTTTTCATCAGAGACTTGTCCTAGTGATTTAATTGTGGAACATGTTCATTTTTCTGTGTTTTGAAACTGTTATATATATGATTTATGTGAAACACAATTAATATGCTTATCTTGCAGCAGACAATGCATTGGAGCATAACTGCAACTGAATGTGTATTGATCAAAAGAATCCCCCCTAAATCATTACTACAGAAACTTACAACAAAAACACAACCAAAATGATTGTGTGGAAGTTGTAAATTGATTGAGCAAAAGGTAGACTCACTTGGGGATGAGGAGGAAAATATTTACACCAATTTTCATGGGCTGTCAGCAATACTGCAGGCTCTCTGAAGTACCTGCGAATATTAGTAAGTTTTAGAAGATGGTTCCACCACTACTGTAGCTGCTCCAAGTGAGTAAAAGCCTACTTAATTAAAAGTAAAAAACTCAAGACTGACACATTTGAAAGGTTTGTTGAGCTGCAACTTGAAAGGAGATTCGGATACTACTGTATCACAGAAGGAGTTAGAAAAGGCTCCAGGGAAAGTGTCAGAACAAACTGTACAGGCTTTTTTACCAAGTGTCATTATTTTCTATGAATGTATTGCATTATCTGGTAAAATAGTTTGAATGCATCACCAGGTATGTCATGCCCACCTGCACTTGGAGATTACGTTGGAAAAGATCAACAGAAAATCTCTAAAGAGCAAATTTCACATTATTCACACTTTGAAAACCGGAAATGTCAAAGCTTTGCCACAAGTATATAGCAGCTTGGTAGTATGGACAGTTATGGAAATCTCTATTATATATTTCTCGATTCATTCTATACATAGCAAAAGTATAAAAAAGTCAGCGTGAAAAGAGTCTTAGTTAAACATTATCTATATCAGACTTAATTTGAAAGATTTTTTTTTTTTTGCGATTAATTATTTGGTTAGGGTTGCAAAAATAACAAAGCTTATGTACTCTAACTCAAGTGAATATATAAATTAAACTAAATTAAAATATTCTTTCTGAGCAAGATCACTTACAGTGGTGGCAGTGTGAGCTTCCACAACATTGTTAGTGAATACTGAAATGCAACTGTACTGCTCTAGAATTTAATGGACTAAGTTCTTGACAACAGAGGATATATCACTACTGTTTGAGATGCCACAGCCTAAACAGAATAGGAAAAAGTATATGGAACTTTATTCCTCAAATCACATTTTGAAAAAAAAAATTAACCTTTTTTTCTAACAATAATGATAATCACTATTATAAATTATAATATTTTTTCTCTTCAGATTGAAAGGATCTTGAAAAGATCTTGAAAAAAATTACTTTCATGCCATTTAAAGGAGAATAACAGCCTCTTGCAAAAGCCAAGGGAAAAAAAGGTGTCTTAAAGAATCAATGAGGTCCTCAAAACCTAGAAGTGCCTGAAAACTCTATTCACAACGAAATCTGACTGAGAATGTTCATCTCTGAATGAAAGTCAAAGCTGATCAGTCTTAGTCTTTAAGACCAAGGTTCCTCTTAGGGATCCATTTTAGGCTTAGCATTTGTCAATATCTTCATAAACTGCTTGAGTGCAGGACTTGAAGGAATACTAAGTTTGCTGACAAGACTAAATTGTGAGGGACTGTTGTCTCCCTTGAAGGCAAAGAGGCCCTCCAGAGAAAACCTGATAAATTAGGGGGCTGAGCAATCAGCAACTGTATGGAGTTCAACAAGGGAAAGTGCTGGAATCTGCCCCTGGGACAGAACACCCCTGGATATACAGACAGACTGGGGAATGAGAGGTTGGAAGGCAGCCCCATGGAAAGGGACCTGGGGGTCCTGGTCCATGGCAAGTTGAACAGGAGCCAGCAGTGCCCTGGCAGCCAGGAGGGCCAACCCTGTCCTGGGGGGCATCAGGCACAGCATGGCCAGCTGGGCAAGGGAGGGGATTGTCCTGCTCTGCTCTGACCTGGGGCAGCCTCACCTCCAGTGCTGGGGGCAGGTCTGGGTGCCACAATATAAAAGGATATAAAGCTGTTAGAGAGCATCCAAAGGAGGGCGGTGAGGATGGTGAAGAGCCTTGAGGAAAAGCTGTGTGAGGAGCAGCTGAGGTCATTTGACTTGTTCAGCCTGGAGGAGGCTGAGGGGAGACCTCATTGCAGTCACAACTTCCCCACAAAGGAAATTGGAGTGGCAGGCACTGATGTCTTCTCTGTGGTGACCACTGACAGGACCCGAGGGAATGGCCTGAAACTCTGTCAGGGAGGTTTGGGTTGGATATCAGGGAAATGTTCTTCACCCAGAGGGTGTTTGGGCACTGGAACAGGCTCCCCAGGGAAGCGGTCACAGCACCAAGCCTGGCAGAGCTCAAGGAGTGCTTGGACAATGCTCTCAGGAACATGGTCTGACTCCTGGGGTGTCCTGCACAGGGCCAGGAGCTGGGATTGATGATCCTTGTGGGTCTCTTCCAACTCAGGATACTCTATGATTCTATAATGCCATATCTTTAATTACTACTGTCACTAAGAGAAAAACTGTAGACATACATTCACTTGATTTTGTTGCATGCAGGAGAGAAGAGATGAGAACAAATTTAGGCAAAGCTGACATGGGTCAACATTACAGGATTTGTTTCATGATTATGACCACAGAAGACATGGTGATAAAAAAAGCTCAAAACACTCTAAGAAATGACAATCTGATCTTTCAGATTTTGTCTGTTAGTTGAAGACTTAGAAATAAATTATGTTGATGCTTGATTACCATTTGTCAGTAACCCAAAAATTTAAATTTCTCATCAACTTTTACTTTAGCAGACTCTTAACAGCCAGAACTTGAAATTCCACAAAGGAATGGAATTGTTTTCTCTCTTACCAGTTGCATGATTGTTTTCTGAATTAATATCCATGTGGAGACTTTTAATTTTTGCCAATTACTTCCCCAAAAAATATTTATTATTCCCCAACAAGATTTAAATAGAAATTGCATTTCTTCAGCAAGCCTGAATCAGCAGGACATCAGTCTAGATGTTGAAGACTATTTATAGTGAAGGGGAAAATCTGTGTATGTGCCTAGATATCTCGCTTTAAGGTTTATATTCGACTGAAAACAAAAATTATTCTCTTTATATCCTAGAATGCAAAACAAATTTTTACCTCGGGCTGCTATTCAAAACCCAAAGATCCAAACAGCCATGCAAATGCTGTTTTTAGTATTTTTCAGTGTCAGGAATTGCAGACAGTATGGTTATTAATCTTCAGCTTCATAAATTCCCCCCACGCCCTGAGATTCCAAATTAGCTGACAGGGTCAAAAATTCTCCTTAACCAGTTGGACAGAAAATGAAACTACTTATATTGTTCACTGCTACATTTTCATTAGTAGCAATGTAATTGTGTTTCATGCTACTGAGAAGGTACCCATGTTGGAAGATGGCAAGGACTTCTGTGGCCAGACTAAACAAGAACATGGAGAGTGGAATTTGAAAATATATATATTTATCTTCAATAACTACTGTGTTGTTTCATCTCTGTTGAAAACACACCTACAGCTATTCTTCTCTTCAGCTTTCTTTAAGAAAACTAGTATTATATTTCCTTATGTGACATTTCCATGATAACACTGAACACATTTTAACTGACCTTAGAATATAAGATAAATGCAAAAGTATTGTAGTCAGTTCTTCCATTCATGTGTCTATTTTATTTTGTCAGATATTGTTTTCTTCTTACACAATGTAATAGGAATGTGACAGTGACAAGTGCAGGTGTGTCTTTGAATAATTTTTCATGCTGAATTTGGATCTGTCTTTAATATGAAGTTTTTGTACTATACATAAGGCACTGGACACATGAATTTCAGATCTTGATGTGAGTTTTCACTTCCAGCCAGGTGACAGACACAGACATGCGAACACCTGGGTTAACCTTCTGTGGATGAGAGTATTCCCGCAATGGAGCAGTACCATCACTAATATCCCCACTGATTTTTAAACTCACTCCTGTAAGTCAGGTTATTTGAGCCAATATACCTTTTCAGAGCTGATTGTGTCAGTTGTTAGAAGGTTGTCTGTCCTTGTTGGTGAAGGAATTGTGTGTAGCCATTTAATGACTATCAGCATGACTATGTTATTTCTGCATGTCTCTATGCAGTGGATTGGTTCCAGCTGGACCTTAACCAAAATTGAACTAAATATGTGCTTAGGCTCTTTGGTATTCCTAAAATCTCCTTTTCTCTCATGCTTTATTCTAACTGCTAAATAAAGATGTCTTCTTTCAAGGAGCTGTTTGTCAATATCAAAAGAGAAACAGATGCTTAAACCAGTCAGATGTGCAGCATGATAGACATTGGTATATACAGGATAGCACTTCCTCCTGACTGAAAATAAAAGAAAAGCAAGATGGCACACAAACACAAACCCAGCATCATACAAGTCAGAGAGGAGCCAGAGGTGAAGTCACTCCTGTAATATTGGAAATTACATGTTTGGACTCTGGAAAAGGCTGATACCAACTCTATTGTCTACTCCTACAATTACAACTTTCTGCAAAAAAACCCAACACTTTTGAGTTTATTACCCCCTGAATACATATACATTCTTTGCTTATGAATGAATACTTATCTTCAGCAAAATTATATTTGCTCACTCTAGAAGTTGCTTCATAAAACTTTGACCTTTGAAGTCGATGACAGTATTATCACCTGACTAATGGAGCATGTCCATTAAGCATAAAAATCTGTTTTATCTCACTATATGCCACTTGCTCGTGATTTTCTTTGGCATGTTTCAAGCATGCTCAAGAACAACTAATGTAAAGAATAGAATTTTAAATAAGACCTGAGCCCTTGGCTTCTCCTGTTTCCTGCAGAAACAGGGAAATTTCTTCTGTGATGCCATCTCCAGTTTCCTTGACATGTTCCCCATGATAGAGTCTCTGAATAGAGCCAGGAAGATGAACAGTTACTGTTCTCTGTTCTGGACTGAGACAGTTTTTAAAGAAATATAAATGATTTCTGATACATTTTTAATGGTTGACAGGGTTTTGTTCCTTTGCCATTCTTCAGAGCTTTTAGCAAAAAAAGTCTATTCCTTTGGGAAATCCCAGTGTTCCAGACTTTGTAGGTGTAGAAAATCCTTTATTGCACTTTAGAATCACCCCCATATACAGAAACAATTTCAAGTAGTTCTGAGGTTTTTTGCAGATCTTGTCTGAACCTTGAACTATTGCAGTCAAGTTAATTACAGCAACCTTTACAGGTTCAAAAAATTCAGACAACAATTGCAAGACTGTTTTTACAAATTTTCAAATACTTTACAAATGGTTCCTCTGTGATATGTGTTTTATATGGAGAAAAATGGAACACTATGATGTTATAAAGATACTGTCTTCTGCACTCATTTGGGCTTACCTGCATGACTAATTCATAACTATGCTATTTGTGAGGAATGGCATCATCCCATATTTATTTTAGAGAACTTTATAATATGTATGCCTGTGTTGATCTAAGATTGTATCTTTGGGCATAGTTACACCATTTTATTATAGCCAATACATGTAGTAATGCCTACAGTTAATGCTGCTTGACGCTTTCTAGTATAAGACATTTTACATTGCTATCTTTGCTGACTTTAAACCACTTGGATTGCAACTTTTCACTATATGACCTTTGATGAATTCTTTGAAAGAATACTTCATCTGAAAAGATTCCGTTTGTGGTTTGATTTGGGGTTTTTTTGTTTGCTTGTTTGTTTCTTTATTTCTTTTTATCCCAGAATAATGTGGAAAAAAAATGTTATTCTTTTAATAGCTTTTGTAGTTTTCATTATTGGGATGTGCCAACAATACAACCTGGCAGTGGATTTACTCCTTGAGAAAGTACTCTCTGGAGTGTCTTGATATCTCCATTGCTCACTTATTTTCCTCACTGCTGCCTGTGATCTTTGGGTAAAATTACAAAAGGTAGATGTAAGGAACTTTTAAAGGCAGGAGTTCCTTACAAACTGTGTTCAAACTATGTTCACTTCAGCAAGCCGAGATGACAAAAATACAGTAACATCAGCCGAAACCACCACAGGCATTTAGTTAATTTCTCTGTTTGATTAGGCATGAGTTGAGATAATTTTGATTTATTAACTTTATTTTGTTGCTTTTAAAAATAATGAATGCTCTGCAACACAAAATAATTAATGCCAAAATAAAATATAGTAATTTTGACTTTGTATGTTTGACTTTCTAGAGGAAAACTCATTCCCCATTGCATTCCTGTAGAAAGACTGATAGAAACATATCCACGCCCTTCTAAAACACGACCTCCTTGTGTGAGGACAATGAAAACAGTCCAAGATGACATAGAAGCTTGATGGCAAAACCTAGTAAAGTGTTTACTAGTGAATTTACCCCTGTCTATTGATAGCAAAACATGTATTATGATACCAAATGATTGCCAGTGAGCAGCTGCTAAAATATAACATAGCAAATCCAGTAGAATTCAGCATATCCTAATACAGGCAAACTTCTGGAACAAGGCCTTTTGTTCCAGTGCCGCCAGTCTAAACAACAAGGCTATTGACTGCATGTGCCAGCCTTTGTTACTGGGGGCTACCTGAAAAGATTAAAATTGCATGAATCTGCAATTTCAGATCCATCAATTCTCAGCTGCAAAACCTCCATCTGTAAACTGACCCAGGAGGAGTAGACTGTTGACTTAAGCTTCTGTGTTAAAGGGTGATACTGTCTATCCCCAGGAAATAAATTAATTTCCAGTGCCAGTGCTAAATACATCTCAAGAAGCTATAGCATAGCTTTTATCTTTCATATTGCCACAATTATTGCAAAAGGTCATTAATTGATCTATGGACCCTCAGTCAAATCAGTAAGTCCTTCAGACAACAGAAAGGAAACAAAATGAAAGGCATTCGAATCACTTCCTCTTCCACTTTGTCACAATTTTACCGAGCTATATACTGACATGAACACGCTTGTCCAAAAGGGAACTGTTTGTGAATCATCTCTAGGACGAGCCACTAAAGATTCCTTACCTTCTGCACCTCTTCCTTTACAGAATGCAATATTATTTTTGTTCAGGCTACATTGAATCCACAGTGAAATCTGCAGGTTAATGATGAATCAAGCATACATTTTACTTTCCCTTCTCTTTGGTGAAAGGCAGCTTGCACAGTTTCTTGAAAAGTTTATCAAGCACTAAGCCTGACATTAGTGCAATATTCTTACATGAGTCAAGCTTCTGGTAAGAAGTACTGGTAGAACTAGGCTGCACTGCAGTCTACTGAAAAAATCTAGATTATGATGATTACAGAAAGACTAAATTGTCCTGGTTCTGGCCAGGACCCGGGTAATTTTTGCAGTAGCCAGGAGGGGCATGGCTAGGATCCAGAGGTTATTCTGTACCACCTCACATCATCTTCCAAGGATGGGGAAGGGCTCCCTTCCGAGTGGGCATAGCGTGGCAGAGGGAGCAGTTGAGTATTGTCTATTGTCAGGGGGTTTCTGTGTGAGTCATTTGGGTTTTGTACTTCCTGTCATTAGTATTATTGATTACAGTGTTTGTTTTCCTATCTCATGGCTGTTTCCAGTAAACTGGTGTTGAATCTTCAAACTGAAAAAAAATCTATAGACTTTAAGTTCATATTGTTTATTCATAAAAAGGCATTTCTATTGCTTTAGAAGATAACTCTCCTCTACATTGTTCAGTTTTCCCTTTTTCGGTTATTTAAGAAGACTGTTAAGCCTTTCTATTTTTCTCATCTGAATGGAAAAAAATGATGGTTTTTAGTCCTTCTCCAATTATCAGAAGAAACACTCTGTTCTTTCTCAATGTTTACAAATGTCCTTATTTTCCTAAGGAAACAAACATTCTCTTCACTGGAAAACACTGGTTATAGGATTTGAAAAAGTCTTGATAGGCCATGTTGAGAAAAAAAAAATGCTGGAGATATTTACACTCTTGAAAAGTCAACCTGTAGATACTATACCTATAACCAGAAAAAAACCCAAAGTTCTCTATGAAAAAATATCTTGCATGAGCTGTAAGAGAATATGTTCTTCGTTAAAAATCTGTAAGGCTTTCTGCAATCTCTGTAAAAACACAGAATTTCAGATGTCCCTATTCTCCATGTACTTACTCATTCTAAAGTGTACTTAGTCATGAGAACGCAAATTACAAATTCAAAGAGAAAAGCAAAGAATGTCTGTCTTTCAGACCCAGTACCTACATTTGCATCAGTCCTCAACCTACAGCTTTCTTAGATTATGACACCTCCTTTCAAAAAGTGATGAGGACATTCCCTAATTTAATGTTCAGGTAATGCACTCTTCATAATGATCATTACATTGACTATGAGAATAAGCAAATTGTTATGGCTGATCAGACATTTAAAGAGCTCTATAAGGATAAAATTATCCTTCATCTTCACTCCATGCTCCCATCCCAACCCAACTATTAAGCCAGGATTTTGTTTTCTTAGGTCTTTTATAAACCTGTTCTCATCCTTACTAAGGCAAGGGAAGCTACATTCCAGTGGTAAGACAGTACTACTTCAGAGCCAAGGAGTTCAAGGAGGTAGCTAAAAGTTTTTATCTCTGATGTAGATGCTGGTGACCTGAAAGGGCGAGCAATGCGATTGCAGAAGATTCTTTTATTTTAGATTTCCAGTTTGAGGCTTTTAAACATAAACTCATTTTAAGTTAGGTAATATTGGTACATCTTCACTTTTCTCTGTGTGTTCTCCAATCACCTGTTTCAATTACCTTTTCCGTGGTGCTTTTGCCTCATTCAAGGCACAAATCCTCTTCTAGGAATAAATCAGAAATGTGTAGAATATATGTAGACTAACCAGGGACAAAAAGATATTGATCTCATCCCTGTTAGCACTTGCTTCACAGTGTCCGTAGTCAGGGCTATCTATGTCTGTTGCAGATGGAAGTTGCTGCATGTAAGATTCCAGTTTCAAGTGTTGCAGAACTAGAAAGGCAGGTGGTCAAAGCGTCAGGAGAATGTAAAGAGAAAAGCAGGTCCTGTAGATAAAACGTGCATTCTGTCCCATGTAATTTAGTCCTAATTCTGTTGTAAAACTTCTGTTTGATACTAAGCAAGCCATTAAAACATAGTCAAACATGGATTCTAAATATAACTTTGGAAAGACAATTCAAGATATTGGGTATCTAGCTAGAGGTAGCATCTAGTATTTACACCTGTAACAAGTATCAATAAAATGCGACATTAAAGATAAAGGATACTATATTCTCTTGAGTTTTTAAATCTAGGCCTCTTTAATTGAATGGTAAAAATCAGTGAACAACTCTGACAATATTTTCTGTAATTTCATTACAGAAATTTAATTTCTAAATACTGCCATTCCTTTCTCTAGTTATTTAAACTTGATTGTGTTGCTGTCTTAATCTAATCTAGAATCAATGTTTTTCAGATCAATGGAAGGAATGTCTCAGTAGTTTAGATAAATAGGAGGTCCTCTCTCCCAGACTTTCATGTGAAGAATCTTGTTCAACAGTTGTTCCTTCAAGTGATCCCACTTTCCTCCATGTGTTGAAAACTAAGCCCTTTTATCTGCCTGCACTACAAAATGGGGAAACATAACCCTCAGCTCTGGAGTGTTGGAAGTATAGATTGCAAGAAATACTTTTTTCTATCACTTCTGTTTCTCCATTTCAACTTAAATATCTCAGACCATTTAGAAGACAACAGACTGAGATGGAGATGAGGAAGAGGTGAGGAAACTAAGAGAGACAGAATTATAGAGAATAACAGATTACAAGGATGAGCCACACCCCAGAAGCTGAGGGCAAATGAGCATAGGATCAAAATAGGAGAGAAAAAATATTAGGTGCAAAGACATATTAGGCATTTCAGGTCTAAACTGTCAACATAATTTGGCCATTTCAGAATTTTAAACCATCCCGTTGTCTTGGATCAAGAATGCCTGGATTATAGAAACATGAGTAGGATTAACCTCAACTTTCTCTAAGCAGCTGCAGAATAGGTGACATAGTTCCAATCAGTAAAAAATAAGCCAACAAAATAAATCAGATTTAGACTTTGATTCAGCTGACCAGACATAAGCATCTGCATTAGGATGAGATGAAGCATGCTGGGAATTCCATCAATGATGCTGACTATCTTTCCTTT
Organism: Toxostoma redivivum; assembly: GCA_013397375.1. Classification (NCBI taxonomy): domain Eukaryota; kingdom Metazoa; phylum Chordata; class Aves; order Passeriformes; family Mimidae; genus Toxostoma; species Toxostoma redivivum. The sequence continues at coordinate 1,023,211 of VXBI01008507.1, read as the reverse complement.
GATTGTGAAAAAGTGCACAGGATGATTAGATCCGGTGTTAATGCCCTCAGCGCAGACCATCCCATTTAGCCATATCAATCCCACCTTTTGAAATCCTTTAGTTAATCACTGGCCGTATCTCAATGACTAAATACTTCCTTCCTAAGCCTTACTCCCAAATACTAAAAGGCAGATAATCACCTTAATATAACCAAACACAAGTTACTGAGAGTTACTTTATTATCAACAGTTGTGATCTTGTGGATGAATCTCTGCATATCAAATATGTCTGTAATCCCTCAGTTAGAGCAAATCCTAAGAGATATAGACTGATTCCCATCCCATACAGATCTCCATATTTTCAATACTGTAAACTTTCAGCTAGCTGTGACCTACTCCCACAACTATTTCAAATTCAGCTGTTCCACCATTTATGAAGATCTTTATAGACATTACAGTGGCACACAATGAGGTCAAAATTGAGTTGACCTTTCAAATGAACTTGATTCCATTATCTATATTTTGCTCATAAATTAGAACTTTCTTTATTCTGCTAAACAGGAGAACAATTGTCCTCCTGACTTTACCAGGAGTGCCACTAAGGCAATTGTCCACTTCAAACTGGAAGCTCTGTATGCACATTGCAAAACTTCCTGCCTGGCTAACAGTCTGGCTTTTTCCCAAGGTGGATTAACTGAGGCGGTTCAACCACCTCTGAAAACATTTGATGCCACTGTCAGAACTCAAACTGGCCTGGTTTTCCAGTCTTCCTAGACTGCTCCATTACTGCATTCCATACAACTTCTCTTCTGGAAATATTTACATGCAATGTTAGGAAAGCCATGTAGGAAGTTGGCAACAAACAAAATATTGTTGAAATATTTGATGTGTCCTGCCCTCAGTGAGAAATGTATGAAACATCTTAAAAAATAAGAAAGAAACAATGATTTTGACAATGCATCATACAACATTTGGACAACTTGTTTTTTTTTTCTAGAGAAAGCAAGATGAAAGCAAGCTAACATGGAACCTTGTGTAGCAAAATACAACTGCAAAAACCCATGACAAAAACTGAGTACCTCTCAGATGCTTCAATCATAGCACTGTCACATGGTATTTTTGAATAGTGTGACTGTTTCTCCTGAAAAGTCTTACCAAGCAACAAGGACAAAAGGTTAGAATGGAAGGCAAAAAAGTATTAATGGCAATGCGAGCAATGAACGTCCGTAAAAGAAGAAATTCTTTCACTGAAGATGAATTGTGGAGCATGGTCAGAACACTAAAAACTAGTGTTAACTGAGCTTTGGCTCTTCCCTTGAAATACTAAAAAACGGAGAAGTACTGATGAACAGTATTTCCTTTGAATCATCCCAAAAATCAAAATGCCTAAGACCTGGTTTACTGCAATGGTGAGACCCTTAGTACAGAATAAGATGTTCTACTTTTATGCCTTTGCAAAGCAGAGTAACATCTTCAGCAGCCACTGCTGCCATCTCTTTGCTGTCATGTGAATACCAATTACCTTCAAAGACTGTCCTTCAAAGGGAGGCTACAACAGTGACTTCATGCTGTGTACAGCTCAAAAATGATTTGTCCCACTTCCTAGGAATCGTGATTAAATGCTCATCTCCAGAAGGCAGTCACAGAGTTACTACATCTTAACCATCTTAATTTTGTATGTAGGCCCATCCTTCAACGAATGATCCTGCTACTATCTCTGAATGACCCCCTCTTTCACCACCTGAGATTAAGCCTAGCCCTTAAAGACATCAAGGAGTGGATTAAGAACCTTTTTGTAGACTTGTTAGAAGATTAAGAAAGTATGAAAATTATGAAAGTTTTTAGATGTTTTATCTGCACAAAATGATGTCCATCTCGAAGACCAGTGGAGAATTTCAGTTATCCAGATGAAGGACGTTGACCTTGGAGACATGCTCATATTTGTCATAAAGAATGGGCAGATTAATCAAGTCTGAGAAAGGAATCTTCAGCTCTCTCTACATAAATCATCCAAAACCCATAAATGGACCAACGTTTTCCAAATGTGTATCTGCTGAACAACGGTCCAAAACTTGTCCATCAAAGTAGAACATCTGAGACTGTTTTTTTAGAAAAACCTTTGAAAGACTTTGAGAAAGAAAAAAAACTTTGGTCAAAAATGGGTTGACTCAATGGGTCGGTTGGTTACACAAACGTGACGAACTCTGCATCAACCTGTGCTGCTCTGTGGCAGAGAATGGCTCCCTGGTGTGGCATGGAGATGGAAACACTCGCTGGAACAAACGCTGTGGTATGACAGAACACACAGTTTGGCATTCCTGTCCTGACACTGGTTTTGTTCCACCCTTCAGCCCTTTTGAGATCGTAAACTATGCCTTGAAGAATTTTCTCCCGAAGAAACTCGTCACATCTACCTTCGCATAACAAAGCCTTCCATTCATCAAGCTAATGGCTCGCTACACAGCACCTCAAGTGAGGCAGCCCCAGATGACACACGAGGTGACAAGAACAGGTTGTAGCGTGTAACTAGCGATGGACTCACAAGCAAGTTAACAGTTGAGCTACTTTCTGTTGGCCCATCATCCCACGGAGGCCGTGGCAGGGCCTTCCCGGCTTGGCAAACACGGTGAGCCGGGAGATGGAAGGCACATATCCGGTGTTGGCAGCCACCGTCGACGGCTGCTTAGTTTCTTTTACGGCAAAGGCATCCAACCGAGGAAGTTTGGACGGGGAGGAAGCGCGTGCAGCCGCGTTATACACGGCGCTACCGAAGAGCGACGGACCGGGCGACGGCGGAGCCCGCGGGGCAGCGG
>VXBI01008507.1:867108-1019683 GCA_013397375.1 Toxostoma redivivum | reverse complement strand
GCTGGGCCCAGCGCCTGCGTGTGTGCCCAGCCTGGCCCCCCGCCCCCCCTTCCCTCCCCAGTTTTGCTGAAGGAGGACGGAAATGTGACTGAACGGAGAAGACGGCAAAGTGTTACCGTGGCCTGCGCTCCCCTCGGTCCTTTCCCCACGTTCACACAACACTTTGACTCCGGCAGGAGAAGGGGGGGTGCTGGATGGGACGAGCAGCGCTGACAGCCCCGGCAGTGAGCACGTCGAAGTGCGAGCCCGGCGCTGTGCAAAAATGTGAGCAAAGCCGAGTTATTGCCTCTGTCCGGGCCGGGGGGGGGGTGGGGAGGAGGGCAGAGGGGCTTTCCTCCTGGATTTGTGTCCATGCCAAAGTCCTGTGCCACCATCGTGTGCCTTGGCCGTGCAGCAAGCTGCGGCGGTGCAAAATATTAAAATTTAAACTCCTCGGCTCTTCGTGCTCCGACGATAGGGTTGAGGTTGCGAGAGAAGCCAAAAAGATTGAAAGTTAAGGCTCTGACACGCCATCCTTGACTCGTCACTCGGGAGGTGGTCAAAGCGTGTGCTGACGGGAGAGGGAGGTCTTGGGGTGAAGAAGGGAACAAGGTGACAGCCGAACTTTGAATTTCCTATCCTATGTGTGGCGATTTCACATCCTTGCCCTTAACTGAAGAGCATCATGGTCCTCTTGGATTGAACTTCCTTGTTTTTATTTTTACAAGAAGTCATCCTTGGGACTGAAAAGCCATTGTTGTTTTGGAGCTGTTCTTGCCTTTTGGATAGAGAAGTGGCCTCCCAAGATCAAAAATGCTCTTACCTGATAGTTAATATGCATCCAGACAGTGATCTATTAAAAAAATATATCCAGAGGCTGGAACTCTTAAAGTTAAAAAGAGGCAGATAGCCTTCAGGACACCTGACAGAAGATGTCTTACTGTGCAGCTGGTGCACATGTTTCTCTCATTAATGGAGTTGCATCTGTGATGGCATCAGTGAACAGACGCTGTAGAAGTCAGTGGAAGGCGCCCTGGGTGAGCTTGTATTTTAAGCAAGTTGACTGTCAAGCAGAGGTGCTGAACTGATAGACTAGAAAGAAGACCAAGGGCCTGTATTCCCAGGACAGATAAATTATGGCTAATTGCTTTGGCAAATTTCCTCATCCTCACAATGTAATTTAAGCCAATCTTGAAGGGATCATCCCTGGAAGTAGGAGAGAAGTTTAGGAACCACTCTGCGTCTCAAGGGATTGCCAAAAACTTCCTTTGACTTTGGAGAAAGTTGTGTTGGGTTTGTGGAGTTGGGCCTGTAGACTGTGCTGCGGCCTGTACTTGCTCTTCGTGTATTGCTGTGTTTGACCAAAGATGGACAATGAGGTTTCGGTTTTGATGGGCACGAAGAAATGACCAGGAAAATTCTGTTTGCTGGGCATTGGACTGAGGCTAAGAATGACCACTGTGCATGGCTCTTCTTGGCTGTCTTAAATTGTGTTCAAAATGTTGGCTTGTTGGCTCTGTACTCTGTGGGGCACAGTCGTCCTCTGGGCAGGTGGCGTGTAGTGGCCATTGTGCAAATGCTGCTTTTGAAAAACACCTGAAAAGATAGTTTTAAATTTTAAAAATCAGACATATTCTTTAATCGTGCAAGTGCAAAGTTTATTTAAGATGCCAAAATTGTTCATGCTTTTGGACTCACTTGTTTGTGGATGTGGTCAAGCTGTCTCTTTTTTCTAAATTATTGCTCGTTTTTGACAAGTTTTGTTTTATAATGAATTTTCTAGCCATGTCTGAAAAAATCTTAAAATAATAAATTATTTAAATACAGTGAGCACTAATTTGGGAAGGACATAGCTGCAAGTTGACCTGAAATGCTAATCATTAAGTAATTCAAACTGTTTTGTAAACTCCCTGCATTATTGACATGGTTGTCTTATTTATAACTCATTATATATTAACAATATTGTTTGAATCTGGTGTTTGTAATCTGGTGCCATTTGTTATACTTCCATTTTTCCTTCTGGATCTTGATCTGGTGTCTTGATCAAAAAAATGTTGTGTAATCTATTTGCAATTGTTAGCTTAAGTATGAATACCAACTATTTCTGCTGATATGTGTCATGATTTTTCCAAAATACAAATGAAAATCCTCATATAAAAAATGAAGGTAAGTTGTTTTTTCTTTAAAAAAAAATGGATTCACTTGTTTGTGGGATTCTTTTTATTCTGGATGTCATCCCTGAAGAGAGGGAGCTGATCTCTATGTAGGCAAGTGATTTGGAATTCAAAGATCAAGACCTTGAAATCTACTAATGGGCTGGCAGTATGACTGTGGGGCTGGCTGTGTATCCTCAATGTCGTTTGTACCCATGCATTTTAGAGGGTGATGGAGACTACCCACTTTTTTGTCTTTTCTTCTTCTTCTTCTTTTTTTTTTTTTTAACTGGGGTAGAAACATTGAAATTACTCTTTTTCTAGATGGAAAATGAAACAATCAGTAATATTGCCAGCCTCTGTGGATGAGGTGAATAACAGCTTTTCTGTTTGCAAGTTTGTTTCTTCAAGGGGCAATCTGTTTGTTAGTGAGGTGGAGAGGCTGGTGAACAAGACAGGTGAAGGAAAACATAAGAAAAGGTGCATGAGGTTTTTATTTCCCTAAGTTTGCTTCAACAGGCATCGACATGGCAACTCTCTTTGTATGCGCCTGCTGCTATTTGTTAGTGAGGTTTTTGGAAAGTCCTTTGTACAGCCTTTGGGCAAATGGGAAGGTTACCTTCTTCATTGTGACAACTTTCCTTTGGCTTACTGACCTGTTTCTCACTAAACATTGTTGCTTGTTACCATCTTCACTGGAGTAATTAGGAGTAGACCTAAATTCCAAGGTTGTTTTGGAAGCCAGCTATGTTTGCTCTCTCTGCAGTCAAATTCCTTGACCTCCTTTGGCAAACTCTTGCAAGTGATGTCTGGGATTGAAGTCACCCTGATCTGTGGTTGGCATGGCAAGTTAGTTTGATGAAATGTTGAAATGATTCCATACAAGAGCTCCATGGGAGAGCTGTGTGCTAGCCAGCAGGTAGAGGTACCAAGTTGCAGTTGGTAGACAACTACTAATCTGTGCTGAGTTTGGAAGAGTCTCTTTCTCATAAAATTTAATAATTTGTTTTTGTATTAGGTGAGGTGGAAATGCACTGAAGTTCTCTGCTGTTGGACATTGTATCTAGTCAAATTACTGAGTGTTTCTGCCTTTCCTCAGGGAACTACTGGTACAGCTGACACCCATAATACACATAGCCCACTGGATCCATTTGTGTAACTCTGGCTAGACTTGGGCCACAATTGCTACTCATATCAAAACACTTTCACTGGGTTTTATAGATAAGTAAACAAAATATTTTGTGTGAACTTTTGCTACCTATGCCTTGATGCCTTTTCTTTGCTCTGTATTTCACCTTGACATTAGTCATAAACATAGTGTTTTAAGGTGTCTTAACCAATTGCCATTAAAATATTACAGATCAACATACTGTAAGTCCTGGATGTCAAAATTATACATTTTTGTATGTTTAATAGAATGGAAAATATCTTTTATCTTGTTTTTTTTTCAATTCTTCCAGTGTCTTGCAAAAAGCATATGCATTTTTTCATACTGGTGTCTAGTATTCTCAAGGTGATACTTCAATTCCAATGATGATTCAGTACTTTTGGTTTTATTTTTAGAACTAAAGCCTTTGACATTAAATTGTACAGATACAGTGAAATTACAAACTGAAACAAATTTCGGGAGCAACTGGCTGAAGTTCTATGGCATGGCATTAAGCTATGTGTCAGGTTTAATCACCTAATAAGTAAGCCCAAAGACACATATTCCAAGAAAATGTAAGCTTTGTATATAGAGTAGTGGCCACAAGTCAAAAAAAGTGATCCTGTCGGCTGTTCTTCATTTAGTGTGCTAGTTTTTTAAATGATAGAGTGTAGAAAACTGATGGAGAAATGCTGTCATTTTGTCGAAAATTTGATACTGCATAGGAATTACTCACTTAAACCCAAAGTTTCTCTCACAGCCCTAGTAACACTGCAGTGATCAAATCTTCATCATGTTTTGTGTGCATTTACTGGAAAGTTTAAACATTTGTTTTGCTTAAGTTAACTGAAAGGGTAAATCCATTATTGGCCGCATGCAGCTTGGAGTTGTAGTTTTTTATAGCTATTTGATGAAAAATTACTATTAAGAACAAATTAGAATTGGCTGTTCAGTCAATAATCATTTTTTTTCTCATTGAAGTGGGTTGTTTTCATTCAACCTGTTTTGCCGGAAGTCCAGATTGTCTTGGCATCTATTTTCTGCCGCTTGTTTCTGATGTGCTGATTCCCAAGACCTTGGTAAAAGATCTTGTTCATAAGGAGGGTCTTACAGTGATTGAGGTGTAATGCCTGAGTTTTTAAAAGTTTACTTTGACAACTGATGGAAATGTTACTGCTTGTTTCAGGAGAGGTGAAAGACTTAAGTTTGCTTAACTGACTCTACCCAACTAAGTAAGACTGGGAATTTACATCAGACGTGTTTGTGTTGCTTCCACCCCTTAGGAACTACACATCTGACTTAAAATTAAGTTGAGAATTAGCTGTTCATCCTCCATGGGTGACTTTCACTTCTTTAAACCAGAGCACGGATGCAAGAACAGGAGCCATGAATGCAGAAATGGAGCCATCACATTTAGTGCAAGAAACTTGACTTTTCCATGTCCCTTGCCAAGCTGCTTTTTACCAGCTTGATTAGCCCTAGAACTCTGGACAAAATTGAGGACTAGTGCCCTGTCTGCTGCAGGGGAAGTGACTGAGCTGCCCCTGGGGTTTTCTCTGTGTGCCCTGCCCTCCACGGTGCCACTGGCCTGGCAAGGCTCGGGGCTGCTCCCAGGGTGAACTCAAACACATGTGAGCAAAAGAATGAACTTCTGTCTGTGTCCTGTGTGGAATGCAAATGGCTCACAAATATGGAGATGTCTTAGCAGGTTTTATGCACAAAACTCCTTTATTTGTACATGTACAAAATCAGTATAGTAAAAAAAAGTTTTTATTTGTTCTGTATTACTTATTTTGAATTGCTCATGTCCATCACAGAAAAAAAATGGGAGAAGGGAGAAAAAATGGAAAAGAGATGCCTCATCCATAAAGCATGTGAGGCTCTGACAATTCTTAACCTTCACAGTCTGTCTTTTACTGTGATTTAATTTCTTAAGTTTTTTAGTCAGTCAGAGATTTACTACTGTGGTGCCAGTCACATTTAGAGTTATAGAACAATGGCTTCCAACTTGCAAGACTTCTATCACAGAAGGTTGCTTCCACTGTGCTGATGTTCAGTACCTCTTGAATGAGGATAAATTATCGGACACAAAGAACTTAATGAGACATGCCACAGTCCCTTGTTCTTCAGGAAGGTTGGTGTAGCTGGAACAGCATCAGTGATGCTGCGTCCCTTTTAGACCTCTCAGTAGGTGCAGCTTCATTTCTTCTTGACTGCTGCAGCATTTCTGATCTGTGCCAAAGCAGTAGAAAAAAACAAGTTACTAACAGTTATGCTTTCATCTTATTCAACCAATATATGTGGTAACTGGATGTGCTGATCTGTTGGATATAACAGATAAGCAGCCCTATAATGCCACTCTTATTCTTCTGTTACTACTTCTGTTACTACTTCTTCTGTTATTCACTCTTATTCTGCTGTTACTGGGCAGTGTATTATTTTTGTGTATCTGTTGGAAGCACAAGCTCCACAAACTGTATTTGCAGGGTAAAACGGGATGCACAAGTCTCTCCCTGTTCTCTTCTACGCCTTTGAGGTTTTGAATGGCTGGATGCCACGTGATAGATATTATGGGTCAATAAATACAGGGTTGATTTTTTTTTAAATCTCAGTATAAAATATTTCTAATTCACATATTAAACATACCATATGGTTTCTATAGCAGTATGTTGTTAGTCCAGAAAATATCTTAAAAGTTCGGTATTCTATATTGTCAGTTGTATTTTACAGAGCTATAGTATCTCTCTAAGAAGAGATTTTATTTTCCTAGTTTCTGATGAGCTTTTCGTATTTACACACAAGAATTTTATGCTCTTTGAAATAATTTCTTTGAACTTCTCTCCATATTACTTAGAGGAAAAGAAAACTGGCATGTTACTGGCTCAGTACACTATAAAGGCAAAAATATTTACTGTTTTCATAAACATCCTCAGAAGATTTACATGTGTTTCTTAATGGTGACCTGTGGCAGATACTTTTCAAGGCATCTATTAATATGTATGAATACATAGAATAGATGTGGATTAAAAAACATTTTTTACTCATAGATTTACATTTTTAAGTTACTTTAAAGCCACTTTGGTAGGATTAATTGCAAAATAAAGCAACTGTTTTATAAGTATCTTTTAACTGTAAATTAGTTGTATTGAATAGTGGAACTACTGTAACTCAGTTTTGCTGTGATTCTTCAGTGAAGCTTCACATTTTTTTATCACAGTACATACAATAAATTAGGAAAGCTATGATCAAATCTTTCTTCTTGGCCGTGTTAAGTTTGAGGGTTTGTTTCATTTCTTTTGTGGGGAAAGATAAAGTATGTATTTCAAGTGGCCTAACCACATTTGTAGTTGTGCTTCTCTAACTCTTCTGCCCCCACAGTTTCTTTAAGTTTACACCTTTTAAGGAAATTAAGTGTTAATGTGCATTCTTTGCTGATTGTCATAGTAGCACATGAAAAATCAAAACTGTTGTTTTTTTAATATCCTGGATTGAAAGAGAAGGAAGGNTCTCCTCTCCTCTCCTCTCCCTCTGTGATTTTCATTTTGCAGACATTTAAATACTTCTCTAAGCATCTCCACTTCCTGTAAAATACTAGATTATGGAAATTTGCTGGGTTTAGAGAAAAAGAAAAAAAATCTGGCTTTACTTTGGAGATGCCACAGCTTAAAGTAAGTTGTGGGAAGTATATTGTGATGCATTTATCATGGAAAAATGTTACGTGTACATTTTGTAAATAGATATGTAGGGGAACCATTGAGGTACATTCTTAAGTGTTGAAATGGATCTATAGCAATCTCAAAATACTTTCAACATTATGATGTTTTGAATTTTTGTATTCAGTGTATATTCAGAAGTCTGTAATTTATGAAGTTCCTTCCATTAAATGCAGTTCTTTAATGAAGCATCATCAGGATATTGATAACATTTTTGTTACCAATAACTAGATGTAGGGTAAAAAACAATTCAGAGTAAATTGTGAGAGTTAACTGGAGTATATAGTTTGGCTAGTTGCTAAATCATGCTCATTTGTTGTGTTTTGATTTCAGCACCTGATTTCCCCAGTTCTATGTATGTATAAAACACAGATTGTGATAGCACAGTGTCACAATTCCATTTTACTTTTGTGGCGAGGTGACTTACAAAATTAAAACCAACAGACCTGGGATTGTGTCTGTAAGAAATAATGGGAGTGTAAGGCTTTATGTACTGACACAAAAGATCCATCCAGTTCAGCACCCTGATTCCTATCACAGGTCAATAATGTCTTACTGTAGAGAAAAAAATGGAAAATGTGGCACAGCAATAGTCATTGGGAGCTGTCATGGCTGGGACAAGGCAGATTTCAGCCTTGGTTATAAAATACTGGCAGCATAACCTGACCTGCCCAGATGTTCAGAGCCCACCTTCAATACCTGTGCATATCTGCCAGGGGGTTATGGCTGTAGGCCACAAATACATTGTTGTTCCTGAATTCTGTGTTGACTTGAACTCAGATTTTTCAAGAAGAGGTTGTTAGTGTATGTGATCAAACAAAACAAGCACTAACTCTGTGTAAAACTTCAAGTCATAAGCAGTGTATGCTCTAGATACCTACAGAATCTTCAGCGCAGACTTGCTGTGCTTAAGGACTGTATCCCAAAATAAGGTCTAGCTGGCAGCTATGTGTGAGTACACTCAGCCTCGAAAATTTGGGGAGGTGAATGTGCCCACAAAATAAGACAAATTGTAATAGCACTTGTAATAATAACTCTAGGAATTAATCTCATTGTTTGAAATGATTACTATTTTGTAAGTATAAACTATAGTACATTGTACTGAAGTATAATATATAAAATTAGGGTGACTGATGGAAAACTTTTCTGAAAACAGAAAAAAAGTGGTTTTTTTTCTCCTCTGTAGACTTTTTGCCATATAGTTACTTTGTAACATAACTCTTAGGTGGCCAGTCACGTTTTCAAGACTAGCACATTTTTTCTCACTTACTTAGGTCACAGATAAGGACCAAACTTGATCTTGGATTAGCAGTGCTTTCTAAGAACCAAGAAACATAAAGTAAGGGCAATGATGTTTACATCAGGTAGAATCTTGAGCTTTTGTTCTTAGTGTATTTTTCTGTGGAATTAGTTTGTAAATATAGTTATGCTAAATAGATATATTCAAAGCAACTTGTCAGTTGAGTGAGCATTTCCAGCAAAACAATTTCTAATGTTTCCTGAAAATGATGCTACGACCCCAGCTTGCCACCCTCTTTTGCAGCTGAAGGAGTAACTAACTAGATGTCCAAGCATTCCCAAGTGTAACAGAAGATTTAATGGAGTGCAGTTTTAGAGCAGTCAATCAATTTTCACTTGTGATATAGCAAAGTCAGAAGTTTCAAAGAGAAAATTTAAACTGTTGGTGCACATCAGGTTTTTTGTAGTATAAGTATGTAGAGAAGGTTAAAGCCCAGCTTTGAAATTTGTTCTCTTCTTTGTCTGGTTCATATGCTTAGTGTTATGTGCTTTGGGTTTTGACTTGATTGTACAAAAGGGAATGTGTTGAGTAGGAAGAAAAAAGGACACTTGATCTCTATTTGATTTTAATCTGAAAAAACTTCCATAAGACAATATAATATGGAAGTCTAGGACAAGTTTATCATTATATGACTTATGAAGGCATTGGCTTCCAGAGAATTAACATTGGAATGAGCTTTATTTTTACCCAGGTCATCAAGGAATGATCAATAGCAACAAAGAATTTTTTTCCAGGTGCTGAAGGCAAGTAAGTTAGCTTCCTGTTTCAAAAGATCCATCAGTGTTTCAGATTCTATTTCTCTCCTGTTAGAGGCAGCTCTCTTCTATCAGGGCAGCTCCTTAATTGATTTGTTTTTCCTCTCTCCCACATTGTAGTCATCAGCTCTCCTGAGGTTTGTGCTTATTTATTTAAACTACCCAAGAATGAAATATTAGGTTCTGAATGATAAGATGGAAATCACTGCATTTGGGGATGCTTCTTTGAGATGTAACATTGTAGGACTGTTAAAACATGGAAGCTGGTGCATCAAGGAGGTGTTGATTTGACAACTTATGTCCATGACTGCAGAAACCCAATGCATATAAAGGATTATGACTTCACAAAACTTTAAAATTATACAAAGATGGGCTCTTGCTCATTTTTTCATCAGCAAGATACACATCACAGGTATATGCAACCTTATCATGCTCCTCTACTTTCTTAACAATAAAGGTTTAATAACATGGTTGCTTGTCTTTTATTGGATTTTTATTTTAAATGCTTATTGAGGAAAATCATTAAAACACCTCATCTTTAAAACCAATTATTTTCAGAGATCAATTTAGATTTTAAGTTCAGTTTTGCCTTGAAACTGGTGTGATGCAGAACAAGTGTATTGGATAAGACGGTATTTTGGGGGTTATCTATGCATGCCACAAAACATGGATTTAGTGGGGAGATAGAATGAACATTGGGATGTGATGTAGTTTCTGTCCCCATGAACATTAGGTTTTGAGCCAGTCATAGTGACTGATGAAACTTTACTGTTATTCATTTATATCTATACCCATATTATTTTCCTACATTTATCAAGATAAAATCACTTACTGTGTTCTGTTCTTTATACCTTCAGATACTTACGAAAAGAAAGCAATGATGCACAGCTATTAATTAAGTTATACTTAAAGAGTGTGAGATGTATTTTTTCAGTACAAGTGAACATCTTAGTTAAACAAAATGCTGGTATAGGTCTGTAAAATTAGAAGTTCTTTATTGGTGTGTGTTATTTGAATATATTCAGTATTAATTGAATTATCTAAGTCCCTTACTTAAGTAATTACAAACCAGTTTATTCTAAAAAATTCAATTCTTCACACCTGGGCATATAGATATGTCTAATCTAAGCTAAGAAACGTAACAAAACTGATTCCTTGCATGTGCACAAAGTAATTTCTTTATTATGGCATTCTTACTGTCAAGCAAAAATAATGGAAATTAATGAGAATCATCATTCTAGCCTATATATCTCAATATGGGTTTATTATTTCTGTTAGTAAAATAATGCTTTATTTGGCCCTTTATTTTTTCTTATGTGTGCTTGTTTATATTTATGAAGCTTGAACAAAAAGTGTGTCACTAAAGGTGATTAATTTGGAGAAAGGGATTTTATATCTCTATGCTAAATAATGACTTAAAGTATATTGAGACAGTAGATTATGAGAAGGGGAAGAAGAAAATAGTGCTTGACTGTAGAACCAGTGGAATTTTATCTTGTGCTTTTCACTAAATTAATGCTCCCTTTCTATTCATTTGTCCCTTTTGTCCAGTATTTGAGTTCTACCTTCCCAATGTATTTTCAAGACCTGCCTCTCTTATTTTCAGTCAAAGCACCAGAAAATTCTTTGCCATCTAACTTGTTCAGAAAAGGAATTAGTGTGGAATTAGTTGTCTATTGATTGTAAAATAAGGATATTTTCTGTTTTTCTGCAAGAATCTGGAACTTGGTTATGTAGTGGAAGAAAGGCCTATCTGTTAAAATTGCTTTATCTTTTGTAGAAGGATGGGTAGGCAGGGGTTGTTAAGTGAAAATGGAGGCTCTCATCATTAGGATGCCTGAGTGCTGTCGAAAAAATGTAATTCTCTCTTTTCTCTGTCTTCTCAGTCTAGCATTGAGTGTATCACTCAGACTCGGTATTTCAGAGATGATTGCTCATCTTCCTGACAAAGTTTGAATCCCTGAACCAAAGCACAAGGTGAATGAAGCCTTTTTATTTTTTGTTTTTCTTTTTTCCCCCAAGTAAATATTGTCAAAACATCTTAGAATAAAGATCTAGAGCAGGCTAATTGGGTCTGATAAAGAGAAGCTATACTGCAAGTACAAACTACAGACAGACCTGTCCCCTTTTATGTTGGTATTTGGTTTGGTTTTCATGGGGCTAATCGCAGAGAGGTATTCAACTTGCATGCAGTGTTATCTTTGATGTCCCCTGCAGTCAGTGAGGACTTTAGGCCAGAAGGCTCTTTAGACATTTAAGTGAAATTTCTCTCAAAGGTCATAGACTTCATCCCGTTCCTCTGTAAAAAAGTAAAGAAAAGCTAATTGGGTTAATTTAGTCAGTCAAGTTAAATATACTTAAATGTGGCCTCCTAAGCAGTAAGGTTTTGTTTCCTTTTTCTACAGTCTTCTGATCCTAATGCAGGATAATACCCAACTTCTTATTCGTTATAGGCTTTCCCTTGGGGCTGTAAACTGTGTTAGTAGGTGAATGTTGCTAAGGGATTGTATTGTGGAAGCATAAAGAGTTTAGGTACAGCACTGAACTGCTGTAGTGTAAGCTAAGGTTTGTTACCTGAGTGACAAGAATTGATCAAGTTACGTTTTGAAATAATTGTTGTATTTTACTTCCTTTTATATTAAATCTCAGAAGGTATTTGGATGGCTATGCTTTATGATTGACTTCAGTAATCTTTGCTCAGATCTCTCAGCTGTTCCTTCTGTTTGAGCCATAACAGCAGCTTGGCCATGTTTTAAGAGGATTGGAAAATTGATCTGGCATCATTAAAAACAGCCAAAGAAGAAACTCTGACTCAGCAATGTTTGTTTGGTTGAAGCAGTTCCTCAGCCTGTTTCTGTGCATGGCCATACATGTACTTGCCAGGATGACAAAGCAGGTGTGGAAGGTTTTTGGAGCTGTTGAGCATCTGAGTGATGGCCACAAAGAAATAGCCTCAGTGAAGCAAGCCCTGAGAGCTGGGGGAGAATTTTGTGTATCCTGACAGTGTATTGTTTTTTCCCGTAGTATTTCTTTGAATGGTGTGATATTTAACATTTAGGAGACTGTATTCCTTGTCCGCTTTCAACTATGAGCCCACTTGGGCTCTCTTCTCTACAGCTTAAACAAATTTAAGTGCTACAAGCCTTGCTTGCCACCACTGTCTTCTCCAGGAAACCACTCATTCTTCCTCCTTCCTTTGCACCCACACTGATTTCTGTCGCTGAGTGAGGTGAATGCTCATTGAGGAGGCTTGCCTAGCTGAAGGTTGCCCACTGCTTTTACAGAAATAGTTTTCTGGCAATTTATTGGCTGGCCAATGTTGAAATCCAAGGGATGCCACTTCAAGGGAAGAAATAGGAATATATGGCATGTTGGAAGAGAGACAGGAGAAAATGGGTTAGATATGGGGGGATAGTTGCAGCAATGACTTGGCTCTGTTAAACAAAAAAAAAAATATCTGTCAAATGACACGCTTAATTTTCAGCTGGATCAACTCGCTGGACAGACTTGCAATGCAGCTGCGCAGCTTTTTGCCCATGGCTTGAGCTGACTCAGAGCCGTGTCCCCAGCCTCCACCTTGAGGTCATGCAGCCCATGTGGGATGGGCTGAGGAGCAGCATTCTGGGGCTCAAGGGCTGCAGCGGTCAGAGCAGAAGGCGCTGTGCTGGATGTTTTAGTGGCTGGTTACCCTTCCATTTCTTGGGAAAATGGCAGACTCGTGCTTGCAAGAATTTGGCATTCCGGTTAGTACTTGCTGTTGCAAAACTTTTACAATTCCCTGAATTTCACTTTCACCATAGCAGTTGCAAAGCTTGGTGACACTTATTACCTTCACTGGGCTATGCAAGTAATGAAAATTCTGCAGCAGTGTAAAGTTGGATTTTCCTTGTCCACTTTGTTTACACCATAACATGCTCTGAGGCTGTTGTGCAAACTCATTTGGAAGATGCAGGTGACATACAAGCATAGTTAAAAGGTATCATTTATTTCTAAGTGTTCTGGTTATTCACTGAGTGGGCACTGGGCAGGGAGTGGGATGAGACAGCATGTCTCCTTGTAGTTGAGCTCACTTTAAACTGCATTTCATTTAAAAAGCTGATATTCATAAAGATTATTTTTAGCCCCTCCAATGGAATTGAAGTTCAGAGTATAGGTGCTGTCAATATCTTTTGGGTAGAAAAACTTGGGCTTTAATTACTTTTGGTTTCAGTTTCACGAGCAGGAGCAAATTATTTTAGTTTTGAGTGTGTTTACGTGAAGGTGGGAAAACTGATAAGGAAAGTAAACTGCGTTGCTCTCTAAGTCCTTCCAATATATAAATAACAAATGGTTAGGAAGGAAAAACATCTATTAATACTAAAGACTACAAGGCCAGTGCTGTGTTATGGAAGTATTTGGGAACATAGAGATGGTAAATGAGAGTTTAAAAAGCAGCTGAGTGCTTTAAGTGCCCCAAATCCAATGTTCTCAGTTCTTTATGTGTATGTAAGCCCCTTATTTTGCTTATATTGACTAAAAATATTCTCTCAATTATTTAGGTATAGGTAATAATTAAGAAATTTATTATTTCTGTATGGTAAATATTATTATAAAATACTAGACTATGTATTCAACATTTTAAAGACAATTTTATTAAAAAGATTTAATATACTTATTACAAATTCTGCATTTGTATGCAGTTTGAAAACATAAAATAGCTTTAAATATTGGTTATCCAGGGGTGTAGCACACAAAAATTAAAATTGTCTGAATGTACATGCAGATGACTCATTGTTTTAACAGGTGCATGTAGCAATAAGTTTTAAAGCTATAACTAGCTTCTAAACCAGTGCAATTTAATAGTATTGCCAGCCATTGACATTGGTCCTTCATTTAGTTAAATATCCCAAACTAACAAATTATTAAATAAATAATTTAAAAGTAGAAAACAGGATTACAGTCAGGAAAAATAATCTATTGATCATTGTCTGGAAACTCAGTTGAATATATTCAGATTTATTTACTTGCCAATAAAGTATCTAAAACAAATCCCAAAACAAACAGTGAACATTTTAGACTAGTTATGTGAAAATTACTGAGTCAAATAAACCTTCAGTGTGCCAATTTTTGAATGCCACACTTTAGTAAGAGCAGAATCAAATTATAAAATTGTCCATTATTATTGGCCCTTCCACTCTTCCTCAGTTCTGACTTAGTTTTAACAGCCATCCTAGCCTAGCCTAGACACTGGGTTCTTTACACGCTGAAGACAAGGATTAAAACATTCTGGTTTTGATTTTTCACAAGATAAAAGTAAATAAACAAAGTATACACTTAAAGATAGAAAGTTGCCTCAGAAAGTTTTGTAAGGTCTACATTTTCTTTTTTAAGAAGGTACGTTTTCCTTAGATTTATGTGACAGAGTAATTTTTCTCTAAATGTCTAGATGCAAGGAAACCATGCAGTGTTACTTCAGGGTGATTACATTATCTGATGATTATTAACATTTTCTTGGAATTACTAATATATGTAGGTCATCCATCATACTTTTCTGAGAAAAAGAAATTGTGTTCTCTTCAATTTTTCTCTTCTGACAAAAGTGAAATGATATATAAGATCACTTCCATGGAAATAATCAGCACTGATAGTGAGCATTGCTTATTTCAATGCTCTACCAAGACTGGCCTTGCCAATAATACATAATCACTCTAAAGGGATGATGGCCTAAAAATAATTTAATACAGATTTTACTGAAAATATAAAGAATGCAGTTTTGTCTCAAAGTTATATTATTTTCAAATAAAAGTTACTCAGATGTTTTTTAATTCCTACAATGAAAAGTCATTAGGGATAGGTGTGAAACTGTCACAGTGCAGTAAGGCAGAGGTGAATATTCAAGTGTATGAAGATTCAGAGAAAATGCCATGAACAGTAGTGGCTATTAGCTGTAACAACAAAAAGACCATTCATAGTCAATTATATAGACATTAATCATACATCTTCTATCCATGGGATTAAGAACAATATGAAAATTCTCTTACCTATTGAGAGCAAAAAAATGCCAGTAATGACATGTGTCTACTAGATAGGAACATTAATAGTTGAGAGAGAAATACTGAAAAAAATATTATTCTATGATTTTTTTAAAAACACACTGTGAGTCAGACTACTGTTGCTTTCTGGCCAAAATCTGGATGCTTTGTTCTCAACTTACAGTGACTTACAAATAAGTATTTCTTTAGTATGATAGAAGCAAAGAAATTAAAATTTTTCTTTAGTCTACAGGAGACAGGATTTAAAAGAAACAAACAAAAAACCCCAACCAATTAAAAATATCTAAGGTATTGTGGTTTGTATTTTGTTTTGTGTTAGTTTTAATTGTTTAGAAGTGTATATTAGATAGGATAGGCCAAGATGTAACATAAGTACTAGACTGGACAGGTTGATGTTGATTGTGAAAAGAATTGTAAAAGGTTGAAATGAGAACTGCTTAACAGAAAATTAAAGAAAGCGGAGTCACTGCTTGCCCAAGTGTTTATGACAGTCTGAACTGAACTGTACTTCTTTGTTCTGAGGCTGAAAGTTCTCATTGGCAAAGATACTCATGTAGGTATAGTAAGCTTGTGTAAATCACCTATGCAGTACTGCATGGTATTCTGATTTCTGAAATCTATCTCTTTGCTAAGTCAACATGTTCGATATCAAATGCATTTCGAGCTGGTTGACTGACACATGTCCTTAATTATTAAGGACATTCATGTTAGATTTTATGGAAGTTTTTCACAGCCCATTGCTTTGAGGATTTGGATAATGATCTGGAGGAAAATAGAATGTAATCTCTGGTAAAATGCATATGTGCAAAAATTGATGGATTCATAAGTGTGAGGGATGGTCTGAATTTAGTTAATGGGGATCATTTGAACATACATTAAAAGAGCTGAAGATAGCTGTCCTGACAGTAGGATCATACATGCAGAATGGAAAGTGGTGCTTTGGGAAGAAGTAATTTGGTGATACAATACACCACCTAAAATGTGCATTGCTGTCTCTTGGTATGGATATTGGGGATCTCAAGTGGAGTTAGGTGTGCTGTTGCCTTGCCATGTAGCTTTTAGTTAGATGTTAGAAAATTGCATCTTATTTGAGCTTAAAGTGAAAAAAATCTCAAAACCTAGGTGAACTTAGAAAGATTCAGAAAAACATGCCAAGGACAATTGCAAACCTTAAAAACAAATAAATCGCAAACCCTGGCGTGCAGCAGGAGCCTGGAGAAGCTCACTCTGTGTACTATTTAGCAAAGGTGATTGATGGCCTGTAAGCACTTACATGGGGCAAAGATTTCAGACAAAGTAGTCCTTTAGGTACACTAGGTTTTGGATGACAAAATACAGGAACTCAAAGCTGAACTCAGGTGTATTACTTCTAGAAATATAATAAATTTAAAATTGAAATCAGTTATCTATCATAACAGTGTATTTAAGGATGTTCTGGATATGTCAGGAAAAAAAAAAGCTGTGAATTTTTCCTTTAGTTCTAGCTCAGTATGATGATCTGATGCAGGAATTTTGGAGTGAAATTATCTCTTACACAGGAAGGTAGACAAAGTAATTGTTACTTACACAGGTCGTCAACAAAATCTGATCTGAAAAGTGTTTTCAGCATCAAAGGCACACTGTGCTCCATTTTAATGTGTGCCTGTGTTTTTTGATGGGAAGGCTGAAAAAAGAAAGGGAAAGGGAAGGTTGGGGATGTAATAGAGAGGGTATAATAAAGACGAGTTTAAATTTTATTTTACACATAGAGAAGAAGTAAGTATGAGATTTATTAAATCAAAATATGTGATAATCCAGGCAACACATACATCTTCCATACAGCATTTTGAAAGATTTTTGCATGCTAATTGTGTGAATTAGCTACCAGCTGGGAACAATACCCTGCTATTTGTTAAAGGAGAGACAATAAAGTTCTTCTAGACAGGAAAGAATCTACATTGTTAACAGATGACCTGAAAGTTCAGCTCATTGAAAAGGCAAATATTTTGACCAGGAGAATAATTCTTCCTGTGGAGCAGTATGAGTTGCCATGCTAAAGCCGTACCGCTATTTTTAACTATGTCACAGCTATTGAGCTTAGTCTTCAATTTAGTTCATAAACAGTGTAAAAAAGACTAAGTAGGTCTTTCTTTTTGATGAATGTAGAGGTGAATGCGTCAGAATCCCCTTTTCTGCAGTTTTTGTTTATTTTGTGCAATTTCTACATTGGTTTTAACAGTTTGGATGTAGATTTTTGTAATTTGTTGTCACTATCTACCACATTCTGTTTTGTTAAACTCCAGAAACAATATTGCACTGGAGTAACTGGTCAAAAGATGAAGTTGCATGTGAAATGAAGGTTGTTATGGTCTACAGGGAAAAATGTGGAGGCTCTGTATAAAATCCTACTTCCTTCCAAATGACAGAGAGTTTTTCAAAAGTTTGTTCTTGAACACTTCTATGGTTTAAGAAGTTTTATTCTAGTTTTGTAGCAGTTGTACAGCAGAATTCTGAGCTTGCCTAGATTCTTTTGGATGCTTGACTTGAGCATTTAAAATCTTTATCGGAAAATCTTTAATTTGATTTCCTGAATTCTAGGTTTTTCTGTTTTGAATGCTGATTTTATTTATTTTTTTTTTACTATTATAAAAGTCTCTGAATTACTTCAGTGCTTTCCAACAGTAAAGTTGTTGCCTAAATTATGTCTGCAAGTTAAGATTCTTCACTGAATGTGTTTGTAATATAATTAATATCTTACTGAAAAATATTTGTAGGAATGAAATGCTGTTTTCAAGACCTACACATATTGTAGATTTAAGATATCTCATTTTTCAAATATAAAAAATAAAATATATTTTAACTTCAGAAATGGGCATCACTGACAGGCTTATCTGTATAGGTAGTTTTTTTGGTGATCTCTGAGTGTTATTTTGTGATATAACTCTTGAGACTGTGTATTGTGTATTTAGATTCTATATGATTTCTTTGGGACATGTTGCAGATTTTATGCTCGATCTATGTATGTACACGAGTGTGTACTGCGTCTTTTGGGAAGAAAACAAGCATCTTACCTCTTTAATTATCATTCCTTGCAATGTGGAAAACATGTAGGAAAACCCAAACAGGAGAAACACCTATGAATTGCACAGAATGCAAAGCCCTATGAATTTTGTTTCTTTTCACATTTGCAGTTAGTAAGTTTACTCACTGTATCTATCAAAATGGTGAAATTGGGTGAGGCCTAATATTTTCCTTGTTCTTTCCACCACTTCCCCACTCCAATCCTAATGTTTGTGGGACAATAGAAAGCAGGTATGATGTACTAAATTTCATGATAATTTGATGATTTGGTGGCAGACTGAGAATAGACCAGACTACCTTTGAATATTATTCATGGAAATGAACTAGAAAGTGTAACCACACACAGAAACGTTTCTTACGTTAGGACACATTCTGATAGTTCACCATAACTTTTTAATTAACTGCTTTGACAAAGACCACTTGACTGACCAAAAAAAGTGATACAATATAAGTAAAATTATACCGAGTCTGCTCTGTGATAGTTAATTGGCAACACATAAGTATTACCACAAAAAAAAAAAAAACCAAAAAACAAAGAAACTTCAAATTCATTTTCCACCAACTTATGAGATGATTATTCTTGGTTGCCTGATAAAGACAATATAAACAAACCAAATTTAGGTTAGCCCCTTGTTCATGTACACTGGATAAATCTAATAAATCTCAAGTACTATGCCTAAGCATCTTTTTTTTTCTTTATAGATTTTGTACCTCATTGTAAAAATACTGTTATTTACGTCACATATTGAAACACTTTCAGTTGAGGAAATGCCAGATTAATAGTTGCCTGTGTGTTCTTAATTCTCTTTCTATTTATATATAAAATATATAAATAAAAATATAATATATATATATATATAATTTATGCACAGACTGGATCATAGGTCTTGTGGTCAGGGAAGAAAACCATTTACAGTCACAATTGACAGAGAACTAGAAGGTGTACAGCTAATCTACCCTTTCGGATTAATTTAGTGGAAAGGGATTCTTCCCCTTTGGTGCTCCCAGAGGAGAAGCATAAGCCAGGAGCAAAAACCTGCCATGCTGTAGTTCTCCTGTTTGTCCTTATTCTCAAGGATTAGGGATTCCCACATATTTCCAAGGCAATGTATGTTGATATCCTGCCCTTTCCTCATCTCCTCACTTGGGTATTCCCTCTACCAGCATGTGTAGTCAGGATTCCATACAGAGACATTTCAGGGAGTTTATCCAGCTGAACAGTCTCCCTCATAACCCCCAATTTTTTTTTCTTTTTTCCCCTCATGTTTTGCTTAATAGGGTTAGTTTGAGGCCAGATTTTCTTCCACAAACAGGTTCAGTTTAAATTTTGGTAATCCCATGCATATTACTTTAAACAGCTATGAAAAAGCCTCCTTGGACTGTTAATCTTCTGAGTTTCCGAAGTTTCTGCTGACAACTTTGGAGGTGGCATAACTTTTAAAGGAGACTGCCATTGTAAAGAAACTTTATATTTGCCATTATTTCACTACTAACTTCCTTATAATGAGATATCTTTAAAGTGGCATGAGAATTTCATTAAAGGTAAAATAACTTTGCAGTAGAAATACCAACTTTTTGTATTGGTTGCAAGCATCTAGAGTGAATTTGTTAATTAAAAACTGGAGTTATATCTACTTAAAACAAAAATGCAAAGCCCAAGTTCTCAATTTTGAAGTTANAAACCAAAAAACAAAGAAACTTCAAATTCATTTTCCACCAACTTATGAGATGATTATTCTTGGTTGCCTGATAAAGACAATATAAACAAACCAAATTTAGGTTAGCCCCTTGTTCATGTACACTGGATAAATCTAATAAATCTCAAGTACTATGCCTAAGCATCTTTTTTTTTCTTTATAGATTTTGTACCTCATTGTAAAAATACTGTTATTTACGTCACATATTGAAACACTTTCAGTTGAGGAAATGCCAGATTAATAGTTGCCTGTGTGTTCTTAATTCTCTTTCTATTTATATATAAAATATATAAATAAAAATATAATATATATATATATATAATTTATGCACAGACTGGATCATAGGTCTTGTGGTCAGGGAAGAAAACCATTTACAGTCACAATTGACAGAGAACTAGAAGGTGTACAGCTAATCTACCCTTTCGGATTAATTTAGTGGAAAGGGATTCTTCCCCTTTGGTGCTCCCAGAGGAGAAGCATAAGCCAGGAGCAAAAACCTGCCATGCTGTAGTTCTCCTGTTTGTCCTTATTCTCAAGGATTAGGGATTCCCACATATTTCCAAGGCAATGTATGTTGATATCCTGCCCTTTCCTCATCTCCTCACTTGGGTATTCCCTCTACCAGCATGTGTAGTCAGGATTCCATACAGAGACATTTCAGGGAGTTTATCCAGCTGAACAGTCTCCCTCATAACCCCCAATTTTTTTTTCTTTTTTCCCCTCATGTTTTGCTTAATAGGGTTAGTTTGAGGCCAGATTTTCTTCCACAAACAGGTTCAGTTTAAATTTTGGTAATCCCATGCATATTACTTTAAACAGCTATGAAAAAGCCTCCTTGGACTGTTAATCTTCTGAGTTTCCTAAGTTTCTGCTGACAACTTTGGAGGTGGCATAACTTTTAAAGGAGACTGCCATTGTAAAGAAACTTTATATTTGCCATTATTTCACTACTAACTTCCTTATAATGAGATATCTTTAAAGTGGCATGAGAATTTCATTAAAGGTAAAATAACTTTGCAGTAGAAATACCAACTTTTTGTATTGGTTGCAAGCATCTAGAGTGAATTTGTTAATTAAAAACTGGAGTTATATCTACTTAAAACAAAAATGCAAAGCCCAAGTTCTCAATTTTGAAGTTAAGAAAACTTCCTAGAAATTTGACTTAAGACTGCCTGTTGTTTTATCAGAACATAGCAAAGTTTGCTTCTCTTACAGGATTTGCTCTTTACTCTTTGTTTTTCAACAATTTTCTTAAACTGGATAGCATATGAGGATCTGATGATTTTGTTGATTTTTTCTTTCCCTTTGCATAGTGCGAAAAATTATGGAATAGGGAGTAAAGTAGCATTGCTATGTTTCAAACAGTTGATGTGATCCAGCTGTATTGGTAAGGAGTTGGGAGTTTTTCCATACCATCAGACTTGTAATTCATAATAATGATTTTATGTTTCTTTGTCCACATGGATTCCAGTTAGTGTGCTCAGCTTCATGTTCATGGGATCAATTTTGTGGGCTCTTATGTGCTTCTTAGAAGCCATTGCTCCTTGCCTTTCACCACTTGAACTTAAAGAGTGCCTATTTTTAAGAGAGTAATATATTTCCTGATGGAATATATTTCCATATAGCTTCTCTTGATGTCTCTTACCAGGCTTACAAAGCAGCAGCAACCTGCCTACAATATAGATACTTACTTCCTTCTTCAGCAGTAGCTTTGTCAATGGAAGAGCAAGTCCACCCCAGAGCATTCATCACTGCCCTCTACCTGGGGTTAGTGCCCTCTCTGGTCTGCTGGCTGAGCTGCTCATGGGAGCTCTCCTTAATCCAATTCAGTCAAATTGAGCCATGTTAGGAAAGATTTGTTATTTAAATTACTTAAGCTGATCTAGCTTATTTTGACTGACATGTTTAGGGAGTTCTTATATATGCAGCTCAGCCAGAAGATTTGAGAAGTGGTAACCGTCAGCAGGATGTGATGATAAGCTGGGGCAGTGGGTGGCAAAGAGCAGGTTGTTCCCAGCTATGCTCAAACTGGTTGATGTATACTCATGTGCAGCCTGAAATTGGGAACCTGGCTTTTCTTCGTGGAGCACTCTGAAGTTTTTTGGGCCATTAAAAAGGAGAAGTCTGCCTGTGGCAGCTCCTCTCTGAGTGTTCCCATTAGCCACAATTTTGCCCAGAACCACCTAGAGCATATTGGCCAAGAGGCTTTGATTGTCCAGTTTTGAATGACTCCTGCCAGCATTATTTCACAGTTGAACTAAAGTGCAGGTCTCCCTCTGGTGCCTACTTTGTAAAAGCACAAGATTTTATAATTGGGCTGAGCAATTGAAAACCATCTGTATGAAAAGAGAAGGGTCTCTTTGTTGTCCTAGTAATAGCAGTTCTATGAGCGCTGACAGTAACGTTAGGCAGTAGACTAGTTTTTTTCTTGTGGTACATAGTGCTAATGTACCACATATATTCAGAACTCGGTAGTCACTGCCAGCTGCAGTAGTGCTTGTCCTCTGCACCTCTTCTAACAGCAAAATCTTCTCTCTGGGAGGTGTGTTTTATTAGTATGTGGATACATGGGTAATGGATATCCGGATGTAGATGCATATATGCAAATAAAACCAGAAAATTTTCATCGGTTTCTAACCTTTTCGCTTTCTTACCAGTTCCTTTTAGCTGTTCATTTTTTGAAATTAGTTGACCATACAAACACTGATCTTTCTAAAACAACCAGAATTTTCTGATTTGATGGATTTTAATCTAATTTAAAACACCCCACTGTTGGAAAGGCTCAGGCATAGGTACATTGAGAAGAGCACACCACCGCACATCCCCAACAAAATACTAAAAACAGATGTCATCACTGTGGGAGGAATTTTTCATTTACATCGCCTTCCACTTCAGGGCCTCTGCTTCTTTCAGAGAACCACATTTTGCATTATCAGTCCTATCACTCAGGGCTATCTGTGTGTAAATTTTCCCATTCATATTCTCAAGAACACACAGCACAAATACTTCTCAGAAAGATCCTGGTTATGCCATACATCAAAAGATCTCCATGCCTTTTGGACTTGGTACCTTTTGGTTGTACCATGCTGACACAGAAGATACTTCGACAACGCCTGCTATCAGCAGAGGTTTCTCAAACAAACACAAGTGATGTGTATGACTCAGTCCAGCAAGTCGCTATTTTCTTATATAAGCTTGCTCTAAAAATGCCTCAAACAAATTTTTAGGAATACAGTTCTGGTGGAATTCTGGTTAATATTTCTGACACATGATTTTTTCATCCTTTGTTGTGAACCAACATGTGTCTAAACCCTTCCCTGGTATGAGAAACAGAGCAACACAAAAGAACTAGTTTGGACTGCCCAGCATGAGCAAGGTCGGGTGGATGCTTAAAAATGATAAGCTGAAGGCAGCCCCCCATCAGGTCACCTGTCTGATACATTCTTATAGCACAGCCTAATCCTGCATTTGAAGCTTGCCTGGGCGTATCTCTGGGTACAGCGTCCAGCACAACAACCAGCTTGGCTGAGGCGTAGGATGCTTAGTTCTAAAGCAGAGGGACAAGGAACCATGTGGAACAGGAGTTCATTGGGGGGAGTCCAGTCTACTTGGGATGTTCATTGCTGTCTATGTGGGGGACAAGTAGACCTGGAAAGAAGCCAGGTGATCTTTTGACTTGCTTTTTGGAAATCTTCAGAGGGTGATGATGATCCGATTCTTTGGGGGTTTGTATGGGAGCTGGGGTGATGTCAGCCTTTAGTCTCCCTGTATTTCTCTACTCCCTTGATGTAAAACTAGTGTTTCTCCTGACTGTTAGGCCATAGTTTTTGTATGCATTAAGTCAATACTGCAGCGGGAATGGAGGGAGGAGACATTTGTTTTTTGGGGATTTTACTCCAGTGCTGCTTCCACTGTGCTGGCTAATCTGTTTTTATGGCTGGATGAGAACCAGGCCCAGAAATTCAGCTAAAATATAAATATTATCCTTCTCAGCAGAATTAGTTCTATGAGTGAGTACAGTATGCATCTCTTCAACCACTATGCCAGTAAAAGAATCCCGAAAAGGAGGGAAACAAGGAAGAGCAGGTAGCAGTTCACCCAGTGGGGAATGCTTTTCTGCAAGTTGCCATTAAAGGGCTTCTGTTCATTCCCAGTAGAATGAATTCTCAGCTTGAGCATCTGGCTGTAACTGGTCCTTGTCTTGTCCTCTTGTCACATATTTTTCAGAGTTTTTTCATAGAAAACAAAACAAAACAAAGTGTTGAGAAAACTCTTTCACACTTTCCTCATCTGCTTTCAAAAGGAATAAATTGGACCCAAAATGCTTTGTAATTGTGTTGTTCTCCAAGGCAGGTCAGTGACCTACTCTAAGAGCAAATCAGAGTACTAGATTACATCCTCACTGCTAGCACTTAGTACCTCCTTAAATTCTGCCCTTGAGTTTAAACATCCTCTGAAAGAAATACTATCTGTGTCCCAGTGGTAGCAGATGTACATGAAGAGGTGGCAAAAGATTGCCTGGAAGGCTCTCAGTTTTTCAGTGGTATAAATAATTGTTTTGTCCTGGAAGCTCAGACAATTTATAGGGCTCTTCCATTTCCTTTCCAAGAAAACTTCATTTCTTCAAGTAATTGCTTTAAGAATTTGTTTGTTTATAAGCTTCAGAAGTGTCTTGGAATCAGAGAAAACCTCTCTAGAATACTGTGTTCTCAAAATGCACTCGGTGCTGAAGGAATATTGCCCAAAAAAGCTTCATAATAAAAGAAAAAAGGCACAAAAGTTTGATGGAAGGTACCCAAATCTCTGTGACAGATTATGGGAAAATTTGATGAAATGTAATTGTCCAGCTACCTGTTTATACCCATACTAGATCCTTAAACTGGGAATCACAGTAAGGATTGTACTGCAAGGCAAATAATGAAAACCATTCTTTTATGTTGATAATTCAAATTCAGACCTTAAAATGGCTGCTAGGGGGAAAGGAGGTATTCAGATTATATTGCACAACTGTAAAGATACCCCAAAATATTCAAAAGCTTTTCTTCAGAAAAAACAACACCTTTCTGGAAGGCAATACTTAAAGATTATAATTTCAATGCTGTCCAGTTTCACTGTGTAGAAATAATTCTTGTTTAGCCTGAGAGAAAAACTAAATGGTGGTGCATTTCTGTTTCTCAAAATGGCCCTTTTTGTAACTTTTTTTTCAGAATTGCTTAAATTTTTTTTACACACATCTTGAGCAGGTGAGTTTTGTGTAGACTTCAGTGAAATTTGAGTGTTACTTGTAGTCAGCCTATTTGCTAGACTGCAGTCTTCACTGGAGATTTGATATTTGATCCTTTGTCAGTACTGAGTGTAGCCAGGAACTCGTGTCTCAAACACTGTGCTGTGGAGCATCAGCCAGGCAACTGCTATGCTCACGGTGCTGTAGCCCTCTTCTTCATCTACTGTGTTTTTCCAGCTTTTCTATTTGGCCATTTTACTCCCCCTTTTTACTCCAAGTCACTTGTAAATCTGTTACTGCATGCGTTGCTAAGAAGTCACCTGCTTGTCTCTTTGATGACACTACTGATGTACAGGACTTTCTGTGTGCAGCCTTCATACCCTCTGTGCTATCCTAATCTTCACCTTCTTTTTACTTGGCTTCTTTCACAGACACTGTTCCCTCTTCTCTTCTGCTTGAATCCTTATTCTCAAACAATATTTCCTTAAGCCCTTATTAAAAAAATCCACCGTCAATTCTTCCACCTTAAGAACTGAACACAGCAGGAGTTTTGGAGTTGTCTTTAATGCTCTTTTTCTCAGTGTACAGTATTGTTCCTTTCTGTTGACCCTCTTGTCCTCTTTACTCTTTTCTTTTTCTTACTGTATTTTCAATCTTTTTGGATCACCGATGTAACTAAGTGCTTACCAGCAGGATTTCAAGTTGTTTGTCACGTGCCAAGCTGAGCATTTTTTTAGATTCCCTCTGGTGTCACAGTATGATCTGGTTCTTCTGAGTTTGATGCATTAGTGTTGTTGGTAGTCAGCAAAATCTCTCTCAAACTGCATTGGTATGACTGAACCACAACACTAAGTATAAAACTAGGTATTTAAAATTGAAACAATTCAGAATAAAGTAAATGCTGGTATCTTGCTAAGTAGTAGGATGTCCATTTCTGTTCTATAAAAGAATACAAAGCCAATCCTGCAACTTTTACTTATGTGGAAAATGCATACTCAAGTAAACCAACCATTGTTTAGACTGAATATTTATTTTTTCCCAAACAATTTTAAGATATATTCAGAAAATTGTTTGTTTTCTCACGTGTTAAACATGCACATAATGTTTAGGCCAGAAGAAGTTACAGAGGTGTACATGTATTGGATACACTTCATAATAATATGTGAAAGAAGCATATGTTGATTCATGGATCTGAAAATGGTTATCTGAACAAATCCTCATATACTCTGCTTGGGGCTCCTAATGTTCCTTGACATACTTCCCTGTTCATTTCCTAGGTTTAAATAGCTGTGCCCAGCTGTTGTGTATTAGCAGATCCTCACTGCTAGTCTAAAAAATTGGCTGAAACTGTTCTTTAAATTTAGAATTTGTTCTGAATTTAATTTAGGCAATGTTTACTACTATAACTTCTCTTACTCTGCAGAGAGGCTCAGGCAGTGAAGTAATAACATTTAACAGATATAGTAACTCTTGTGTAGCTGCAAGAAAACTGAATCTAAAGAATTAAAACTAATTATTCTTGACAGAACATTAAAGTAACGATATTATGCAAAATAAGCAAAAAATACGCAGATTAATATAAAAATCTGAATATGTGATGATATGATTAGGTATATTTTAAGAAAGTACTTAACTTCATTGAAAAACTTACATAAAATATGATACATCCATTAAAATCTGAACTTACAAAGGTACAGGAAACAGCAGAAAAATATAAAATGCTGTGTAATTTTCTGCCATAGAACCTGTATCACTGAATCAGTCATGTACAATAAATTTAAGTACCTTATCCATTCTTAGCAGTAGTGGCAAAACTTTTGTAGAGGCACACTGTCTTCATTCCAGCTTATTCAGTTGTCAATAGAGTAACTTACTAAAAGCTAGGAAAACATTTTGTGTTTCAGAAATCAATGTGTTATATATTTTTATCTAAATTAAAGAATAGGTAGGAGTTCGGATATTTTACTTCCAAAATCTTGAAGAATAGACGCATATCCAGCTTTAGCTCCCTGCTGATTATGTTCTTAAGATGATTTACAATAAAATAATACTAATTGAAGGAAAAAAAGTCAAGTATTTAAGTGCATAACCTACTTTTAGTTAAATAATACTAAAATAAAAAATCAGAAATATAAGCTTCATTCATTGTAGCAAAATTTCAGTTTACATCCTTTTAAAAATAAAATCTAAATAAAACCCTGAGTTTCCTTAATTCTTTAAGAATTAAGAATGATGCATTTCCCGACTGAATAAAAAGCAGTTAAATCTTTTCACACCTTTAACATGACACTGTGTTGTCCTGTTCAATAAAACCTGCTAACTATGCTTAAAAGATGGTGTTTATCATTTTGATTATACAATAGCAACCATCAAAAGTGGGCCTTTCCTTAAAATGTAGGATGCAGCTGCTGTTAAAATATAAGATTCAAGCCAGTAGAAAACCTTGATTGAAACCAGGATTACATCTGTAGTGGTCTTAGATTGGTTTTTTTTTTTTTGCATTGTGTTGTTTTTGTTTGGTTTTTTTTTAATTCCAGTGAATCTATTCTGCTGCTCCCATGCCTCTGAGTTTATTCACTCTTATTAAAGCACCTATCTGGTGCGGTAGGGAAGGGTATACCTGTAAAGAAGAACTGAGCAAACTGAATCATAAAGGATTTGTTCCCAAAATGTAATGAAAGAGAAACAAAACTGGATCTTGGATCTTTGGAAGCAGCAGATATGGTTGAAGAGGAGTAAAAAGATTATTGAACTGAACCAGAGAAGCAGCTCTCACTAAATTGATTTGATTCATTCCCATTGTGTGTGTGTGTCCTGGGGAGTTAAAAGGAGTAGGAAAGAAGGTGGGAACAAAATTGAGTTAAAGTAAATTTGATTAGTGGCTAGATGGAGAGAAGGATAGAGTGGGAAAAGTAAATTTAAAAAGCAGATTGAGCAAGAGCTAGCTGAACTTTGTTCTAGCCCATTTGCAGTACCTGAATTCTACTTTATTTTCTCCTTTAAAGTTGGCTTTCTATTTGGTGTGGTTTAGTTTATTTCTTATTCTCTGTCTGCAGTTGCTAGGTTATGGGGTGGCTTTCTTCTGATAATCAACACTAAAATCGCCCCACCAAACTCAATTGGAACTTAATTGAGAAAGCTAATGTGGAGTTAACTGCTCATCAAAGTGTAGGATGACTCATGAGTCAGGAGACTCTTGGATTGAAAATGTCCTCAATTGCAGGGGGCTGGACCCGGGTATCCAAACAATAGACGATGGAGCTGAGTGGCTTCCAGGTGCATTTCAATTGCAGCTTTTAGTCAGAGCTGAATGGAGACTTTTTGAGGTTTCCCTTTTGACACTTCTCAAGCTTCAGTTTCCTGCCTTGTGTGAGAGCTGCTGGTGAACTCATGAGGCACTTCAGAGAGCTGGTGAGTTTTATGCCATTTTTAAGAATTATGCGAGTATGGGGTGGGGGGATAACAAAATTCCTAAGTCCTCCCTCTGAGATGAGATGAATTCCAGTGGTACTCCCAAGAAGAGGGTCTGGGACACTCTCGGGATGGGAACAGTAGGACTATGAAATACTTCACTTGCTAAGAAACTTCCCTTACAAGAGAACCAGAGAAATAGTGATGTGATGTGGTGAAATGACCTTCTTTAAGGCTTTGACTTGATTTGCTGAATCGATAGGAGCATTGCAATACTTAAAAATGTATTTAATACTCTGTGGGCTCAGTTAGTAGGGGGTAGTTGATTGTGGGGAGGAACAGGGAAGATAAAACCAGACTGTAAGACATATTGGGACAGTGGGACAAAATGTTCAAAGGTATTTGCACAAGGACAGTTGTAATTGATCACTGAGTGGTGCCGTTTCTCAAGAGTCATAAGAACACTGAAATGATGTCAAGGAGAAGGGAGAAATTGCAATTCCAGGGAAGAGCTGTCTTCAGTGGGAACTATATCTGCCTGCAAAAGCCATCAAACCTAAAAAGGTCTCTGAGCTGCACCCAGCTATCATTTTAAAAGACCTTTTTCTCTGTTTTGGTTTCATCTTCTAGTTACTATCAAAGTTCTTTGTTTCAAAGTAAAACAAAAAAATTCTGATGCTTGGTAGCTGACAGAAAAAAAAGTTAAAATAAATAATCCAGTTATCCCAAATAATGACTAGCTTTCCACTGATTAAGGTAATTAAAGAGAGTTTTTTCAGGAGCTGTAATACTCTTATAATTGATATAAGTGGTGGGAAAAAGTAATAGTGAAATTACGATGGGCTGTTTTAGTTATTGTTTATAATTTACCTGCAACATAACAGCTTATCAGTAAGCATCTTTAGATTCTTCTTCATTGTGTTCCAACAGCCCTAAATGAAACAGCAAAAATTAATGTTTTGTTGGTGTAAGTTAGCACAGGTGCTAACAGAACTTTCCTGCACCTGACTGCTCCTTCCTGCCCCTCTCCATGGCAGAGATTTTGATCAGTAGTGATGCAACATCATACTGGAAACAAAGTTAAGTTTAAAATTTTTTTTTTGTTCGTTGTGACATTTTAAACCTGGATCTGTTTCCCCAGGTAGCTTGTTGTGTAGCTAAAAAACCCTGTGCTATTGTTGGGGGGATGGTCTAAAGAGCAGCAGCACCCATACCAAAAGTAAAATTGTATTAGATACCATTGTCTCAGTTATCCTGGTACTCTTAACATATTCTTACTAAAGGGCAGGAAGGGATGGAGAGGCGGAGAAAGGTGAGGAGGGGTTGTGTTTTAATTTAGGAGGCTTTTGCCTTGCTACAGGTCTCTGGCTTTGGTATCCTAGCTATGTGATTGCCTGAATATCATCTTGTGTTAGCGCATGATTGAATTCCATTGAGGATGTTAAGTGCCGAGACCGGGTGAAACACCTCACTTTTGGGGTCAGATAATCTGGATCTTTGTGGTGCCTATCTGCTCCTAAAGCTGTTGAGTTTTCAGGTCGTCTGCTTTACCTGATAGGAAGCTAATTAACCTTCAAACGTCAGGGTCCAGATGAAAGCATTTCTATGAAAAACTACCTAATACTTTTAATTTTCAACACGGATTTTCTGACAAACACGATTTGTTTCTTTCTAAGGGTTTGGGAGGAACCACAGAGGTCAGCTGGGAGCATTCTTCTTGGTGGAAGTCAGTTGAAATTAACTTAACGATAGAAATTCATACCTTTTTGGGAATGTTGTCATTGAGCTGACTTTTGATCCTTCAGCCTCCATTTTGCTACTGTGGCATATCATCTTCAGGGTGCTGTTATTTAGGAGCCTTAGCTTATTATTTACCCAAAAGAACTGAGAGCTTCGGCCAAGTTATTTCTCCCAGAATGTGCAGAGAGTTTTATCTCTTTTGTGCTTCCTGGACAGGCAGGTGGGGATTATTGCCTTCATAATGTGAGGAAATGCATCATTTTCTAAGGAAGGACTTGTGATTCTCTGAAGAGTGGGGGCTTTAGGAGCTCCAAAGAGAGGCCATCGTGTCAACTTTTCTAGGAAAAGGAAGTTAAATTTGTTTTGAATTACATTGAGGCTGAGTGCATTTAGTTGCCTTAAGTATCATGTTTATATGTTACAACTTGCATCAGACAAAGAATGAAAAAGTGTCTTATGATTTTACTGATCGGAGAAAAAACATTTGCAGAGTAATTGAAATACCTCATGATGACATTGATTTAATGAAAACAGCCTCACTGATAAGAAAATATTTCATTAGAAAAATCCTTGAAACAGTAAAATTTAGCAAGTACTTGTCTTTATGTTGCCTACGCTTTCCAAACTGCTTCTGTAACCCAGATCTGAAATGTCACTGGTCTGAATGAAATTGAAAATAAGGGTTAATACTCCAGTTCAAGCACTTAATTGATCTGCTGGTGGCCTTAGCTTTTCCATAAAGCTTCTTTACCCCACTGTCAGTGAAGTGTTAATCCTTATCTTTATACTTCTTAAAAATGCCAAGTAGCTTTTGATATAAGGAATGCTCTACTGGACTAGCCCAAAAATCCACCTAGATAGTAAGGAATGGATAAAGAGTAAGAAGACACCACAGAGTGAGTCTTCCTTTGGCATACCCTTCTTGTCACTGGAGAACAGTAATTTAAGCTTCCTGCATTATGGTCTGTACTTAATGTTTACAAATCTCTAATGGATCTGTAGATCCTGAATTTGTCTAGTCACTCCACTATGCAGTGAGACAATAAATTCTGCAACTTGGCTGTGTTTTAATAGGGTTTTTTTCCCACTAAGTATTTCCTGCTTTTTTTGTTGTTGTTATGGGAAGTATAGGAAACATTTCCTATTCATTTTCCTATTCATCATATCATACACCTCTTAACTGAAGAGTCAGTCTGTTTTGTTTTTTCCTTCTTTGGAAAATGATAGTTCTTGCTACTTGAGATCATCTTTTCTCAAAAAAAGATGAAAAGACAACTGCACATGTGATGTGGATGGTATTTGAGTTTATAACATGCAGTTCTTGAAAAATCGAGGCAAACTTCAAAAATTTCTTTAATTGTGTTTTAGGGTTTTCCAAGTTGGTAAAAGGTCTGATCCCCACAGTTCAACATTTTTATGTTTGTGATGAGTGGTTTAAAGATGAACTCCATGGCAAACAGGTAATACAAAGAAAAGATAGTGCTTTAGATTGCCTTGAGGAGAAGATGGGGTGAACTAAATTAAGTTTGGACAAAATGTAAGAGAAAAGCATACTCACAAGGCCACTGGTCCTCATAAAGATCTCTTTAGAGGCTTTGATATCTCAAGCTTGTTTTGGCAGAGGATTCAGTTTTACACATAGGGTAGTGTAGCTCATCTTGCCATTCCTTGCAAGTGTCAGAAGTTTCAAAAAGAAGTCCCTCAGAGTACCCTCTGTTCTAGGAAGTCAGAGTGGAAAGTTGTCTTGTTTGTCCAGTCCCACCAGTATAAAACATAGGCCTTTCCTTCCTGTAGACATGCAAATTTTAAATACTGTCAGCAGAACCTTCATTTCAGTTGTCAGTTTAGCAAAGTCTTGAAGATTTTCACTTTAATTCTGGATGTCACCACTTTCATTCTTCAGAACTAGCTCCAAACTCTTTGATGGAGAGAATCACAGCACTTTAATGTGGAAAGCTGTGAAGGTGTAAGAGAGAGCCAGCATGACTTAGGCAGCAGTGATTTTGGGTGTAAGGAGGCAGATTGAAACAGTAACTTTATGGCTGGCAGCCATAAAGACTGCTTCTAATACACACATTACTCGGCAAAAAAGGATGTTGCTCTCAAAATGTTAAGCTAAAAATAAAAGAAAAGGCAAAATAATCGTGCTTTAGGAGCTGTTGGTCTGTAACAGTGTATCTCTTTCATATCCTATGACAGACTAGTGAAGAGGATAAAAAGCAGCCTGTTATAAGTTCAGGTGCTGGTAGCAGGATGTCTCAGGTATGTACACACCAATGCATACAGAATTCTTTTTAGAAATAAATCATTTTCACCCAGATTTCTTTTTCAAAGTGACACTGGGTGTTTATGTATAGTGGAAACCAAAATGAAATTTCACATCCATCAGTAACTTTATTCTTTAGAATTAAAGAGTTGTCTGTTTCACTTCCTTTTTTCCTCCTTTCTGTGAAATGTCACAGAGTTACAGAACTGTCAGAAGAATAATTTCTTTCAGAATTGGCGTCTTAGTATCTAGATTTAAAATTTTTTTAAAGCTTGACTTAAATGCTTTTCTAGTTTGGAAGCAGTCATGTGTTGTTTTTCTTTGTGAAACAGAACTCTGAAGATTCCACTTTGGCCCTTGAATAATTATTTCTGAATGTGAGATGGCAAGTTAAAATGGCATTGTGTTTATAGGCCAAAAATAAAACTTTTTGCTTAAATCTTCTTGTATTTATGGCAAAAACTAATGTAAGTTCCTTGCAATTTTTTATTTGTTTTCTGGATTTGAATGGTTTCATTTTTACTTATTCTCTGCTTTAGTTATTAGAAAGCAAGGCTTCTTTAAACATGCAGTAGTCAATGGAGTCAAGGAATACCTAGAAGAAGAAATAAAGTCCTAATCCTTTGTTTTGACATTACATTGTACTTGATTACTGTGAAAAGATTAATGTCGTAAAACAAACAGTTAAAGACTTTGGGTAGAAAAGTTTTTGAAGGTGAGTGACTTTTCAAAACTCTTATATCCTCATGTAATTGAAGACATTTTAAAAACAAGGAGTAAAGGACAAACATGCAGGCAAGAAATATGAAGGTTTCAATTCATACACTTCCCAGTACATTTAAAATGTTCTTAATTAGTCTTTAAGAATACTTGATTAGCAGTTAATTATATATGATACTTATATACAATTTGTAATTATTTTCATGCATATAATCTTAGTATTCAATCTTTAAAGCGATCTCCAAAAATAATGCATTCCTTCAGGTAACTCCTTCCCCTCTAGGGTGTTTTTCACATTGAGGCACCTGGGTAAATTTCCTTTCTGTTCATGGCAAACCCATATAAACCATGCTGCTATGGAACTGCATCAATTTTCTCCATAATTCCACATTATATTATTCCAGAAAAACTTACCACTTCTGTATGTCCACTTCCTTTTTTCTCTGCTCTGTCTCACTTGCATCACATAAGGGGATGATTACACAATAAACCAACTGAAAGCCAAAACAGTTTGGATGTATTTAAGTTTAGGGAGATTCATTCACCGGTTTAATTTGCAACATGCTACTTTTTGGAAAAGGAAGGAATCAGCTATGTTCTTTACAGTAACAGAGCCAAATTGTTCTGGATTCAACAGAATATGAAACAAAGATGTTTGTTGTCATGGATTGTAATTATGGAAATTAGGAAAGTGGATTTTTTAAGACCTTTTCTGTTCAAGGGGAAAAAGCCCTAAATAAATACTACATTCCCCCAGAAATTATGTTCATACATTACTACCATGTCCTAAAAGAAAGAAAAATTAGGAGAAAACCACTTTTTTAAAGAAAAAAGTTAAAACAGCTATTAAAGGGTATTTAACTTTACCTAACACTTAACTATTTTATTTGAGCTAAAAAAATCTCTTTACCATTGATGGCATGACTAATCTCACTCAATATTATAAAAAGCATAGCTTTAAAATGGAAATCTAAATTAATCAGTGATATATGTAGAATCATAGAATGATTTCCTGTCGATGGAACCTTAAAGATCATCTAGTTCCCACACTGTAGCCATGGGGGTTCCTTCCTTCCTCTCACTAGACCAGGATGCTCAAAGTCCTACCACCCTGGTCACAAACACTTCCAGGAACTGGGGATCCACAACTTCTCTGGGCAACCTGTTTCATTGCCTCACCACCTTCACACTAAAGAATTTCTTCTGTATATCTAACCCAAATTTCTCTTCTTTCAGTTTGTATCCATTACTCCTTCTTCTATCTACAGTTCTTGATGAAGAGTCCTCTCTGGCTTCCCTGTAGGGCCTTTCCAGATACTGGAAGGCTGCTATGAGATCTCCATGCAAACTTCTCTTCTCCAGGCTGAACTCTCCTCAATGAAGATTTTAAAGGATCTAGAGGGAAAGCCATATGAAGAGTGGCTGAGGCCACTTGGTCTGTTTATCCTGGAGGAGACTGAGGGGAATCTAATGGCAGTCTACAGCTTCCTTACAAAGGGAAGAGAAGGGGCAGACACTGATCTCTTCTCTGTGGTGCCCAGTGACAGGAATGGCTTGAAGTTGTGCCAGGGGAGGTTTAGGTTGGATATTTCAAAAATTTTCTTTACCCAGAGGATGGCTGGGCACTGGAACAGGCTCCCTAGGGAAGTGGTCACAGCCCCAAGCCTGGCAGAATTCAAGAAGTGTATTGACAATGCTATCAGGCACATGGTGTGAGGCTTGGGGTGGGTGCTGTGCAAGGCCAGCAGTTGGACTTGATAACTCTTCCAGGTGAGGATATTCTGTGATTCTGTGATGGCCTTCTCAGCCTGTTCTCTGACCTTGTCCAGTCCTCATATCAACTTTGTGGCCTTCCTCTGAACTTGCTCCAACAGTTCCATCTCCTTATGTTGAGGGCCCCAGAAGTGTATGCAGTGTTCCAGATGGAGTCTCATGAGAGCAGAGTGGAAGAATCAGCTCCATCAATCTTTTAGGCAGTCTCCTTTGGATGCAGCCCAGGGCACCACTGGCTTTCTGTACTGGGAGCACACACTGCTGGCTCATGTTGAATTTTTTGTCTCCCGTCCCCCACCAAGTTCTTTACCACACTGCTGCTCCCAAGCACTTCTCTGCCCGACCTGTGGGTGTTCCTGGGATTGCCCTGACCCATGTGCAGGACCTTGCACTTGACCTTGTTGAACTCCATGAGTTTGGCACAGCCCCAGCTCTCCAGCCTGTCCAGTCCCTTTGGATGCCATCCCTTCCCCTCCAAGTGCAGATGGCCCCACACAGTTCAGTGTCATCAGCAAACTTGATGAGGGTGCCCTCGATGCCACTGCCCACGGCAAAGATACTGACTAGCATCAGCCCCAGGACCGACCCCTCACCACTTGTCACTGGTCTCCACATGGACATCGAGCCATTGACTGCAACTCTTTGCATGTGGCTCACCTGCCAATGCTTTATCCACTGAATGGTCTGTCCATATATCCATATATATCCATATCTTGGTGACTGATTAGTAATTATAAAAATTGCAAAAAAATCTGAATTTTTGGGTTACTCAAGTAGCAAGGTGTGGAAGATGCAGTCTCATGAGCTACACGATAAAATAGTCTGGACACAGTTTACAGGAAATCCCTTTACACACAGATTAGTGCTTTGGATTGCATCTAAATTTATGCATTTGTTTTAGAGACTAAATTCTGTTCTCTGTACCACTCCTGTAATGGTAACGATGTGAATTAATTTAGTTTAATTTTTAGTAACTGTAGAGATAAGATGAAATCCTGTGTGGAGTGTACTATGATGCTAAAGTATTAAAAATGTTATCCAAAATGATCACTGAAGACCTCTTATATACTAACATATTTTTTAAAGTTATTCTTTAAAATATATTCAAGTTAATCACTAGCTGTTTTGAATTTACAGATGGTACTGGGCATTGACAAAAATTACCAGATTAATTAGCAGCACCTGATGAAAGGGAAAGTACCTGTTTTAATGAAGTTTCTGAATTCCAAATGTTTTTAAAATGTGACTATTTCTATAAACAGATGGACACTTGACAAGGAATTTGCAGTATAAATTCTTTGAATACACTGTAATAAGGCTAAGCATAAAGACAAATGCGTAGAAAAAAAGGAGCTCTCACCTGTAATTGCAGGCAAATTTTAAAGAAAGCAAAATATGCTTTTATATTTCAATGTTCCTGTAATTGGGTTATGAAAAAATAACTATGATGCCATATTCTTAGAATTTGGAAACTTGCTTCTAAATAAATTATCTTTAATTTATGGTGGCAGGAATTACGAAGGTTAGAAGTTTGGAAGGCCAACCAGCTCAACCTTGACTGAGCATACTGTGAATTTGAGAACTTCTTTGTGCAAAGAAACTGACTGGCATTGCTTCTGTAGGAAAGAAGTTTTGTGAGGCAGTAGCTGTTTCTGAAGGGTAGCTCCCCACTGGTGACACTGGGCTGTGATGGCTGTTTCTCAGTGCAAGCAGCTGTAAATAATGCTTATATTGCACTGTGAAGATAATGTTACATAAATTTTCACATTCTTTTTGTGGTATTACTTTGGATATCAGGTTTTTTTTGGATGGAGAAAGCACAATATGGCTAGGGTGTTATATATAAAAAACAGCTCTTAAGTAAAAAAGTCTTTACAATTACAATGCATATTTAAACTGACTTTAGATATGAAAAGACAAAGTGGAGGGGAATATAGATGCCAGTGTATTACATGCTGAAGTCTTGATTCTCCATGCACACCTCAAATTAGTGAATGTGTCTATTTCATAAACAAGGAGGTAAGACAGTAGTTTATTCTCTATACTATAGAAATAATTTGAGATTTATCAGTGAAATAACTAAGGCAAAAAGAAAAGTTTGAGTCTAAATTGAAGTACTTTCTATATAGTAAAACCTGTTTGTGAGCAGTTGCTGTACTACAAACAACTGCATAGATTGAAGTCAAAATGATGATTTTTAATTTTTTTTTAAAAATAAGTGTTGTTTTGCAGATTGTTTTGCAAATTACTTCAGTGTTGCATCTGGAGGAATGAGTAAGGGTTTAACACACCATTACAGTGTCAAATTATGAGGAAAAAAATCCTCACAGCATATTTTGAAGAGCAAACTTTGATGTTGGATTAGAAAAGCACTGCAAATAGCAGTATCAGATTCACACAGTGACACAGAGAAAGGAATAAAAAGCAACCAAAAGTGAAGGAGATGACACGAGAGATGATTTTATTGTTTTCCAAAGAACAAAAGAAGTCCAGCAGGTGGATAAGGATACACCAAAAGTCAATATGGTATCCATATCTGGAGGAAAATACAGAAAAATAATGTTCTTCCTCTGCAAAAAGCACATGATAGTTTGTTCACCATATTTTTGTAGTTATAATAGAAAGTTGGCAGATTATTTTATATGACATCTGTGCAGAGGGAAAGACTGGAATTCAGACAGAGAAGGACATTTGTGCTTGTAGAAGGTAACTCTTGGTTCCTTTGCTCTTGAGGAGGGACTTTAGCAAGTTGTAGTGCTGTGTCATTTCTGCCTAAGTGGAGATTTCATTTGTGGTCTTTTTTTAGGAAGAAGCACTAACTATTCATAAACTTTAAAGAGCAGTGGCAAAATCTGCAGTACAAATAGTTCAGGTTGCTTTAGAATCCGTGTTGCGACCTTAAAGGGCACAATTTTTAAGTGTTTTATTAGGAGTTCAGTGGCTACTTCATGCTACAGCCACTGTTGAGGTGATGCTTTCTGGAGAAAAATAATGTTCAAGAAGTGGTTTGAGGAAAAAACAACAATTTAAAATATTTTATTACCCAGTTCTGGAAACTGCATGTGTTTTTCCTTATGCTACTTCATTCCAGATTACAGGAAATAGAAGATGCTTATGGAGAAGGTTTTTATATGTATATTGCTTCAGAAATTCATGTTAACCATGTAATAGAGAAGTTGCAGCTACCCAGCTTTTCTTAAAAAAAATATGAGTTATTGAAAGATGAATTTAATTACCTCAAAAAAAATTGCTATTAATAAAGCTGACATTTTCCAATCTAAAAAGCTTTGCTTTTTCTGCCTTGTTCTCCTTGCCAAGGCATGAGGGATTTTGAAATGGGAGGTATTTTATTGACCAACATCAGAGTAACCAGATTAATACCTATTGTCTGTTACTTTTAGTATGCATCAGTATCAGTATGAACTGATGGTGAATAGGATCAGTGAGAGCTTAAGACAGTGCATATTTTCAGAAGACAACGAAAATCAATCTTAGTCATCAATCCCTTTGATTCAGGAGTTTTAATATCAGTGTAATGTGTTGAGTAATTAGTGATTTGATGTTAAAATGTATGTAAGCATTAGATGCATTTCAGGAAAATGGTAATTATTTGGAATGTATCTTCATGCAAATTACACCACCAGGAGGTATATGTATGTTAAAACCAATGATGCAGTGTAGGGTAGTTTTATTTCTGATTGACACGTTTGAAGCATAAAGCTTAGGAAGTTACAAATACTGGTGAAACAAGAAAGTCATTTGAATACATACCTTACTGCAGAACTTGTACTACTCATGTGCAGTGTGCAGGCCTAGTAAAAAGCTAATTATGGGTGAAGATCATGAACTTACTTGTGTGTAGAGTCTTTTGTTGTTGTTGTTGTTAGGAAGGTACACAATGGACAAACATTGTAGAACCTGTTTTTACATGTAAACCTTAAAACCTTAAAATTTGTAAGAATCTTTGCCAAGCAGAGTTACCAGCGATCTCTCAGCTTTATTTGTACCCCACAGCCTGGTTACAAAAGTGAATGGGAGAGTGTAGTCATGGAAGCTGCAGTGATAATAAGTAAGAAATGAGTTTAGGTTCAGACTAAAGATGGAGAGATGGAGGGACTTGAGACCCAAAACAGAGAAAGACCTTTTTCCCCTCTGGAAACAATAGTTCATCTACTAATACATCTCTTAAAGAAATAGAATGTTACAACTAAGAAGCAGCTGTGCAAGCACTGAGGTTGATTCATTAGGACAAACTTCTGAGATTGATTAATTAAGGGAAAGTTCTGTATCACCAGCTTTTCTAGATCAAGTAGTGAGAGAAGTCCCATTGCAGGCAGAGTGACCAGGGACACATACTATGCTGCTGAGCAAGCTTCTAGGAGCTGAAGTATGTGTCCCTTCTTACTGAGATTTGGTCAGGTCTACAGTAAATCTGATCTACAGTAGCAAATTTGTCACTGCTGCTTCTGCTAGCAGTAGTCTGCTGAAAAGCCTTGTTTGGTGTTGGTAGATGAAACTGTAGTAGAATTAAATGAAATTTGATAAATTGGCTGCAGCATATCAAGTTAACTCGTCCTGTGATTTTCTTTCTTCTGCTTCTCCTTCTTGTTACAATTCCCATTTCTGAAGTTTGCTTAGCTGTGACAAGGTGTTCTCTAACATTTGGAGTGCAGTTTTGCTGTGATCTGCTCTCTTCTTAGGACACTCTTTTCAGAGAAAATATTTTGAATCTTTATCAGTCATTTCTACTTGAGCACTGTTGAAGGTCCCGTTTGTCCTGCTTTGGAAGTAAGTCTGTTGTCCTGATGCTTAATATGGACAAATTTTTTTATCTGCTATTCTGTATTATTCTCACTGATGGACAAAGTGACAATATTTCTGTTAGCGTTATCCTTCAAGTAAATAGTTGTCAAGCTGTTGAAGCTGTGAAGTAGCTTTAGATTATTTCTACGTTTTCACAAATTATCACACCCAAAATATTGGCATCTTTGGGTGAAAGTTTTTCCTTTCACGTTCCCAGAATTGCCAATTATAAGTATGTATTTCAATTTTCTATATTTTTTCTTTAGCAAAACATTGGTAGCACCAAGTTTTGGACCTTCACTTTTTGTACTGCAGTGGAGAGATACAAGCAGGAGAATTTGGCAAGTGCAGAAAGAATATTTTACCTCCAGGAAAAAAATATCCAGGATCTGACATGTTGCTTTTACAAGTGAATTGAAGATGGGAAGAATTTCCTTTGGCGTTCTATATGTGGGTGATGTTGAAATCTTCTAGTAATGATAAAA
Source organism: Toxostoma redivivum (assembly GCA_013397375.1). NCBI lineage: Eukaryota > Metazoa > Chordata > Aves > Passeriformes > Mimidae > Toxostoma > Toxostoma redivivum. The sequence goes on along the minus strand of VXBI01008507.1, from coordinate 979,425 downwards.
TTTTTAGTAACTTAGTAACATAGTAATACTTGTGTAATAGCTTTGACTGCCAAAAATGTGTGTCCTAAATCCAATGCTAGTGATTTTTAATAGTTTCTTCTGATTAGGACCTTTTCCATTTAAGATAATAAGCCTATTTGATGCTACTTGTTATTTCAAAAATAGGAAACAGTGCATGTTTGGTAAGAATTCGTTGTTGCAGGTGTTTGTTTATATTATGCTTGTACAGATGTTAATAGCTTTGCATGGATTTTCATTCTGCTTTTGTGCAAAATAGAAAATGTCTGTCTTAGCTTAGTGTAAATTAAAAGGTTAGAACTGTTGTGAACAGTGAGTTGATAAAATGTGATTAATATTTTCTATCCATTCTTGCAATAGCTAGATGACTATAATAAGGGTAAAGCAGTTGATGAATTCTGCAGTAGGCTGTAAGTTGCATCACAACTTTTGTAACTATTTCTCTGTAAATTATATCCGGAAAGGTCTGTGATGCAGACAGTTTAGCATCAATCAGCAATGGTGACTTGTGAGGAAGTAAATCTCAGGCAAACTGTTTATCCAGGGAGTTTATTCTCTAAAGCAAAGTGACCTTGTCATAGATCCACCCTTCACACCCATTTTCCTGATGTCATGTACGGAAAAGGCTTCTTACAAAGATCTACTTTCATCTGCACTTTTGAATGCATCATAAAGGAGTTGCACGTACAGTGATTAGTTTGTTTAATATAGGTTCGAGGTATAAAACTTTCTGAAATGCTTTTTTCAGGAGGTGGCTGTGCAGCCAGGCATGGCATGCACCATAGCAGTGATTCCCTGGAATCACTGGCATTGATGAGAATGCAGTAATTAATGTATTTTGTCTATTGTCTTTGCTAAGACCATGAAAGGATGTAAAACTTAAAGCTGATGATAAATAACAAGTTTTGCTGGGACAATTGTAATTTTATAGGCAACTAGATTAGAAATTTATATAGAGGGTGAATTAAAATGTGAATTATAACCCTCAGGCCACTATATTAATTGAATGTTACACATAGCCTCAAAGTTAGCTCTTGCATGACTTGTGTCCAGGAATCCTAAAGGAATGGACAGCCTTTGATTGAAATAGAGCTTGGAAAAAAAGAGAAATCTTAATATTTGTTTTAGCACAGCTGTTTAATTTTTGAAAGGAGGGCTGAGCTATGCAGTTCTCTTTATTGCACTGTTAGCATGAAGGACCACAGGAAGTGCATTAGTCCCCTATGAGACTCCTGCTCATAGACATGAATGTGTTCCAACCTCACTGCACACACTACTGTCTCCAAAGGAGGTTGGGAATGGCTGTCGGTTGCAAAGTAATGATCCTGTATGAACTTTTCCTCTGGTCCTGATTGCCTGAAGACAGTCAAGTTGGTGGACTCTGTATTATCAGGCCTTGGGCCAGATCAGGTGTCATCCCTCATTGCAGAGCTGTCACAAAAGCAACACAAAAGCTGCAACATCTGCTGTAGCTAATTTGACAGAAAGGCAATAATCTGCCCACCTCTGATCCACATTTATTTTGTGCAGCTCTGGCTTCCAGAATGATATATATGTAATACTGCCCTCACCATGGCCAGTGCTGTGCTGTACAGACACTCTGGTCAGTCATGCCATAAGGATGCAGCAGCTCAGTTTACAGCAATTCATCGACTGTTAATCCAATCAGTCTGTTCTGCTAATCAAATCAGTCAGCTCCGGGAGCATGTGGCAGCAGGCTTATGTGTGCTCTCCCAGGCTCGCCTCAATGGAGCAACGTGGAGCTGCAGTGAAGATGAACTCTTGGATTTATATGATATTCTGGTGTCATTTTTTAAGGATGCTATTTGAACTTAAACCATACGATATTATTTTTGATACAGATTTTGATATTCTAAGTGTATGTGTTAAGCTGTTTCTAAAATTTCCCTACTGGTGCCAACTGCAGTGAGTAGTACTCTGACTTAAGTCATCCTATGGGAAATTATGTATTTTCTAATAAAATGTGTACATTTAAGATTTTAGTGCACATTTTACGGACCTTCAGATGTGTTTTGACATCCTCATCAAATAACTTTTTGAATAACTGTTTTCCCAAAACTACTTTAAGCAAAACATGGCACTCAATGGTTTTTGTGTGGTATGCTGCTATTTATTAGTTGATTTTTAAATGCAGAATGCATTTCTTTTATTTACAATAAGAAGTATTTGAATACTTCTTTTGAATTTGTTTATTGTTGACTTCTGCAAGATTTTAATAAATGGAAGATACAGCCACTTTTTAACATTGCTGATTGCTTATGGGGAATCATTTAGGTCTCGTTTGTGTATGAAATAGTTTCCAATTTAAGAAAGGGTGACTGTTCACTTGTAGTGCATATATGTGTCATGTAAGACTTGCATTTATGTCTAGCTTTCTGTCTCTGACTTGGGGAATATCTCCAATAGTAATTTGGCTCAAGTGGAGAAAATCAATAGAGTAAAGCAGTTGGTGCTGTGACCCCCACCTCTACATATTCTGCTGTGCAGCACTTTTATTTTGGACTAGATTTAGTAGGGCCTCTCAGGATCAAATATCCATGCCACTACATGTAGTGTAGTGTGAAGCTGTTCAGAGGTGTTACTTGCTGGGATCTGTGTGCCCCCTTAGGGGTTGAAGCGTGACAGATGCATTGGTACATTTCCATTTCCAGTTTATATTTCTCCATAAAGAATCCACATCCTGTATACCAACTGGTCTGTGAATAAAACCATTCCACAGTAAGCAGGAATAGTGCAGAGGAGGGAAGGATTTGCTTCCAAATTGTACTACTGCTCTGAACAAAAACTGTACTTAAACATAATCTTCAGCTAACAGAACAAGGCCTTCTCCTATATTTAAAGACAACAGATAGAGTATGAAGTCCAATAAATTCTATTCTGTAAACTTTTAAATTCATTTTGCCTGACAGAAATGTGAGGACAGAAAGGAACATGATGGGAATGCACAGTGGATTTATTATAAACAAGGCTTATTGAATATTTACATGCCCAGGTGTGTTTATTTTGGTCTTTCTGTTTTTTGTTGCCTTCCCACCCCCGACAGATGTACATTTAGTTTAATTTCTTCAGATGTACAAAGTATGATCTTTTTAATATATATACATATACAACGAGATCATGCTTTATATCAAGTTTACAAATGTGCCCAAATTATAATGCTTTAGATTGAGAATATTCTTTTGAATTTCATGCTTACTTTTTTTAACCTGAACTAAAGAGCTTTCATCAGGGATTAAGAATACATGCCCTTCTCCTGACAATGAGGTTACTGGACCAGCCTATAGGTGTTTGTTGTCCTCTACTGAAAGTTGCAGTCCTCTTGCATGTGTCAGAAAATAGCACATACATGGCTGCTCTCCAAACCAGTTATTTCAGGATGCCTACATTAACTCAGGTATTCTTAATATCTAAACCAGGTCACTTTGACAAAACTACATTAGGGAATAATTACAGAAGTGGTTGTGGTGAGAGATGGGGAGGAGCTGTTGTCTCTGAGCAGAGGACAGGGAGGAGTTGCAGTGTTGCCATTTTTACCTGGTGCAGCTGTAGCCAGACAGCACTTCAGCCTGCAGCCATATATTGCTTTTGTTTGGTTTTTTTTTTCATTTGTTGGAAATATTTTTGAATGTAAGTTCTGTATAATTTGCTAATAAAAGCAATTAAAATCCTCAAGGAGGGAGAGAGCAAGCATGAACCAGTTTTACCACATTCATGGAAGGAAGGGAAATTTACCATTTTACAGATGGGAAATCTCAGGTATAGTTGTGGTGGGTGGGATTATAATTTGTGTATTTCAGTGTTGGATTATATCTCTGAGCAGCTCATTGTTTTTCTGTTAGTTCTTCTGCTGCCTGAGTTTTTGAGTGTCGTTGATCACTACCCCCTGGGTGGGGAAAGTGATAACATAGCATGCTAAAATAAACTGGGTGATGTTATTTTTTTGCTACCCAGGTAGTTTGTCTGATAACTTTCCCTCACATCTATTTTTATGTTATTTTGTCTCTTGCTGTGATTATTCTACAACACTTGAAAACTAACCATTAATAGCAAGTCCTGCAGTACAGAACCTTTTAATCTCTAAAAGTAAGTACTATCCCATGGCACAGGGCATGGGACACCGTAGAAATGGTAGTTGTCACAAAGTTCTAATCAGCATTTCTAGTGTGATTATGGCAAAGGATGTATCTTGTTCCCCCAGCTCTGGATGAGAAGCACTTATGTAGCTGTTATCATCAGCAAAAGTATTGAGGCAGAATATTCCTGAACAGTTTTTCAAATACTTCTAGGGGAGCCAGACTATCCAAAGTTGAGTCAATCCAAAAAAAAAAAGAAGTCCCTCACTAAAGCTCTGAAGCTGCATGATAAATTGTGTATCACAGGTTAATTGTTCTAATTTTTGTGCTGTAAATAAAACAAAAAATGTGTTCAAGAAAAAATAAAGGGTTGCAGAAAAAAAAGCCTTTTTAATCAAAAGGAGCAATGTCAAAGTAGGTTTTGTTGCAGACTTGGAAAATACCACTAAATATAACTGTTTTCTTTATGCATTTCTACTTACTCCATAAATCATCAGGTTAAGAATGGATTTTTGTGTCTCCTGTTCTAGAGTTCATCTGTTGTCTCTGCAAGGTATCTGATTTTTTTGGGTGAGAGGGATGGCTTCCTACTTGAGAAGGGCATGTCCTTAATGGGTGGCCTTACAGTACTGAAAGACATTGGTAGAGCTTTCTGCTTAATAATTGCTGTTCATTACAAAGATTTTGTACTAGACAATAAAAATACCTTGGTAGTAGTAGAGATCTTTCTGAGAATCGTGCTCTTAAAGTCTGTTTTAGAAGTCAAGAGAGACAGAGAGGATAAGCAAGAGTAGCAGTAACTGTTTTTTGACAAGATAGGAAGTTTGTTTCATGAGTTTGTTCTTAGTTTTTAATTTAACATTTCTGACTTAATATTTGAAGGTCTTTTTACTCAGTCTCTAATAAGAAAAAACTGAAGGCATGTTTCTCTGCCATGACTTTCTTCAGCTCTTGGAGTTGCGTTTTCTTTTAAGATGTGTTTAAATGTGTTTCATGGAAAAACAAGTTTCATTTTTCTAGCTGCATGTTTTTTAATCCCAGTAACTACCAGAGAGTTAAATAATCAGAATAAAATGTACTTTAAGATTTAATGTATTTAATGTCTTAAATGTATTTTAAAATTTTAAATAAAATTTGTATTGCATGTCTCTCTGTAGAAAGCATTGAACTCATTAACAAGGCAAAGGTGGAGCTTGTTTGTATTTGATTCTTATTTTTGTGTTGTTGATTTGGTTGAGTTTTTTTAAGACCTATGCAGACAGAGCTGAGCAACATCCTGATGACACAGTCCAACACCTGCAGGGTGTCACATGCAGTTGTAGGGTATGTAGGGTATGTCCTTATATTGCTGCTGAGATTATAATAATAGTAATCATTTAACCTTACTGTTGAAAACCAGGGAGTACATTATGATAGCATGCCTCATGTAAAACTGAGATGCACTCTTAAGAAAATCTGTTGTCAGCAGTCTTGTGATTTGGTAATGAATCATATACCATATATGTACATGTTTATATGTGTACCATACATACATTTTCCTCCCATCCTTCTAAACTGTTCTAAATTGGTTAATACCACTCCAGTAAATGTCATTCTTTCTTCAGAGGTTCTTCTAGGTAGGTGTGATCTTGGCTTCTATGCATGGATTCTCTTCATGAAGGGCTGGGAGTTGAGTTAAGTTAGTAAGTAATAATCCCAGTCTCCAAATACCTGCCTTTTTTTTTTTATTACCAGAAAGAATAGAGAGATGAGTAAGAAAGCTGTATCAGTCCCATAACTGAAATGAAGTGGGATGAAGGATTTACCAGAAGAATCAGCTGGGATAGGAAAAATGAAATAAAAAGGGGAAGCCCTAAGACAAGTCTTGCACTTACATCTTTATCCATAAAAAAATTCCCTTTCCACAGGATTAGCATGATTGGCATAAGTTTTAGTCTAAGGCATGAGCCTCTATCCCTGCAGCTGCTGCTGTCTGCCCTGCCGGCTTTACCCCAGTGCCTGAATTCCTCCAGCCTATGGATCCCACATGCAGTTGTAGAATGTGCATGCTTAATGCTTGTGACATAAATATCATCTCTGTTTGCAGATAAGTGAGGCATGGTAATTTGTTTGAGTATGTGTATCAAAGGCTCTGGCAAAAACAAATTCTCTGTTTTCACAAGAAACCTCTTTAAAAATTGTCTGAATTTGCCTCCTCAGCTGTTCCATATTGTCCCTGGTAGCTAAAGGTTAGCTCACTGTAACTAAGAGATTTTCACATATGTCTTATGCTAAGCAAGCAAATTATTCAAACAATATTAAATTGATAAGTTTGGTAAGGTAAACACATACTGTATTTATACAACATATTTAAACATGACTTCTGTATTGAGAGAAGAAAATCATGTCCACATTGAAGTTGGTGCAGGAGCTTCTCTGAGGCCAGTGCTGATTGTCAATTTTAATATGACATATTCAGATTCTTGTGCATGCAAAATACTTACTGAAGAACAATTTTGGTATTCTAGAACATGTTTTTGAGCTATAAGTAACAATCTAAAGTTTAAAGTAAGGGATTTCCAGTCAGCAGTGAAAGACTGTAATGCTATAGAGCTACAGTACAGAATTACAAAACTACAAGAGTATTTTAACATCTGTCTACACTTAACAAATTATTTATATGCAGGTCACTCTCTCAAGTTTTGTATCTGCCCATGCCTAATGCTTATTATTGCTTTTTAACAGGTAGAGAGAATTGTTGACAAGAGGAAAAACAAGAAAGGAAAAACGGAGTATTTGGTGCGATGGAAAGGATACGACAGCGAAGACGATACCTGGGAGCCAGAACAGCACCTTGTCAATTGTGAGGAATATATACATGAATTTAACAGACGCCACAGTGAAAAGCAGAAAGAAAGCACATTAACCAGGACAAACAGGACCTCTCCAAACAATGCCAGAAAACAAATTTCTAGATCTACCAATAGTTCTTTTTCAAAGACATCTTCTAAATCTTTAGTTATGCCTAAAGAACACGAGTCAAAAAATAGTCAACTTTTTTCTGCCACACAGAAGTTCCGGAAAAACAATTCACCGTCGCTTTCTGGACGTAAAAATATGGACCTTGCAAAATCAGGTATTAAAATCCTAGTGCCCAAAAGTCCAATTAAGAGCCGGACAACAGTTGATGGCTTCCAGAATGAAAGCCCAGATAAAATGGACCATATAGAGCAGGATCAAGACGACTCAGTAGCACCAGAAGTAGCAGCAGAAAAACCTGTGGGAGCTTTGTTAGGACCTGGTGCAGAACGTGCTCGGATGGGGAGCCGACCAAGGATACATCCATTAGTGCCACAATTGCCAGTGCCAGTAACAGCCACAATTGCATCAACATTAACAATAAATGGAAAAGGTAGGTGTACGAGTCGTCATTTTGGTGTTAATTTTCATTTTACTGGGGTGTTTTTGCTGTTGAGATGCAGACAAATCACCCACTCTCTTTCAGCCATGCTAAATCAAGTCTGGAGAACTTCACTTTATTCTACATAACTATATAAATACAAAGCCATTTCGAATTTTACTAGCCTTTGATTTCTTTGCAGAGTTTCATTGGTATTTGTGTTTTCAGAATCACCATAAGATACATCTGTGTATGCCTTGACATTGTGTGGTACACATATTTAGTGTACCATCTCCAGATATTACATCATTGCTTTAAGTTTATTTAAATAGGTCAACTTTGGTATTAATGTTAGAAACATTAATAATGGGAAGAGATGAATGGTGTGAGCAGGGATTCTTCATAAGAGTTTATATATCTATTTTGTTATAAATAATGCCAGGACAAAAAAAACAGTGAGAGTGATGTTACTTAAAAAACAAAGTTAATAAGCTCTGTTTCTGTGAAAATATGAACCAGTTGTGAAAATACATATGCATTCTGCCGGGATTGAAATTTGTTTTCATATATTTTATCAATATTTTGTTGTTTATACCTCATTTGATATTGAGCACTCATTTAGGGGTGATGTCTGGCTTGCTAAATATCTCAGTAGGTCACAGGTAGTTCAATTTGCACTGTAAAATTTGTGACACCAAAGTAACCCAAACTGCTCTTCTAGGAAGGAGTTGTTTGTTTCCCATGCAGCTGAGACCCTTTTTAAAGATTTCTTGGTCCTTATTGTTGTGCCCCAAACCTTTGTTTTTCCCGACAGATTCAGTTGTGTGGTCACAAATGTTCTCATAAGCATACTTTTGAGGCTAAATTTCCAAGTAAAGACTGCACCATCAAATAAAACCTATCAGGTCAAATGTGCAGGTGTGCTATTGATGACAGCTTGCTGGAAAAATTGTCTGGAATATTTCAAGGACTGGGCCTGCCAAAAAGCACGCTTAGAGACACTGTATAGTGAAAATATGCACTGAAGACTTTGGGAGAGTTTGTGTTGGGTACCACACTGTTGCTTGCATTGAGATTTTCCAGAAGAATAGCTGCAGCCGGAGAGGTTGAGAAGCGGTGGACAAGGGAGGAATGTGTTCCTGGAGCTGCAGTGTCAGGTCATGGACCAACCAGCTGCAGATGAACTGGGTAACCATGGCAATGCACACACAGATGCCAGGAATATTTCTTGTTTTGCATGGGCTAAAGAATGAATGCAAATCTCAGAGGATATAAACAACACTGAAGGGGAAGATGCAAGAGATTCCAGGATGAGAGTTCTCTGTGTAGGTGAGGTAGAGGAGTGTGGTTTTGCATGGGATGGTTTTATGATAATTAATAGGTGTTTTGGAGTTTGGGGAATTCCTAGTGAAGTGATTGATGAGTTCTGCCCTTAGTGTCCTGGTGTTTTTGCCTCATGGCACCCAGGAAAAATACCTGGGACATAAAGGACCTTTTTGGGTAGATCAGATTAAATCGTTCCCACCAGCCTCTCACTTTGGTAGTAGTGGTATGGTAAGGGCCCAGTTACAGGGCATCAAATGGAAGCAGAAATGCCTGCAGAGGAAAGGAAATGACACAGAATGTGTTAGGTGAGATACATCCCTGTTCCACTGCAGTGTGAAAATTTCCTCAACTGCCACCACCTCCTTCAACTCTTCCTAGCATTTGTCTGGGCAACTAACAAGGAAAGCTATTGACTGGCTCTAGGGATGATGGCAATACAAGAGTTTTCTCACGCTTACATGTTCACAAGATCCTAAGGTGTAGATCAAAAAAGGAGAGCCAAGGAGATAGTCACAATACGTGGTTGATGAAACATACACAATATGTTCCACCTTCTGTCTGCTGCTGGAGGCATATCAGTGCATTAACGGAGTTTCTTTCCCTGCCTGCCCTGATACACCACTGCCAATCCCAAAGCTGAGCTGTGCAATTTCCCAAAGCTGGGAAATGGATGCTGAATATCCGTATTTATTGGGGTTTTATTTTGTCCACTTTTGGGGGTAACCTTCCAATCATGCAGTATTTCTATGATTATAAAACTTGGAAGAAAAATTTGCAAAAGAAAAATATTTTGCACTTACATCTAACATCAGTCTCTCTTCCTAACTTTTCAGGATTTCCTTGACCTGTCTTCCTCATGGAAGCCTAGGCTCCAACTCAGGCATTATGCATGGCCTGAGTGGATTTATTTAGGGAGAAGCAAAGGGAGGCAGCTCTGTCTTCTAGAGCTCTCCTGGCCTTGGAGCTTCCTGAGCTGACACATGTGCTGTCTTTTCACTCCTTGAAGATGCACTCTTCTCCTTGCTGTTTTTATTTTTAACTTCACACCGCAACTCTTTAGAAGTGTGGTAAATAGGTGCTTCCCTCCCCTGCATGGGGCTGCTGCAGCTCATGATCCTATTTTGCTCCTTACTCAGGACATTCCTTCAGTCTTAAATGGACACATCATCACATTTTCAGCACGACCTCGGGAATCATATATCATGAGTGGTATTCATTGCACAGAAATTCATCTTCATATGCACTAGATCTGATATATTAATAATACAGATAGATCTGGCATTTGGAGCACTCTTTCCAAACTTCCCACCTCCTCTGAATACACCTTCTGTTAATTTTAAGAATTTCTATTACCACTTGGAGGATGCTGTCAGGAAGACAAAAGCATGTTTTGAAAAATAACTTTTTACTTGAGCTGGTTTAGGAATTTTTTTATCAAGATGTTTTTCTTGGTAAACTGAATTAATCAAAACAGAAATGACTGGTCACAAAGCATAATTTTGAAAGATTCTAGAAAAATACATATTACTCTTCAAAAACAATTTTGACAGCTTTTAAAATTAAAACTGAATTACATTTTTTTAAAGTAATACTGGAAAAATAATTCGAAGTTTTAATATGAAAACAGTGTTCCTGATTTTGAGTATACTGCTATGACTGTTTTGAATAGTGTGACTCAGGTTGACTTCTAAGTCCTAGCTCAGGATGGTGAAACTCCTCAGTGTTTAGTCTGTTATTTGTGTGTTTTCCTCAGCCTTGTTTTTTCTTTTTTGTTTGTTTGTTTAATTTATAAAAGAAGTGCGCACCAAAAATCCCAGAAACCATATGAAAATGCCATGACAACAATTACAAGGAAATATTAGTGTTATTGTAGCACCTAATCCTGCTTCTCCTGAGACAACTTCAGTGGTGCAGTTCATGTTCCATAATCTTACAGTCTCAGAAGGGGCAATCAGCAAATATCTGTATAAATATACAGGGGATCTGGGGAATAAAATAACAGTAATGTTTACTCTGGGATCTGGTGGTCTCAGCACACTGAAATTAAGCCACTATCAAAAAGAATAGCAGTGTGTTGAGTGTTCATATTTTAAAGGCTTGGCCTTGAAAACTGAATCAATGGAGTAATATATATACAAGGCTAAGAATTAGGGTGATGTATGGAAGAAGTGAGGACAGATCACTGAATTGAACATTGCTGTGGTTTTAGTGTTTTGAATTATGTGGTGATCATCAGCTGTTTCTAAAAGTTAATAAAAGCAATCCTGAAATGGATGAACAAAATAAAAAGACAACACCAAAGAAATGAAATGTTGTGAAAAAGATGTTAGTGGCACCTACAAGTAAGGTATATTACTCAAAACCAGGCAAGACAAAAAGTGGCTTTGTGTCTAACAACAGGTTCTGATACCTTAAACATTTCTGAAAGTTTCCTTCATCAAGTGGTATTAAAAAGTAGCTTGGAAATCTTACTGCAAATGGTTTCAGCATAGTACAGTCATAATAACCAGGGAAATTCTATTTAATAGAGTGTACAAGAAAAGAAGCTGTAAAGGGAATCTGATCTGCCAGTCACACAGGGCTAGAGAGTTGTCTTGAAATTTAGAAAGGACCATAAGCCAGGGGAATACCATTTCTTGGCAAATTTTCTAGGATTTTTTATTCTAGGTAACCCTATAGTTGCTACAGTTTTTATTCAGCTAGCAATGTCCAACATGTGGATATAATTGAGAATAAATGCCACAAGAAGGGAAATTTTGGGCAGAAAGGCATGCAAAGGTCAAAGTCTAAAATAAGAAAGAAAAGCACATCTAGCTGTGTATGTTGTCAAAATTAGAACAAGGCAGGCTGGTGCTGGCGTATGAGAAGAGAAGAAATACAAGAAATACTGTGAATTACATCACTTGTTAGTCAGACAAGCACCACCAGTGTGCACGGCAGCATTAACATCTCCCCCCTTTCGTGTATTAGTTCAGATGAACATCTTGGAGGAGCAGCAGGCTGACAATACAAAGATGCTTGCAGTGTAGCACCCTACAAGGAACAAGGGTGTTTGCTGATTTTTTAGTTGGATAATGGTGCTGTTTTTATCTCAAAACAATGGTATTGTCAGCAAAAGAAAAGCAGGCATTAGAGAAAAAAAAAAAAAAGAAGAAAAGACTGAACTTAAGTTTTTGATACCTGCTCTCTCCTTTCCCCAGAGCAGTTTATGGGATTAAAACCCATAGATTTGGAAAATCATGTCTGTTTGGTTAAGTATCTGATAGCTTTAACCTCAAAAGGAATCAAGCAAGCATGGAAGGGACTATGGACGCCACTGGAACTGAGGAGAAACACCCATTCTCAATGCAATATAAAGCCCAGCTGAAAGGAGTTCAGTCCCTCCCTGCTCATTAGGGTCAGGGAAGCTCACACACTTCCCTCCCAAATCCTCCTGGTTACTTTTTCAAGTGTGCCTGGGTGTTGAAATCTGCATGAGGAGTGGTCTGCTGTCACCAGCATAAGTGGCCAAGCTCAAGAGTCCTATGGGAAGAGCACAGCAGCTGACAGAGCTGTGGACCACAGAGTTGTCCAGATGGACCACAAGCCATGCATATAAACCCTCTGAGAAACTAGAAGTATGAGAAGGGCTGAAGAAATTTATTGCTGTGAATTTAGAGTACAACAAGAGGAAAGTTGGGATGATGTGTTACAGTTCTTTGGATTTCTTTTTAATGTTCTGAAAGGACAGAAGCAGCTTTGAGCCCTCCTTTTGTTACTTGGGAGATTTTTTTAGTTAAGTAGTAAGATGTGATTTTAAAAAAAGCCCAAAGAGAAGAACTCTCTTTTCCGGTGTATTTTGTACATTGCACTTGGATGGTGGCTTGATCTTTGCTTTCCAGAGTGATCTGGAAAGCAACCAAATATTTTATTAGTGCAAACAAAAGCCTATGAAATGGGTTAAATTCTTTTGCAAAGCCCTCTTAACTTCTAAAATTACTGGTTAAACTTCTTTTTCAAATGCAGAAGTGCATAATTTTCTATCTTTGGTTACGTATCTATTTAGCAAATCACTAAAGATTAAAGAGTAAATAAGTTTTTGTTTAATCAAACTTAAAGACACCTTTGGGTTGTTTTTTTTTATTTCTCCAGAAAGTGACTTTTGTTTTGATTTTATTTCTGAAGAATTCACATTATTATGTCGCTTATGTACCATATTGCAACATTTTAACCTAACATCAGCTTTTCCTTCTGTCTTACAAAGTCATGTTCTTCAGCTTCTTTACTGTTAACTAAAAATAATCCGAATTGTTGCCAATTTCTTGTTTATCTCTATTGTCTGGCTTAATATAAATGCAAAAGTTTAAGCAGTATGGTATAGTGCATGGTCTATGGTTGTATGGAACATTGATGTATTACTGTTTTGGTTTTTTGTCTTCCCTCTACCCTATTGCTTCTGCAGTTTATTGTACACATTATTGTTACTTTACATGGAACTCCAGGGTTGAGAACTTGCTGTGAAAATCTCTTTTCTTTAGAACCATATTGGTTTGTGTCAACAGATTATCATAGTAATAGTAACCAGGATCTAAGTGCAGATCCTTTGCTTTCATTTTAAGGCTTTATTCCTGAGAAACATAAGGCATAAGTGACTAGTTTATTTCCTTTTCTAACTTCTGCTATTTTCCAGTAGTCAAAATGGAGATGTCTCACTTGGAGACATCTACATCAGTGTAGACTTTCAATGCAGCTGAGCAAGTGTAAAATGTAGTTACTTTGAAAAGAGTGATCCCTTTCCTTTCCTCAATCCCAGGTATGGGAGATATATATTTATATATATGATTAATCATATATATATATATGGCCTAACCAACTGCTCCTTTAAGGGCAGGCTTATTTTTATCAGCCTTGTGGAAATGACAGTGAGGTAGAGGACGTGTCCCTGGGGAGACAGACACATACTTTTTTCCTTTTTTATGTCCCTGAAAAACCTTTAAAGGAAACTCTGAATCAAACATATCTTTTTAAAACAAAGAAAAGGGTAAGAAAATTCCCAATACATTCTCAGTTTGGACATAAAAACCTTGGCCTATGTTGCTAGAAAAACTCCTGTGTTGTTCTCACTGGAATTTGTATTACAGCTGTAGCCCACTGGTAAACATAAAGCTCATAGTTGTGCAGTTCCTCTGATGTTACATCAGTTTACATGAGCTGAGGATCTGGAGTCTCAATATCTCTTGACTGACTGCTCAGATGGAGTCAGCCATTACATTATCCTACAGCACATGTGCCAACATGAGACAAAAGTAAATTCTGAAGACAGGTTTGTCATACCTGCTGTGCCAAAACTTAGGAAAGATGAAGCACAATGAAGCAGAGCCTCTGTTTACAAAGCACCCTTTCAACCTAGTTTGCATACATCTGCACAGAGAAAGTGTGTTGAAGATGAGACTGAATGATAGAACAAAAATGTTGAACTAGATACAATTTTGACAATGTTGGATTAAAAAAATGTGGAACTTCAGAGCATTTTGTAATGTGAAGTGCAATCAGAAACACTCATATGGTGCCTTTTGCAGTTGTGTGTGGTGGAGTTACTAGCCACTCTTTTTGTCTCTTGCTATTTCAATTTTTGAAAGTTTCATCTCGCATCTGTTAAAGCTGTGGAGTAGATGGAACGAATACATGTTTGCTAAGGCAACTGTCATTATGAATCTGTGTTCTCTTGAAAAGAAGATTAATCTTAATAGTTTGATGCAAAAATCCATTTTAAAAAATTGACTAAAACAACCGTGACATAGGTGTTTAGTGGAAGATTTACCTAGCTCATATTGTCTACGTAAAATACAGTCAACAAAGCATCCTCACGGGGGAACTCTTACAGGTGGGATAAAATATCATACAATTGAGACAAAACTCTGAAATAATTTGTTGTACCAATGCTTGTGAAAAAGAGAAAATAGATTTAAGAAGATGCAAAACTATGATTCAAACCCAAGTTTTTTTAAGGCTAGCTGTTGGGATAACAGCTGGATACAATCTTGAATCTTACAGGTGTTCATAAAAATACCTTTTATTTTTATGTATACATATTATTGTATTGCCCTGGAATAACTACTTCCTACCCAGCCAAAGAAATTTCAGAACTCATGGTGGCATAATCATGATCTGGAGCTGGGGCTTACTGATAATAATACAGTGAAGTACTGTTATTTAAAAGAAAACAAATACAGAAGCTGTATGTTTGTAATACTGTATGCATTTTTTTTCCAAACAAAAACATCTATATTATCTTCTCTACATACCATTTATGTTGTAAACTTTTTTAAGAACGCACACTGAAATGCATTAGGCCACAAATTATCAAACAGTTAATTCTTCTTCAGTAACTGTTTTCTTCTTTAGTAACTGTTTTCTTAATTTTGTAATCTTAGAATGCGTAGAAGAGCTTTTGTCTTTAGTAGGTAAGTGTAATTTAAAATGCTTTAAAGTTTATTATGTTTTAGGCAGCTTTAAGAAACAAAGGCAAATCATGAACATTGGCACTTTGAACTATAGTATTCTAAATTGAAATGCATCTGAAAACTGGGAAGTCTTAAAATTTAATGTGGAAGAAGAGGAGAAAAGACAGCATTGTACTATTGTATTAAGAGTTCTTTAAACATCTTATTGAAACATGGATAAAGAAATACAGACTGTCATCTGTTTTCTTTGAAAATATTCCTTGAAAGAGGCAACCAAAGAAAGTAAGAAGTTATGCTTCAAAAGACTGCTCTGAAACTGACTGAAAGAAGGAAAACAGAACAGGCTTAGTGGTTCATTGTAGTTGTATCACAAGGTTGACAGTGGGATCTGTGCCTATTTATATTTAGTGATCTCTTTTTTAAAAAAGTGTTGCAGTGAGCAGCAAAGGTACAAAACTTGCAGAGAAACACTTTATTACTTAAGGTACAAGAAAACGGAAATTTCACAGGGATATACCTAAAGCAGGAGGCTAAGTGATGAACAGCAGGAAGATAACTTGAGATGATAATTTTTCTTGCTAGCTCCTAAACAGAATTTTTAATCTGGGATGCAGATAGGAATGCCTGAATACTGCTAAGGGCAGCTCCAAGAAGACTTGGCCTAATATTGGACTAAAGATGCTCTCAAGGTTTCTCTGTTCGTCACACACATTTGTTATTACTCTTCAGTCACATCTGATGTGTAATGAATCTGTAGATAACACATTGGCTAGCATAATGTCTTTCATGCCTTAGCACTGCTGTCCTTTGGATTTCAGCTTGAATTCCTGTTGAAAGATGGACTAGAATGAGAAGGAACAGAGTAAGTGGCTGACAGGGTCCCAATGAGAGGTGTCCCAATGTGCTTCCAGTGCATACACAGTTGGGGAATCTAGGCCAAGCCATTGATGAAAGCTGGTACAATAGGAACAAAGAGGATATTAAGTAATTAGTTTAAAAATCCTGTATCTAAAGGGAATACAGTAAATATTTCAGAGAAGAAACAAATTATAGATGTGATGAAACAATGACTGATGTAGTTGGAAATTTCTGTTCTGGGATTGAATTGCTAAGACAAGGGGACATCTAGAGAAATCAAAGGGTGTCAAATTTAAAAGAGAAAGATTTAGTTATAGCTTTAATTGTAGCTTCCATTTAGTCCTGAGAACACTTTGCTAAAACATGTTTGAATCCAAGAGAGGGAGGTAATGGCCATTTAAAAAAAATAGGCATTTATGAGAATAATGGGAATATACTGTATTTATAGGCCTGGTGTAGTTTTACAAAGAATGTAAATTCTTTTTCTTCAGAAGTAAGGAAGTATTTTGTGGCTTATTTGAAAATTGTAATTCTGTAATTTTTATGTGCTTTTCTACATCATTAGCCGGTATTATTTATGGAATTATTCTCTTAACTATTATTCCTAGAATTATCTTTCTGCTGTGCAGAAAGTCATTGTCCTGTTAGGGCATCAGGATAGGCACTGGAAAAGCAGTGAGAAGGTAGAGCTCTGGTCTGGTTCCTGCTGAGGTCTTTATGTGAAGCACCCTTCATTTACAAAGGTTGCTTATAGAAATGTA
This sequence comes from Toxostoma redivivum, assembly GCA_013397375.1. Taxonomy (NCBI): domain Eukaryota; kingdom Metazoa; phylum Chordata; class Aves; order Passeriformes; family Mimidae; genus Toxostoma; species Toxostoma redivivum. The sequence continues at coordinate 962,546 of VXBI01008507.1, read as the reverse complement.
TAAAGCAATCATTTTAGACAAAAAATGCTTCAAAGTTCAGGTGCTTTAGGTAAAGAGCACTGGTTGTTATTTGTCCTCTTTTGGTTTGGTATAGTCAGCTCAAAACCCCGTCCAGTGTAAACAGAATTATTGTGTTGTATTCTCCCCTCATCCATTGGTTTTCTGGATGGATTTCAAATTCAGTGGGCACTTTTGAGAAATACAGGAATGAGTTGAAAGCAACAGCACATGCAAAGCTTATTTTACCATGCATAGCACTTTATTGTCAGAGCTAATTTAAAAACAATTTTCAGTAAACAGAAAGAATATCCTGCCAGGGCTTCTCTCAGAGTTGGTAAGTGTGTGAAGATGTATTTGTGGCAGTGCAGGGTAACACCCTTTCACCAAGGAATTCAAAGATAGTGGGTTTTTTCTTATATTAATACAAGCAGGCTAACTCAATATGCTCATAATGGGTATTGCAAACAACTTACTATGTGGTTTGTGATTTTCTGTTTCCATTTCTGAGTAGAAAAGATGACAGATTATTCTGCATTCTTTAGGGAATCATCTATTTTTACTTTCTGTGCATGAGTAGGTAATTAGCTTGAAAACCTGTTTTAAATATTTAAAAGTTTATACAAAACACAAGTTACATCTTTGCTATTATTGAAAGCTAGTGGGGCATTTAATTTTCTTGTTTCTTTTCACATTGGTAGTGCTTTTTGTTCCATTAGCTTTATTGGGTCCTGTATAGTCAGTCAGGTTCGGAAGGGGTTTTTACAAATGATCTTTTTGAGCACAGACAATGGAGCAGTGGAAAAAAAACTTTTTAAATAGGTGGGAGGGAGAAAAAAAATGAAATTTAAACATTTCTTATTCCATGTCCTTGTAGGAAGTGGAAAGTTTTCCATTTACAAAATGGTAAATAAATTGGAAATCTTACCATTAATATGTATAATATTAATATGTATTGTGTAATAACTCTATAGTAAGAGAATGTTTTTTCTCAAATGGTCATATAGTACAAGATAGTAATGATAGGAACTGGAGAGCTTGCCCAAACTGTGGGTCAGGAGCCAGTACTTCTTCTGAAAGAAATACTTTGAAAATAGGGTTTTCTGAACTTGATTTATTTTCTGCTCTTAAGAATCAGAGGAAATGTTTATTTCAAGGATTATCTTTCTCTTTCTGGAATGCTAGATTCCACAACCCTTTAGATGCTCTAAAGAAAGGCAAAAAGTAGCAAGTGTATTGTGTTTATTAGCTTTGAAAGCAATGGGTGAAATTCAGGTATGAGTACCTTTAAGACTACCTTTATTAAAAAATAAATGCTGTGGTGTTTTTTTATTCTTCAGATTGTTGGATTTAGTTACCTGCTACATTTATTGACTATATGGAAAAGTGCTGATGCTTTGCATTCAGATTTCTTCTTGCATTTCCAAATATAGATGTAACTAGCTAACATTAAAGACTGAGCACTAAGTCTTCTGATGAAGTAATACAAGCCAAAACAATTAGTATTGCCCACTGATCCTTATTTTTCAGCTTCCTATGAAGTTTTGAGGAAGAAAATGGACTTCTTACAATATGTTAAGATATTTTGCTCTGAAGTCCTTTCTTTTTTCTAGTATTAAGTTTTACTCTGGCACAGTGGTCATCTTGAAGGAATCATTGTTCCTCTCTTATATCTTGTAGTAGTTTAGGATTCCATGCTACTGTTTTGTTGACATAGTCCAGTTTGAAATGTCATTTTGTAGTTAAGTAAGGTATATTAGTAGAGTTGGCATTGGTGCGTGACATGTTAAGGAGTAGTCCACTCTTTATTAAATGTTTTAGGCATGTCACTAATTTTAAAAAACAGTAAAAATCTATAGAGTCTTTTCAGTTAAAGTGTAATATGAAGAAATTTTCACCACACTATTGTGTATTATAAATTACAAACCTTATAGGCTATTGTAGTACAGATAGGACAAATACCTAATGCTCAGGTTAAAGAGGGTGGGAATAATAATAAATAACATTTATTTCAGGTACTTAGTACTTAGCCAATGGTGGCATTAGGTATACTGTGATCTTCTAACAACTCAGTCAAATTCAGTGATCACATTTTCAAACATTTCAGTCTTTTATGTGCTGGAGGTTTTAAAATATACTTAAATTATCCTTTCTCCTATAACTACTACATATACTCTTTGGACAGGCCTCATACTCTTTGAAGTCTAAAAAAAAATTCAGTATCCTGGGGCAGTTTTAGATTCTCCTGCACAGAAGTGACTTGGGCAGCACTGTGTCAGGTTAAGGAAGGCCCTTGGAGAGGCTGTTGAAACCCTTGGAAAACTGAGATACTCCAGCATCCCTGACGATCCTCAGCAGTTCAGGAGGATTTCTGTTGGTTGCAGGATGATACGAACTGTTACATGATCTTTGTGTGCTTTCACAGACAGTGTTTATAAGTCAGTAAATTCCTTGGTATGTGTCCAGTTTTCACAGATACTCTTGGAATTCTGCTCTAATTGTATTGTGACTTCATTTATGAGTAAAATGTTTTTGTAGAGGGTGAAGTTAGGCAGGCAGATTGGTTTGTATTATTTAAGTTTCTTTGTATTTAGATTTTTCAGAAATTGCTGTGAAATCCTAGAACTGCTCTGCCCAGTGTTTGTTGTACCTCAGATCAGTCTCATTTACATCTCTTAGATACTGTGAAATTACTGTTTTGAACAAATCAACAAATTAAATCCAGTACTGCTTTGTAATATTTCTGCTACTGATAGCCTTGGCTGCACTGGTCACAATATTGTAGTTTGGGATCCTGCTGAACACACTGAAGGTAAATACTAAGACAAATGTTTTAAATTTTAGAAGAGAATACTTCAGCTTCCTCAGATCTTGGTTGGGAGGGATTCTGTGGGAAGCTCCCACGGAGGATAAAGGAGACAGCAAGTGCTGGGAGGTTTTCAAGAGCACACTCCTGGAAGCACAAAAGCCATTCATGCCCTTTAAAGGTGAGGGAAGTAGGGAGAGACCTCCTTGGTTTAACTTTTGAGTCTGCTCAAAGCCAGGAGAAGTGCACCATAGATGGAAAAGCAGACAGACACCCAGTGAGAACTACAAGAACATTGCCAGGGTGTGCAGAGATGCAGTTTGACAAGCAAAAGCTCAGCTCAAATTGAAACTGGCCAGAGACCTGAAAAACTACAAGAAAGTATTCTTTAGGTAAGAACACAAGTAGAAGCAGAAGGAAAATACTGGCCCACTGTTCAACAGGAGAAGTGAACAGTCACCAGCAGTGCTGGAAAGGCAGAGAGGTTCTCAACACTTTGTTCACCACCATCTTTACCTACACTGTTGGGTCCCTGACCTTGGAAACAAAAATCCAGGTAGATGCACACACAGACCCACCCACTATCAGTGAAGGAAGATTTGGTGTGTGACCTGTCACAGGAATTAGACCATACACACTGATGTGCCCTGTCACTGTCCACCAGAGGTGTTAGGAGGCTGCTGACATCATCACAAGACTACTCTCCATAATTTTAGAGAAGTAGTGGAGATTAGGGATGTCTCAGAAAATTGGAAGAAGGCTGATCTAAAGGAAAGAAGGAAAGTCTTAGAGGAAAATGTAGGCCTGTCAGTCTAACTTCAGTCCCTGGGAAAGTGATGAAATGAGTCTTGCTGGGAGCCATCACAGCTCAGATTAAGTATGTCATTTGGAAGAGCCAGCACAGATTCACCAAGGGCAAATCTTGCTTGACAAACCTGACCACCTTCTATGACAAAGTAAGCTGCTCGGTGGATGTGGGAGGTGAGCGGTGACGTTGTATACCTGGATCTCTCTAGGGTTTCCGAGATGGTTTCCTACAGCCTCCTCCTAAAGAAACTAATGTGTGACTGTCTGGCCTGGTATCCCTTGTAAGGAAAATATAATCCAGGAGTGTGTCATAGGCTGGGATCTAGCCAGTTGAGGGGCAGCTATGTGGAAAGAGACCTGGGAGTCCGGGTAGACAAACAGCTCAATTGAGTGAGCAGTGTGCTGCTGCTGCAGCAGCAGCAAAGAAAGCCAGAGGGATGCTGTGCTGCATCACCAAGGGCATCCCAGCAGAGATGGAGCAGTCATTGTCCCTTTCCAATTGGCACTTCTCAGGCTGCACCTGGAACACTGTGCTCAGTTTTGGTCCCCACAATGCAAAAAGATGTGGACAGGCTGGGGAGGGTCTAGAGAAGGCTAACAAAGATGATCAAAGGCCTGGGCAGGCTGACATGTGGGAAAGGCTAACAGAGAAATGGATTTGTTCAGCCTTGAGAAATGAAGGCTTAGAGAAGACCTTATCACCATGTCCCAATATTTATGGGGTGGCTGCAAAAAAGGTGGAGACTCCCTTTTAACAATGAATCATATGGAAAAGATGCGGGGTAATGGGTGGGTGCAAGTTGCTCCTGGGGAGATGGGTCACAAGAGGAAAATTTTTCACAATGCAAACAATCAGCCACTGGAATAATCTCCCCAGGCAAGTGGTGGATTCCCCATCATTGGACACTCTCGAGAATTAGCTGGACAGGGTGTTACGTCTTCTTGTCTAGACCATGCTTTTGCAAGAATGGTTGGACCAGAAGATCCTTGAGGTCCCTTCCAACCTGGTGTTCTGTGACTCTGTGGTACTGTTTGTTTCAGTGATGAAGTTTCTAATACTTAGGCATTCAGTTGATTTGTTTAAAATTAATTTGTATATTTAAAAATGTGGTGTAGGTAGCTAAAGATTTATGAAGAAAAATATGCAACTGAGAGTATCTACATTCATGGAAAAAATATCTAAAGTTAGTAAAGCCTGTTAGAGGAATGGATGAAAATGGGATTGTACTCTAGTCTTCCCTTCATGGAGGATGTAATGCCCTCCTTCATTTCTGAATTTTTATAACGACAGTAAATTGTAATATCCCTAGTTAGCACAGGGATCCCAACTAGTTTTTATTCTCATCAGGGATCAAATAAAAGACTAAATCCAAAAAGTGACTACCTTGTTTTCAGTATTTCTCAGTTATAGTAGATGAGGGGGGAAATGCTTTTTGTTATTGTCTTTTTCAATAGAAAAGAACAGCAGCATCGTTCCAGTTCCCTGAAGGAATTATTTTCTCATTCATTATATTTTTATATATGTTATATAATCTGCTGTAACCATTCATTCTCCAACTGTATCTTTTTTCACAGTCACAAACAGTAACCAGATTTATCTCTGAAAACAGGAAATATCTGGCCCAGCAAGTGGGTTTTACTATTAACTTAAGGGCAGGAAGCCCAGACCCCAAGTCTTCACTTTCTTTTTATCTTAGTATCTCATGAGATTCACATTCAGAATTTGTTTTGGGTTTGTTGGGGTTTTTTTTAGGAAAAAGTTAAGAAGTGTAGACAGGTTTGAATAGCCCTTACTGGCTGGTTTGCTTGGTTTTCACTGGTGTTGAGCTGCTAGTTGGCTGCATTTCCATGGGATTAGTTGTGGGAGAGTCAGGCCATAGAGGGAAATTGAAGCTTGGTAGCTCCTTCATAGGAGCTGTTGGAGCTCAGTCATCATCTCAACTGTTGTCTCTTCTCCAAAAGGGGACAGAGAACACAAAATCAGACCAGCTGGCAATTCTTGGAAATAGTCTTCATGAAAAACCATAGAAGAAAAACTGTACAAGTATGAAAAAATTGAATTTGCAGCATTCCTTTCCAACCTCCAATGATATGTAGGTACCTGTAAGTCTCTTCAGTATTCTGGATATGGCAGAGGGGGAAAGTAATGATGCAGACTAATCATCACAAGGGCACTTGAGTTGGGCAAAATTATCTAAATAATAATGGCCCAAACTCTTAAAAATAAGAATAAGTAAAACCTAGCTTTTATTCTCTTACCCATGTTCAGGAACAACAAAGTAAAGTGAGAGTAAGTAATTGGTAAGAAATGGAAAGTTCACACTGAAAGTAGTTTAGATTTACCTACTCAATTTACCCTTATAAGAAGAAAAAGAGGGTGACAAAATTTCTTAATAATACTACTACAATTTCATAAATTTTATCATTCTTTATCATGAGAACTTTGGGTACAAGCTACCTTGTGATGCAGTAAGTTTGAGAAAAGATACTTTATTTTTTTCCTTATCACCTTTAACTCCATGTAGTAGTTCATCTCAACAGTCAGGTCACAGGCTGAGTTGGTCCCAGAGGATCCATTCTTGGGGTGTTCTACGCTTTCCCAAAGAGATGGGGCCAAGTGCACTCCAAATCCTCAAGTCCTTCCCTTCCTTCCTTTGCCTTGTCAATGGAAGAAATGAAAAGCATAGGGGACAGGAGTGGGAAGGACCTCCTTTCAGGGAAAGTGCAAGCTGATGATCTCAGGTAGGGGTGCAGGGGAGTTGTTGAAAAGAAACTGGAAACACTGTCAGGAGAAGAAAGGGACCTTAGAAGTTTAATGTGATTTCAATGACTGCTGTATTTGAGCCACCTTGGTAAAAGTGCATAACTTACAAATTCCTTGAGTTGGTATTAGTGTTCTTCCAATGTGCTCTTATTTAAAAATAAAACCAGTAAATTGTTAAATTATTAGAAAATATTAGGACTGTGCACATTCTTCATGCAGAAAATTCTAAAATTACTTTAGTTTGTGGGAGCCCCTTAAATTTTATTTTTGTGTTGTATGAGGCCATAATGAGAGGATGACTCACTCTTGGTGTATTGCACTGTGCCATTGTATGGCAAATTAACCTCAATACACTTGGATATGTATGACTTTCCTATTAAAAGGAAAACATGTAGTATTTATCAAAGATGGCACATAGTGGTCTCCGAGTTGAGGCATAGGAAGGGTCAGGTGGAGGGGAGTATTTGATAGTTACTTGACTTCCTTCTAAATTGCGTTTTGTCTGCATAAAATGATAACACTTTCTTTAACGTGATATCCTTCTACAAGTCTTTGTGGTGTTTGCTTAGGCTTTGCAATGAATGGAGATTAAAGGTCATGATTCAGCAGGAATTACATAAAAACTTAATATGAAAACTATCAGCAATGTCACACAGAATCCTACAATACAGTGATTGCATGGCAGTATTACTAACACTTTCTGACAAGATTTCTTGCCTTTTGTTCTCTTTTGTATAAATACAGAAAATCATGTTAGGCACTTCTGAGTAAACATAGGTCATGGGGCTTGTCTATCAAATGTGCTCGTCAGCACAGCAGCTGCAATTTGTAATATTTTTTCCTGCAGTTGGAATGCTTTTTTTGTATAACATTTTAAGTCAAAAAACACTGAGGTCATCTAGTCTGCACTCTAGTGCATTACAAGTCATTACATTTCATCACTTACTGCGGTATCGTGAGTAAGCTTTAGTTAGCCTAGAGTATCATCAGACTCTGGAGACTGAATTTTTGTTTGTCATTTAATGATGAATAGCAGGGAGTTGATTAGAAAAAATATGCTCAGATGAAAATACTTGTTTTGTGTGTCATGTTCTGCATAACATCTTGAGAGGATGCCATCTGCTTTTGAATAAATAAATAAACTGGATTCCTATTAAAAGAGCTTGCTTGCAAAAAAGCAGCTTATGTTTCAGTCATGTACACATAGCCCAGCTTTGGTAATATGCCCTCCAAACACTTCCTTCTGGCAACCTCTGCTCTTCCCACCAAGACCTGTGCAGATCGTTACGCCTCCCTGAATGCCTGAGTGTGCTGACAATGAAAAACTGTGTAGACTGGTTATTAAAACTTCAGCTGAGGTCATCCTAAAAAAGGGCTTGCCTTTGCCATTTGTAATTTCTTCCTTTACCCTCCATCTCAGCTGAGGATGAGAGTAGAAGTGGACTTATATGATACCTTGGTAGACCTCTGCACCTCAAACTCTGGACTTTAGCTTGGATGTGAAAGCTCACTTGGCCTAAGGGCCTTGATAAATACAAGAGAAGAGTGAGGATTTTTAAAATTACTGTTTCCCCTTTTAACAAAAAAAGATTGGGGTTGTTTTGTTTTGCTGTGATCTTTTTGTGGTTTGTTTTTGTGGCAATTGTCTATAGACTAGCATATCACCAGAGAGACTTTTAGATTTTAAGTGTGTCAGGCTGAGCTGTAGTCTGGAAAGATACCTTCAGGGAGATCCAGTGCAAACAGATTTTAAGATAGAAGGTCTCACAAACACACTGCTTTTTTTTTGCTTTTCTTGCCTTTCTTTTTTTTTCTCTCTCTCTTTTATTGTCTAGGCTGTGAAGGTTCTGCAGAAGTAAGGAAAAATTTAAGTGTCTTCTTCAGTTTCATTCAGTCTGTTGTATGCAGCCTCTTTGAAATCTTCATTCTATACTGCTTTCTTGAAGAGAAGAAATACAGCCACTGGTTTCTATTAGGCAACTTAGTCCAAGCCATTACTTTCTCCCCTATTAAATACTGTGGTTAAACATTAAGTAGGAGTGCTTCCCTACACTTGCTTGCACAATGTCTTTTTTCCTTCTGTCTGTCCCGCTTACTGCTCCATGGTTTTGACTGCTTGTTCTTGTCCATATCCTTTAATTTGTGACAGCCTATTTAAAGGGACTGAGCATGGGCTGAAACCAGCAGACAACTGAGCAAAGCAGGACCTTGAAACTAACAGGGCTGCTTACTGAAGCATGCCCTAAGTGTATTTTGAAAAGATTTAGTTTTTCTTTTTTTCCTTCTAAAAATAGCTGGTGAAGTGGTGGGGAGAGTTACCAAAGCTGATTTCTTCACTGAGCATAAGTCCTTATTGCAATGAGTAGAGATAGAGAGATGACTCTGAGGCCCTCTAATTAACAATCTCTGAGTTGCCCATAACCTGATGCAATAGACCAATCTCTACCCTTCTATGTCACTAAGCTTCTTCTTCATGTACTAGCAATATGTAGTATGTGAACATGGAAACCTCTGAACTCTTGCAGCAGTGGAAGGATCACTTGATATCTCAACTCAGCTAATACAGAACCTTTTTAATGACAATTTAGTTTAGCCATTTCCATTCTTTGCATTGGCAGCTGTGTCCCTGTGGATGGTAAGAATGAAGGTACCTGATTCAGACCTTTGCCTCAGTGGAGAAGTTGGTAATTCAGACCCAGTAAAATGTGGTCTGGGCCATTCGTCTGTGTAACTTTTTGGAACTGATGAAGGAAGTTGCTTTTTGACTAATTTAGAATAATGTGATAGCAGGTCATAGAGAGATGGAGGCTGAACAAATTTTAAAAGGCAGTATTTAACAGATAAATATGTTGCCATTCTTTACTCAGCTCTATAATAAGAATAATTACAAAGATCTAGAGTTAATCCAATGAACAGGATATATTGGGTTGTATTTGGTTATTGAAAAAAATATGTGATTCAATGTTGTGCCTTAAGTTCTGGGGTTTTTTGTTTTGCTTTTCATCATACATTTTGATGTCCTTATGAAGATTACTCAGGGCTTGTTTAAAATATTTCCAAGGACAGTTGTTCTAGTACTTGACTTAGCTCTTTGCGAACTGTTTTTGAAACCTAATGTCAGAATTTCACTGGTTACAACTTTCCATTGCCCATGGAATGGGCGTAATGTGCATCTCCAAGAATAATCTGGTTGTGCTTCTGCAGTGAGGTATGTCTGACATTAAATCCAGCATGATCATCAGCTCTCATTAAGTGCTTTTTTCTAGTGTGTCGTGCCATCCCACATTAACTGCAGGAACCAAAATCAGAGTAATTTTTACTTGTTAAATTTCAGCATTGGAAATCTGATTTCGGATGGAAAAAAGGGACTTAGTTCAGAGAATCTCCCATCTACCTCAGCAAATAGTCAAATTGAGCTTGTAAACTTTATTCAGACCTTGTTAAGTATTAGTCGTGCTTGAATCATTTGATTATTTGGACATGTAGCCTTTGTTACAAATTTGGAGAATTTGAGAAGTCAATTAGGAATTTTCAAGCAGGTATTGTTACCATGTGGGAGTTCTGTGGTGCATGCTCTAGAGTAGGTTTAGATCTCTTGGAGAGTTAATGCCCATATTGGCTCTGTCTTTAGCGGTGCTGATTTCTACCAATAGCTTCAAATTAGCAAGATGGTATCTGTTTATACTAAGCCTGTTAACTCCAACACGTTTTCTCCAGTTAGAAATACCAAACATCTAAAGTTTAAGAGCTGTGTAGAACAACATGTCACTGAAGCAATAAATATTGGCCTTCGTTCAAAATACGATAGCATTGAAACTAGAACTATGTGTGTGGAAAGCAGAATTTATTTTTAAACCGCCGAGATTTTGTATGGGCTGCAGCTTGGACTCAAGGAGATGCTGATCATCTTAGTCCATTCTTGTACTAAGGCAGAATTGAGCATTTGTTTTCCCTGACAGAAGTTGCATAATCAGTTCCTAAAATGCATCAGTAACGGGAATTAAACCATCTCCAACTCTCCTTCTATTTGAAAAGTCTACTTATCTTCTTTGCTCAGTATATTCTAATAGGTACATGGCCAGCCAATGTTTTATTTTTCTTCCATACAAACAAAAATTCTCTTTTTAAGGTGTCCTTCAAATTCAGCAATATAATATAGAAATGTGATACTCCCCTTCTAAACATTTGCAGTCCTTCCAATTTGATGTAATCCATTCATTTCACGGGTATAGTTTCTCTCCTGTTATCTGAGTTTTGATTAAAAAGTACTGACTAGAATTGGGCCCAAGGCAGACATTTGACTTGAAAAGTAATTTTAGTTTGATAGTGTGCGAATTTCTTAATGTATTTTTCAATTATTCAAATAGCTTGCTTCTCTCATCTTCAGTGGTTGTTGCCCTTTGTGAATATTTCCTTGTTTTACCACCAGTCTCAAAAACATCTATTCTCTTTTCTTTCATCTTTACCCTTTATCATTAGGTTTTTTACTTGATTTCAAGCAGCCTGTAGAGGTTGGTTGTAGGTATGTGGGGTTAGTGGTGACTTTGTGTTGTGGTTTTTTTGGAGGCTGGAGATTGTCTCTCTTCAAAATTGGGTAGCCAAGAATAGGAGCCAAAATTTTATTGAAAAAATAACAGCAGTGGTGCAAGTGTATTTACAGGGGGAAACATAATACTTCTACTGGGGAGGGTTGCACCAGTGTCATTCCCCCCATCAATTCCTATAATCAGTGTCCCAGTGACCCTCCTGATCTTTAACAGCACAGCCTTTTGGCCAGGTTTGTATAATCCAGCAGCCATGACCTTCTGAGATTTCCTAAACTTGTTTTGTTGCTTCTCAAACTTGGGGCTGACATTAGCATCTGTGAGACTTTCTAGAGTCTGAAGACTTCCTAATTTTATCCTTGTAAAGCTAAAAAGGTGCTAAAGACAACTCACATGGTTTGCAGTGCAGCTTAATACCTTACTTGCTTCCGTTGCACCAGTATATATTCCACTATGGCAAGAAAATGTATTTCTTTTTTCTTGTTTTCCCCTTTTTTCTTTTCCCTCAGTGAGTTTCCTAGATTATGGTTATGGGTTTTTTTGACTGGCACCAGGAAGGCCCAGCATTTTGTCTGTCTCCATGCAGGACTGGGCTGTGCTCACTGCCCTACCTTCCTCCTTGGTAGAAGGGAGTAGCCCTGTGACCTACTTAGAAGTTGTGACCTACACTCCCCTCCCTCTGCATGACTTCTGGGTGATGGCAGCCCCCTGAACTGCCCCATGTGAGATTTGTCCATCCCACTATCAAAGGCAACCTTGGGCTGCTTTAATTTGTGTCCCTCAAAGTTTGATCATGTTTAAATTGAAGCGTATACTGTTCCTGAATCAGTTGAATATTCTAAATGTTTTGCCTATCAGATTTTAAAGATCACTTCAGTTTTAAAGATCACCAGCCCAAAATCTGTAGCTGTCTTTGCTATGCATAGCTTGCTCAGTCTGGTCAGGTGATGTTGTTTGCAGAGATTTGCAGCACGCAGCAAATTCACTTCTTTTTTACTTTTACAATTCTTTTCTCCACACATACCATTCTCAGTGCTCGTAGTGCGCTGACTCTTTTATTGCACAATGACCTGCAGTTTCAGTAGTTGACACTGCTGAATCAGTTGCACTTTCTGTTTCATTTTTATCTCCAGACTTTCCAAAAAATTATGCACTACATTTGAATAATCTGAGTTCTATGCTTGTTCCTCCTCATTCCACAGTGACAATCCTTTATTTTCCCACATATTTGCCAGTGATCCTCATCCTTTCTTTTAAAATGGTGCCATATTTATTTTAATCTCTTTTTCCATGTGAAGGTAAATGATTTATAGACCACTTGGGCTCTAGATATGTGAACTAGTAGCCTTGTTACTGGGCCTTAGCTCATTTTTATTAAGGCTGTTATTCAGAGGGTAGGGGAAATACACATTCTCAGAATATCTCACAGATTTATATAATGCTAGAATATGCATTGAGATAATGACTTTTCACATTAATTTTATCACTTCTAGCTTGACATCATACAAGAAAGTCATCTTCTAGTTGCATTTTATTTGCTAGCTGTACAGAATTATGGAAAATGTTTTTGGTCAAACAGATGCCCGGTTGAGATTTAAAAACAAAAACAAAACATAATGACTGAGGTCACTAATTATAAACTGGCAGAGCTTCAGTTAAGTGAATTCTGCTAAGAACTTTTCCTGTCCAGGCTCTGGCTTCCTGTCTCAGGCTTAAAGAAACAGCATGTGTATTCTGTAAACCCACTTGTCCTTGCTTTTCACTTTAAGTCTGTTATTTTTTTTTTGGACCTATTTAATGCCATAAGCACTGAAGCATTACCTGAGACTTTCCTGAAAACCTTTGACTCTCTTTGGTTTTAAACATATTGTAGGAAGTTGACAAATCTAGCCTGTGTTGGGTTTTTCTTGTTTGCAAGGTAAATATGACCTCAGGCTTTTAAAGAACCAGCTTCATGGGGTCGCCACTGGAATGGATTAGAATACTTCATTGTTAAACATAAAGGAAATTTCTCTGTGCTTAATAAAAATATTGGTAGTTTTTGTTCTTTATGTTTTCTTTTCAAGATACCTTTTGTCCTTTATATTTTTTTTCAAGATTTCAAGTGTTTGTGCAAGAGTTTGACAAATAAAAATGCATGTCTCAACATTCAAATATAGTCTGCAGTTTATGGGCTATCACAGGATGTTTACAAGGATCTTTATAGTTCTGTAAGAGGTAATAGTTTGCTGGAAGAAAGAGGCAAAATGCCCTCAAGAGCAGTATACTTCCTAAGAGGTAGTAATCCGGAGGATTTGGAGTCACTGTCACTGGACAGTGACAGAAAAGGTACTCTGGCTCACTGTGCAAATGAGAAAATTGTCTTAATTTACAGGCTGAGTAGAAATACTTAATTTAGGGCCTCTTGGAATTGCAAGTTTTCTTTTTTTTGTCAGCGGCAAATCTTAACTACTGCTATGTGAAAGCTGCAGTAGGGTAGCTTCCTTCTAGTGCACCTGAGAAGGAAGTGGCATAATAGAATTCTTAAACGTGGATTTTCTAAGGTGAAATATTCGTATATTTATTTGATAGTGCAGTTTGTGGTGATGTGTACACATACCAGTAGAAATATATTTGAGATGACATGGAAAATGAACTTGTGTCTAACATTCACTTTGTCTAATATTACATGGCCCATAAAATTCCAGAAACTGAAATGACTGCTTCAGAGACTCCTGCCTTGTAGATTCACAGAAAAGGATGGCTACTGATGTAGTGCATATCCAAGCTAATTGGCAGCTTTTTAGTCTAGAGGTAATAATATAGGTGGAAACCAGTAGGAGGCCTGTAGTCAGCAGTGTTCCCCAGGGAGCAGTACTGGCTGCAGTCTCACCCTTGTTTGTGAGTGACCTGGATGAAGGGATAGAATAGTACCCTCAGTAACTTTCCTGACAAAACTGGAGGGAGTGGCTGACACATCTGTAAGCTGTTCTGCCATTCAGCCCTTGATAGGCTGGAGAGTAGAACAGAGAGGAACCTGATGAGGTTCAGCAAGGGTAAGTGCAGCAGCCTGCACCTGGGGAGGAACAGCCCCAAGTACCAGAGCAGGCTGGGGGCTGAGCCCCTAGAGAGCAGCTCTGTAGAGAAGGACCTTGGAGTCTTGGTGGGTGACAAGTTGACCATGAGCCAGCAGTGTGTCCTTGTGGCCAGGAGGGCATCAGGAAGAGAGTGGCCAGCAGGTGGATGGAGGTGATTGGTCCTCCCCCTTTGCTCAGCCCTGGTGAGGTCACATCTGGAGTGCTGTGTCCAGACCTGGGCTTCCCAGTACAGGAAAGACATGGAGCTCCTGGAGGGGGTGCAATGGAGGACTACAAGGATGATTTAGGGTCTGGAGCATCTCTTATGAGGACAGACTGCAGGAGCTGGGCCTGCTTAGTCTGGAGAAAAAAAGACTGAGAGATCTCAATAGTGCATATAAATATCTCAGAAGTGGGTGGGTGTCAACAGAATGGTGCCAGACTTGTTCCAGTGGTGCCCATAAGCTGAAACACAAGAAGTTCCACCTCAATATGAGGAAGAACTTTTTTAAATTGAGGGTGGCAGAGCACTTGAACAGGCTGTCCAGGTAGGTTGTTGAGTCTCCCTCTCTGGAGACATTCCAAACCCTCCTGATGTGTTCCTGTGTCACCTGCTCTAGGTCACCCTGCCTTGGCAGGGGGGTTGGACTTGATAATCTTCAGAAGTTCTTTCCAAATGTAATGACTCTGTGAATAAATCATAAAGGGGGAAGGGAGGGAGGAGGTGTTATTATATCTCAGTTAAATTAAATACGCATTAATCAACACTGTTTGGTTTTTATTGCCAGTATAATAGGCTTTTGCCTGCAAAATTTACTGGACAGACTACAGAATTGAGTGTTTGGAGTTTTTCGCCCAACTTGGGGAGAATTCTAATTTCATGCTTGAGTCTGCTGCTCTGAATTAATAACATGAGTAAATCTAAAAGGGAATAATCTCCACATCTCTACTGTAAATTTAAGACTATATAACTTGATAAATGTGGTGAGGTACTTTATTATTTGGTTGAGACATCTTTTTGTTTGAGTGGGGTTTTTTTGTTTGCTTGTTTTGTTTTTATGGGTGTTTTTGTTTTTTATTTGTTTTGGGGGTTTTTTTGCATGTTACTAAAGGTCAGAATAATAAGATAGCCTAAGCCTATGTCTGTTAAGTATATTGAAAATCCCTTCTCAGCTATTCTGCTGTCTGGTCATGCCAGGGATCTGAGATCAACATGAAGTCATTAAGAAAGCTCTTTAGGTTGGCTGTAAATGCTACAAAAGCATCAGACTGATCTAAATCCCTAAGTTTTATGAAGACAGTTAATACACTGTGAAGAGTAATTTCATTCATAGACATGAAGGGCATTTGCCGCCTCTTCTGTTTCTTTTAGTCTTCTCATGATTTTTCTCAGGTGTTTATTGAAAACCTCAGTCTGGTGAAAGAAAGGCTCAATAGCAAATCATTGAATGATTTGTGACCTACAAAACTAAGAGTGTTTCAAAAAGGAGAAAAAGAGATTTTTATCCACTATTTTTTGAGAGCATGCTGTCAGTGCTTTCCCATGACACTTCTGAAATTACTTTTCTGAGCCTTGTTTCAGTGCATAATAGAAATAAAATAGATGGCTCCAGCTGGGAGGTAGAGGCCATCTTGTTTACATTACAGATTATAAACTTAACAATTTTATAAACTTCTTCCAGTAACCTGCTGTAATGAGTAATTAATTGTAGCATTCCTGAGGTTTCAACTTTTGGCTTAAAATAAGCAAATGCCAAGGACATAGTATTTTTTCAGTATCAGGTAGCCTATCTTATGTTTTGGAGCACATGTTCTTTCTTACAGAGATTCTTTGCTCATTCCCAGTATGAATTTTCATTAAGGTCGTTGGCATGTGTGATTTTTCTCATAATTATAATTGCATACTTCTGATAGTTAATTGCCTTATAGTAATGAAGATAATTTACCATATTCCGATCTTTCAATAAAAGAGCTAATATTTCCTCAAAATTCTCTTTGGTGTTTCATTAAAAAGTTGAATTTTACTTTTGATGATGTGGATGTGTTTTAGGGGGCTTTTGGAACTGTCTCTTTTTTCCTTCAAAGTGAGTTTATTCTTTTGCAGTAGATACTATGACACTTTTCTATGCTTATTGCTACCCAAACAAGAAAAAAAAATGATACGGTACCTCAGAAATAAGTTCAGATTTATCCTTTTTATTTCTCTGTATATTGTCTTCACTTTTTCTGCTCCCTCTGGTTTAGCTTTTCAGTACAATTCCTACAGCATGAATTTGGGTTTTGATAGATTTCTTTTGGCCCTTACTGTGTAACCGTTTTTCACTTGCTGAGAGGTGAAAAGTCATAGTGTATGCATAGGTAGTGGGATAGAAAGAAATGAAACCTGCAGAGAATGTTACACTTTGATTTCCAGATTACTTGAGAGGATTCAAGCAGTAAAAATCTGTAAGATAGCAAGGAATGCTATATAACAGCACCACAGGCTTCACTGAGCTCAGATTTCTGTAAAACATTTCCTACTTTGAAAGCTTATTCCCTCTAACCCACCTAAGTTTCCTGAGCAGAAGACACTCTGCTTCATCTGATGCTTGCTGTTCCACAGCCCCCCTTTTTCTGCCAGTTAATTTTATTGTGAAGGCCTACAAAAAGATGGTCTTTGTTTTGTCTTAGTTCCATCTTTAAAATATTTAGATTTCTGTAGGTTGTCAGTATTTGTGGTTATCTATATTTGTTGTTTTTGCTCTTGCAACCATTGTTAGACATTTTAAATTATGAAACAGATGAACAGCTAAAACACAAATATTTTAAAGTTTGGAGGGTATTTATTTTCTTTGTCTGTGTATCTTTCAAAACATTGTACATTGTTACAAACAGAAGGAATTCCATAGACAAACACTGTTTTACCAGATGGGCTTGCCTGAAATACCCAGGATTCTGTTACATTCATTTTATTGTCGATGTTACCAGCACAGCAGAAGTAATAGTCTGTCCTTCAGTGCTGTAGTGGTTAGGACTTGCCTAACCTTGGTGCTGCCATAATGTTGCTATTCTTATCCTCTCATGAGGTTATGGTCTGGCAAATGTTTCAAGTTGCACTGGCCTTTTTTGCTCTAAATCTCATGTATATGCTCATGGACTACTCTTAAATGTTTTATTTTATTTATTTATTTATGAAACATCAGCACTTGGAACTTTCAACGGAGATGTGAATACTCAATTTGAATGACCAATTTTCAAAATTAGTATCAATTTTGGGATGAACATATATATACTGAAAGATGTCTGTGTGCTTCTGATTGTTTACATTTGATTACAAGGCCACTTTTGCTGCTTTATAGTAATACTTACGAATATGTACTTTGTCATATTTGGTGAAAGAAAATACATCTTTAGGTGGTCACATTATTAAATTAACCAGGAAATGAGTCTTTACTAAGAGGTAACAAGAGCTATTTTTAAAATATAGGTTATAAGTGTAAGTTAGATGAGGCAATGTTAAATGACTTTAATGAAGTTTAATACTAAAATCCACATAGTAAAAGAATCGATTACACTGGCAAAAAAAACCTCTACAGAAGTTGAATTTAAAAATAATTTATTCTTTTGAATCATAAATGCAGCTTTGTTAAGCAGATGAGAAGGAACACTTTTCATTGCAAATGAACATCTCTTAGTATTGTAGATGAAGGAACATGTTTTCCAGGAAGGCATTTTTAAAACAAACAAAAAAAAGTTTTACAAAGAACTTTGTGTATGTGTCTTCACACAGGTGAACTTTCAGTGCAATGCCTGATGGTTAGTTTTTCATTGAAAGTGTAACAGGGAGTCATTGCTATATGTCACATTATTTGGGGCTGGATTTGTTTTTAGCCATCTTACTTTCAGTATTTAAACTTTGTGAAAGTGATGAAACTTTATTGGTTTGAGATTTTAGTCCTTTAAGAAGAGGAGCGGCAAAAACCTCAAGCTCTTTACGTGTTATCCAAACTTAAATTACTAGAGAATAAAGGAAAGGAAAGTGTCAATAGCAGAAAGTTCTGCAGTGAATATTGGGCTTGCATTAGAGGGAATTGTATGGTAGAAATGTATGGGATGTCAGGAATTGCCATATCCTGAGTATGTTATGTGTTGCTCTGCAGTTTGCTTTCTGAATATCTTTGCTGTCAAAGGTGGTGGAGCCGATAATCTGCTCCTCACACAAGCCTTTGTACAGTGATTTGCTATTTAACAGAGCTTTGACCTGTGTATCAGAGAGGTGCTTTTGCTATCATTATCATTTATAATCCATTCAGGATTGGCCACCTTTTAAGTCTTTCTAAAAATGTTAGGCTGTGTGCACACTCAGCAAAACCCTCTTCGTTTTTTATCCATTACATTGCCTGAAGATCGCCTACACTTAGCACAGTCTGGCTTGGAAATGAATGTAACAGTGCTTGCAGATGTTTCCTACTAACATGATGCTAACAGCAGAGGAAGCAGTCTCCTTTTCAGCAAACAGAACTCCTCAGCATAGAAATAGATGTCTTTAAAAAGATGTTTTGTTTATTTGTTTTGTGGGTGGATTTTGTTTGGCTTTGAAGTGACAGAGGTTTATAACCAGCTCCTTTTGCTATGGGATGGCTGGACCTGGGGCAGCTGAAGCTCTCTCTCGACAGACCAGGTGGGGAAGGGGCTGCTCACCAAATTGCAGCCAGCTGTAGCTGCCTCTGCTGGCAGACAGCTAAGTGCTCTTTCTGCTTCAGCTCCTTTCCTGTCCACCTCCTTCTTCCTTGATTAGTTTCATCAGCCTTTTTTATCTTTCTCTAACATACCCCTGTGCTTCTCTGTACAGGGGTGTCTCTGTGCCCTTGCTGTGTCCTTTCCATGCCTGTCCTGCTGGGAGCCCATCACCTTCTGCCTGCCAGCCTGGGACAGCAGCTGCGAACTGGCAGAGGGACAGAAGCACCCTCCTGCAACTCTTTTCAGCTACTGAACACTCTTGTGGCTTATGAGGATGTTTCCCCGACAAAATATTCTTTGATTTAGTGGAGGAGAAAAGGAGGAACCTGAAGGTCCCTCAAGAGAGAACTGGCTCTGCTTTGGCTGAGACTCACGGAAAACTAATTTCCCCCTTCCCTCCCCCATATGCTTTGTATATCAGTTAACTTCTAGCATTCATGAGTAGCTAGTAACATTGGGCAATGCTGGACAAAGCAGGCAGCTGCAGAACCACTATAAATCAAAAAACAGGAAAAAATGCCCACAGAAATTAACCGTTGTCATCCCACCTTGGTAAATGCAGTAAGCCACTCTTGAACTGTTTATGTCCACTCCTGCTATTGTTTTATTGGATAGTCCCGACTCCCCTAATGTCAAGGGAGAAGTGATTTTATCATGGTCCACACTTAAGTGCCAATATATTAGGGGAATCAGACTGGCTTTACTTCTCTGTCTGTAACCCTGCCAAATTCTAGTTTAACACCAAGCGTTGCAGAAGGCCATCTCAGAGAATGATTCCTAGAGTTAGCCATAAACTCCCTTGGGCAGTCCAAAAGGTATTGCATAAAGTTTATCCAAAATAACATTACCCGTATTTAATTTAGACAGTATTTTGGTTGTGCTGAGACTAAGGAGATTAGCAGTTTCCCGTGATGAATGGCTGTTCTTGTTCCTTACCCTTGAAGAAAAATGGAATTGTCATTTTTAATCTGATCATTTGGAAGTTTCCTCTTACTCTAGGCTATTTTTATCATCGTTATTTTGAAACTGTTAGAAGGCTATCATTTCTTGTACCCATTCATAGATCCAGTCTTCTGATTTGGAAGTATTTTGCAAATAATGTGCAAACCAAGAGTAATTTTCACAGTGCTGAGATCATTGCAGAAATTACCATTTTGGAGTGGAGACTGTAATCCATAGGAACATTTTTACAAAGGCCTTACTAGCATGAGACCCTAAGCTTTATGGCAGAGATACATATATTGGAGCTGTTGTTGTGGCTTCCCAGACAAATATTCAGGCCTCTCCACAGAAGAGGATTCTTTCCCTCCAGAGTTGATTCAAGGACAAAGGCAGAGCTCTCCCCATCATGGCTGAAAGCAGCAGTTAGCTGAGAATGCAATTGTCACTGTCCACAGTTTGCTAATCTGCACCTGATACCATGGATCCAGGTACCTTTCTTAGTATTCCAGCTTGTTGAAAGGCAACTGCTTTAGGTAGTGAGGAAGAAAAGGTAGAAGTGTTACAGTGTGGTCTGTCACATATGCATCACAGAATACTAGGAAATAGGGTTGCAGAAGACCTTTGTCATCTAATCCATCCTCCTTCCCCCCAGACTGCTCTGCAGATGCCATTGTTGTTTCAATCAAACTGTTTTCCATGCAGAGGAGTCCATCAGGGTCACTGAGAAGCACCTGTAGCTCTGGGATTACAGAATGTGCCAGCTAGTAACTGTTGTGTCAGTGTGCAGGAATAAAAGCAAGGAACTGCAAAATGGAGGTACATTTTCTCTGAGGGTCATCTGGTGGAACAGAATGTGTTTTAGGCAGTGTGATGGAGTCAGAATGCCATCTGCTTTTGTAGATGCCCTCAGAACACCAGAAGCGTTGATAACTGGTCAAGGAAGTAGTGGAAAAGAGTTTTATGAGCAAATTTTTCATTGAAAATAATGTACATGTCTCTGGACATGTTTGGGTTGCTGTAGAATTTCTTTTTTCTGTGAAAACTACAAATGAAGGGAGTTTTTTTTTTCAGTGTTTGACTTGAATTTACTTGTTGAAGTGTTTGGTTTGTATCAGGACAATATAAGGCAGATCTTGGGCATATAATAAGGTAGATTGCAACACACAGCAATGGATGTACATTATTTTAAATGCACTGTACTTCTCTTTCTTTGCTTATGAGTTCTGGTTATTTGCTTCATTGTGTAGTATAACTGTACAGGGCCGATAGTGCTAGCTCACTAGAGAGCCTGCGTGGGACAAATGCTTTGGCTTTTGTAATGGAATCCTACCAGGAGAGGGGATGTTTTTTAAGGAAAATAATTGTTGTAAGTTGTTGTTTCCCATTACTTTGTGACCGCTGACATGTAGTTTTTTAAGTCACCAAAGCTCACGAAATCACTGACAGACCCTTTCAAAGGGTGATATAGTAACAGCACAGGCCTGAATTCAAGCCACCAATTTCCCTCTACCACATAAAGAATACATATTTTCAATTAAATAATTTCAGTCTTTCATCTAAGCACATGTGGGACTAAAGCTATGATCAATTTTAAATGTGCCATATAGTGCCGAGTTTCTTCTGCTTCAATTTTAACCTTCCTCAAGGAGAATACTGTGAATTAACAGCTGTATTAGTGTTTGCAAATTTTATTGTTTCTTATTTATTTTTGCTATAAGTAACATGAAGGCTATGGATTCATGTTCATACACCAAAAGAATTAAAGCTACTACAGTAACTCCAGTAATAAATGCTAAAATTATATTATGTCTGATTGGATACAGGCAACATTCCTTTTAACAACAGAAATTACAGCAGAAGTAAAGCTTTGAACAGGCAGTCATAGAATCCTATTTACAAATTACTGCAATTTATTAAATACACATCTGACCCTGTTTTGAAGCAGTATTTTTACTTCAGAACAGTTTGAAAACTGATACATAGAAGGAGTAAATCTCAAAACAAAAGAACCACCTATTTAGGTTTGTTGTGCTTCCAGTTTGCCCTCTGAGCCAAAATCCATTATTTGCCCACTTCGGCATTTGATTAATTCCTACTTCATGGTCATCATACTGGGTTTTCATATTTTATAGGCAACATATATAAGCTAGATGAAAAAGATGGGGAAATTTTGAACTTTGAACTTTAATCATCCTAAAAGGAAAGGAAAAGCTTAGCTTCCTGGCTAATATGCACAGACTTGTCTTGGGGAGAAGCAGTTGTGAGAGAGCAGCCCAAGGTGGAGCAGTGTGAGTTGGTCTCTGGAAACAAAACTATTTGATGGGCTGGTAATCATAGAATCATTTAGGTTGGAAAGGGCTTTAAGTTCATCTTAACCCAGCGCAGCCAAGTCCACCATTAAGCCATGTCCCTAAGTACTACATCTGCATGTGCAATGTGTTATGGCATGTGAAAGGAATGTTTTGCAATGAAATCTACTACTTACCCTAGCTATTAGTTTAGAAATAAAACCTGTCTAACAGCTTTACAGTCTGTTATCCTTTGCACTGTTTTCTGTGTCCTTCAGAAGACTGACAAAGTTGGCAACTGAATAATCCCAAATCGGCTTTTTGAGTACATGTTGCACTAATTCTCAGACATGTCAGGGTGCTCTCTAACAACATTTTCTGAGGGCTTACTGGAGCATTTGTTAGACAGATATGTGAAGCCTCAGCTTGAACTTTAGTCCCTTTTCCGCTCCCTTGTCTACTCCAGCATTTATTGTAGTCAGAATTCTTGCTGCCTGGACCTAGCAGGCAGGGAAGTTCCTGCTTGAGAAGAGGAGGTGATGAATAGTCACACTTCTCTGACTGTCCGTGTTTGTGCTTCATCCCACTGCAGACTGTGGCAGCCTCAGCGGATGCAAGGCTTTACCTCCCACCTCCCACTGTACCTCGTGTCTCAGCAGGACATCCTGTTTGCAGTTTCTTTCCTGGGACAACTTTTCTCATTCCTTTTTTTCTCTAGCTAAGCATTGATAACTACAAATTGATGGCAGCAATGAAATGGCACTGTATTTCTCTTGCAGATACCTGCAACAGTTTTTCTCATGATTTTTTGGGAGACTTTAAGGAGTTTACATCACAGACTGTTTTCTACAGTGAAAAGAAATTAGTCCACAGATGTGGTCTAAAGTACAAGTTGTGTTGTGTTTGCAAAAAGTAGTTCCCAATTGCAGTGTATTTAGTAGCCACGGAAATGAAATATTAGAAGATAGATTCACAGCAGGAAGCAGGTTTTAAAATGCTAATTGTTATTTGCTAGTCATTAAACTGGAGAAGAATGTGTTTATATTATCTTTAGACATTGTGGTTTTCATTTTACTCTGTTATCCTGTCCTCTATCCCCCTACCTCTTCCAGATGAGTTCCTGGTCAGTGGCAGCACATGGGAACTGGTCAGGCTGAAAGCTAACCCAGTGTATCCCGCAAAAATGTTTGGCTTGTTCCTGCCATTACGTTATTTTTGTCAGTTTTTGTGGGGGTTCTGGCATGTCTTCATTTCTTTATGTCAGTTTATTACTCATTTCTTGACACTTAGTCAGAAGTTGATATTTCTGTCCAAATAATGAACCTAGAGAAGGAAAACACTAATACTTTTGCCCAGATACTCAGCGGTAGTTGAACTGTATTTAATGTTTTTAGTAAATTTATCTTAGTATTTCATTGATCTTACTTGAGATTGAGAAAGGGAAAAACAAAGGAGGTAAAAGTACAGATGATAGTTTTAAACTGGAATTTGGTTGAACTCTGGAACGGTTCAGCAAATGCATCAGTGGATGGAGGGATGGTATTTAAGGAACCCAGCTGCCTTGTGTCTGGGTTAGGCAGAAATACCTGCTATGAGTGATTTGTTTCTGATATGGCAGACTATGCAAGGAAGAAACAGCAGTGAAAGGAAACAAATCTTAATTTTGATGTTATGTGAACTAGATTGATAATTAAATACCTCAAAGTAATTCAGTATGTGCTGCTTGCTCAGGTCACAGGAGTATGCTGAGGCTTATGGAAGGAGTGATCTTCCTGAATTTTTCAGCTAAACAGAGTGCCAGTCTGTGGCAAGAGCAATCAAGCCTTAGGACATACATGCAGCAGACTTCCTCCTTGCAGCAGGAATGAACTTGGTTACTCTATTTGCAGTGTTGGTCTAATATGAGCAAGGATTGTATATGATTGTACTGCTTCTTGCTTATAGTCTCTTCCCTGATTTGTGAGGTGAGAGGTGGGGTCGGGAGGGGAGTAATCCCTCTTTGAAAAACAAACCCCACATTTAATTCTTCTAGAAATTTCAGTAAGCTTATAATTTTGTTTAAAAATAATTGAAAAGGATGATCCTACTGCAACATTTATCTTAATTGTGATGATTCAAAAGAACAGCTTAAAGATAATTTAAGATTGATAGCATTTTAACTGAGCTGTAGGGGGAAATATCTAATGGTGTGTTGTCTTTTGTGATGTAGCTGGCGTGGAAAAAGTCATCAACTATCCTAACTAAGAAAAGGCAAGGTGTTTATGACTGCAAAACACAAATATGTTGATGTAAGAACTAAGTGGAAAACTATAAGCAATAACTTTTGTTCCAGTTAAGAGTTAATGTTAGGGCAACACATTAGTGATGTGGTGGCATATTCTGAGATCAAATGGAGATGCAGAGTTTCTTTTAACTCTGTATATCAAACTGCCAATGACAGAGAATGTCCACAGAACATCCTTACACAATAACCCTGAAATCTTTGTTGCTACAAATTTCCACTTTTAAGTGTCAGTACATTGTAGGATTTTTAGGAAGCAAAATTAATTTTGGTTAGAAAATTTTTAGTTTTAAACATATTTCTGGCTTGACAGAACTTTGCTCAATTTCGATGCTGAGCAAAATAGGATTGCTGCTGTGATGAAGTTATTATTTTTAAAGCCTGAAATTCACATGTAAGTATATATGATATACTTATCAGAGAAGCTTCTGATTCATAATTTGTAATGGTATGAAACTGCAAAATATTGGTAAAATATATTCCAAGTAATGAGTGACCTCTTGTAAAAAGATGAAATTTCTCTGTGGTATCCATTATGGATCTCCTAAGTATTGCTTTGGATCTCCAGTAGGTTTAAACTGGAAGGACACTTTTGAAACTTGACTTCTAGAGCAGTCTTGTTTATCGACAGAAATAAACTTAAGATGTTTAAGGCTGCCTGTTTAAAGAAGTGTTTCCTCTACCTATATCTGAAACTACATCAGTACGAATTTTATTACCCAAGGTACCTTCCAAATTTGCTAGTCTTTAGGCAAGCAAGTCTTGGAGGTATTTCACTTAAGATACATTTCCTGTATAGACTATCACATTGGTCTGTTTCTCCTTTTTTACTGTCAGTCTTGCCATGGTCAATCCTTTTAGTCTGTCATTTGTTGAATGTACAATATATTCATACCCATTATAAATATTTTTCTGGTTTCTTATGGCATGCTGGTTTCACCACTAGTATTTTAATTGACTTTGTAGCTTACACTACATTTCGCTTTTAATTTTGGTCTAATTCTCCTGTCTCTTTTTTTTCTTTATCACTGGAAAAATAATTTGTGTTTAGCATCTGTAACTATGAGAACTTCAGAGTTTTACTTTGCATTTCTAATACCCGTTCTTTATCTGTTTTAGCATCTCCCTGTATTCTTCCCAGTGTTCTTTACTTCCTATTTTCTTGTAAGTATAGCATATTCTCTTTTTCCCCTCAGTTTCTATTGACCTGTTTAACCATGTGGAGTTAATTGAAGCTACATCTCACTCCTGAAGAAAATAATTCAATTACTGTATTTGTTCAGTTTCATTTTTACACCCTCTCCTTATGTCTGGGGTATCTTGTTATTTGTCTGAAAAGTATTTAATGCAATATCTTTTTACATAACACAGCTATCTAGAATTGCACAGCATTCATCTTAGTAGAAATTAAATTTCAATTTCATTCTGTTTGTTTAGTGCTTGGAATCTGACATGAACAGGTGGGACCCTGGCAGGTTTCAGGAAACAACCAGTCATGTAATTCATCTATCATTCTGTCTTATCTATGACATGTTTAAATGGTTTCCAAGTTAAAATTGAGCTCAAAATTGTGGCTGCTTATGTACTAGTCCCATTATTTTTGTGTACAAGATCTTTGCTTTACTCAATAGAATTATTCTATCTTTTGTGTAGTGAATCCCCTTGATATTTTTGGCTTCTCTGTGTGTTCTTAATAGATTATTTCCTAAGGCAAGATTTAGTATTGTAGGCATCTACTGTACCTAAAAACGTTCAGACTGTGTCACTCATGAACCACCTCTTAGTAAATATAAGTCTGAGCACAGCTTTTTAAACTTCCTACTGAACATGAGGCTTCGGTACTGGACTTTGGAATTGCAGTAGTGGGAGTTGTAACAACCTGCCCAAATTTGAAATGGAGCTTTATTTTTTTTTCCTTTTCCCTGCTTTTTCAAATTAGCAGCTTGTGGATCTAAGTCCTTCCATGAATTTGCTGTGATAATATAGTTAAAAATCTATGAATTTGCTCTTGAACTGTGAAGACATCAGTATGACTCCCATGAAAAGATATGTTCCTGCCCACTTCACCAAATAGTCAAATAAACCTTACTTTCCTATTGCCAGCTACATGAACTGTAAAATTCTCTTGAGGCCACTGCACACTTTGATTTAAAGTATCAGACATGATACACTTTGTTCTTGGTTTTTGTGTAGCAACAGCCATTATGGTACCTAACTAAATCTCCCTTGGTTTTCATAGGGTTGATAGTAGCTGCTAAGTCCTACTCTCTGAGACAGACCTTAACTGGTTTGTCTTTTATGAAACTTGTTTGGAAATTTGCCTTAAACCACATGTTGGTTACCACAGATGTAACTTCCTAATTTCTTGGGTTTTTTTCTTCCTCTTCCTAATTTCAGCCTCCTAGTATTAGTCTTTATAATAATTCAGAGACTGTGGTTTCATATTTATACATTGGTGCTGCTGAAATAATATGTCCCATTTAAATATCACCATGCTGGTTCTGTTGCTTCTTTAGCTGTCTTTTCTGTATAGCAGTAGTATCATTGTTGGTACTTGTATTTTAATCTAGATAATAATAATTTCCGTAAAGAAAAAAAAAATAAAAGCAGTGTCTTACAGGAAAAAATAGCTTTTGGGTATAGGGACCACCTGTAACTAACAACCCTGACTTCTATATTCCTTGCTTTGTAGCCTGAGGGAAGCTACTTTGGCAGCTCTGAACCATTTTCTATGTATGGCAGCATGTGTTAACTACTTAATTAGTGGTTTATGGACTTATCAGTTCAGGTTTTTTGTCTGTGAGATTTTTCCTTTGATAATTTGTTCATAAATATGACAGCAGTCAATGAAGTAGAAAGCCTAAGGTCTTACACAGATGCTTATTGCTTTCCTCAGCAACATGAAGAGCATGCACCCAAATAGAACCATGTGATCCATCCTGCTGTGTAAGGGCAGCTCACCGCCTCCAGCCCTTCCAGCTGCTGCTGAGATGGCTTCTCTGTTCACTGCTTTCAGCTGTGGTTATTTGCCTGTGATTTATCATGGACATTTTTTGGGGGAGGGGGGGGTATTTATTTATTTACTCCTTTGTTGCAAGATTTGATGAAAACTTTTTCTTATGATGGGCATTTTCCCAAGGCTTGTTGCCATCATCATAGAATAGTTTGGGGTGGAAGGGACCTTAAAGATCATCCAGTTCCCACTCCTCTGCCAAGGACACCTTCCATTAGACCACAATGTTCAAAGCCCCATCCAGCCTGACATTGAACACTTCCAGGGACAGGGCGTCCACAATTTTTCTGGTCAACCTGTTGCAGGGCCTCTAGATTTGTTCCAGCAGATCAGTGTCCTTCTTATGCTGAAGATCCTTGCTGTCTCTGCAAATCCCAGGTGTGGAGAGCTATACCATTCAGACTGTGGTCAGGGCAAAATGATGTGAAGACAAATGCCTCCTGTGTTTTCTAGTAATTGCCTGCAGTGATACAGGAAAAAGCCTAATTGAGGGAGATGTCATATTTTTTCCTCATGCAAAGCATCTGATCTGAATCTTACTCTTGGTAGTCTCCTACTGTTGGCTTTAGGACTTTCTCTGAGGTTGTGGGGTTTTTTTGGTTTTTTGGTGTTTTTTTTGGTTGTTTGGTTTTTTTTTTAATTGTTTCAGTGGAGTATTTTTTTGATGATTATTATTATTAGGGTATTATTGGATATGCTTCACAAGCTCTCCAGTTGAGGCAAGTCCTCATATATGTGCTGATCCTAGCTAGTATAGCCAAAAAACAGACAGGAGAATCCAGATTCAGCTTCAAAGCACAGGTTGTCAGTCCTTTCCATCATGCCTCTTTTTAGCTGTTGCCAGTAGATCATATCCTCTGCAACAGCATAAAAGGCCAGATTTGGCAAGGTGATACTGTTCTGAATTATGTTTTCTGTTCAGAGCATCTGAATATCCAGCACCTGTTGCATGGCATACCCAAAGATACTTTTCATCACCCATTCCTCAAAGGTCCCTAAAGCTGTGTTTACATTTTAGCAAGACCTGTAATCTTCTTTTCACCCTATTTTCTCCAGTGGTGCCAATGCCCAGCTCTTGATTTTTGCTCCACACCCCTTCAGGCAGCAGAAGTGGTCAAGGAGCTGGCAGGTCTCTTGCTTAGGTGCAAGAATCAGGACTAAATACCCTGCACTGCAATGTTTAGTTTTTCACTTGAGGGTTTTGGGAACCTCTTAGAAAAGTCAGAGACTCCTCTTTTGCTCTTTCCACCCCAGCCAGTTATTTCTTCCAAGGTCATTAAGTTCTGATAAGAGGGTGCTGCCACAGAATAGTTTGCCTGTGTATACGGTATGTATTGCAGGTCTCTCAAGTATGAAGTGTAGCTGATGGTGTTAGGGCACACAAAGCTGTGTGCCCTTGTCTACTGGAGGATGGCTTAAGGTTCGTTTGCCACTGCTTAATGAACCTCTTGTTGAATATCCCACAGGAGGTTGAGAGCTTCTATGAATAGCAGGCATCAGATAGTGGTTGGAAAGGCACATGTACCTTCCTGAGGTAGATACATAAAAATAGAGCTGCTGTTTTTCTTGCAGGGATGCTCACTCCAGCACTCTGATCTCAGGGTTCCCTGAAAACTTTAACAAATGCACATGAGTGTGTTGAGCCTCTGAAAGTCCTGAGCCTTCCTCTACTACTTTT
Source organism: Toxostoma redivivum (assembly GCA_013397375.1). Classification (NCBI taxonomy): domain Eukaryota; kingdom Metazoa; phylum Chordata; class Aves; order Passeriformes; family Mimidae; genus Toxostoma; species Toxostoma redivivum. The sequence continues at coordinate 933,651 of VXBI01008507.1, read as the reverse complement.
CTGCATTGAAATGCCAAATGGTTTTGGGAGCAATTGTGAATGGAGCTCTTGCAAACTCTGGTGTTGAAAGCCTTGTCTGTGTGATAAGACTGAACCTGTCAATTCACATTTGTTTTCAAAAATAAGGTAAATGAAAGTGTTCTGCCAATATAGTAGTATAGCCATCTATTTAAATTTCATTCATAATCTAGCTAAGATATTTTAGAATGTTTTAATGTCCTTATAAGCATTATATTATGTGTATTACAGCATGTGTATGTTTGTGTCTATAGTTGAAACTACTGGGATGTCTTTTGGCAGTGTCTGTTGTAGATGAGCCTTACATTAGGACACTGATATTCCACAGAAAGAGAGCAATTTTTCACATCACTCAGGGGATTGGATTAAATTGCAGTGAAGTGCTCTTAATATAGAATGTCTTTTCCTTAGGAGGTAGTGTAAAATAGCTGGGTATACTTCAAGTTTAAACCTTAGCCTATTTTGCAATAGCTTCCCTCTGTAGATGAGCCCCAAGAGATGTCCTTGCTTAACTCTCAAATTTTAGAGCATTTTGAATGAATGCTGTGGTATCATAACCTGCAGCTTAAAAATATCAAGATAGAAGAGTTTTCCCTTATGAAATATTCCCAGTATTAAAAGACCTCAAAGAGGAGCCTGTAACCTGGGAAAGGCTTTTCTTGTTTGACTTATTAGTGAAGAAGAAGAAATGAAACTAACTCTTTGCTTCCCACATCAAATACTTTCATGCATACTACTGTGAAATATGGCTAGGATTTCTTGACTGGATTAATACTGGAAGCACTTAGGAATTTTTATATCTGTTTTTTCCTTACAGCTATCTAAAATGTTGAGAACAATCATGTGCACTGTTTTCTATTTGTCAGTAGCTTCTTGACTATAGATTGAGTAGAAGATAAATCACTCCAAAAGCAGGCTAAAACTTCAGTGGAAGGGGAAAGGAGAATAGTTCTAATTCATCTTTATGCATGGTAAAGGAGAAAAATATTTTCCTACCTGAGGAGTATTTGTTTCTCTGTTTTTGGTGAAATAATAAGAATGGAGATGTGTTTGGAAAATGTTTTGGTGTTAGGAGTGGGGGACATTTTCTTTCCACTGTGAGACTGTGGAAAGTTTACTTAATACATTTTGCATAAAAATGCACGGTTCCTCTTCAAAGGCAGTATAACTTAATCACACTCCTTAAAAGATATGTTGCAAATTTGTCTATTATTAATGTTATCCTTGTTTGTTGTGTGAGCATGATCTTAGCAAATCTTAGGTCTAGTGTTTTGTTACTCCCATTTTTTAATCTATGTAATTTTTTTTAAAAATGTCCATGTATAAAATATAAAACAGGCTAAGCTAAACTTGTTTAACTCAAGGGTGAAGAAATTACATTTTCTCTTGCATTTGTTGCCCACTTCCAGTAATAGAATTTTATGTTCTGATTAGTTGCATTTTTGGTTGGTATTATGAATTTATCTTCACATGGATGCTTATGCTCTGAAAAGGAAAGACATTCAAAAGCAAAAATAATTAATAGCCTATAGCCTACTAAAGTTCAATATGACCAGTAATGCTGCCCTATTCCTAACAATATTAAATAACATATAAATATATGTGATGCTCTAAGTAATATAACAAATGGAGGAAACAATCTACACAAGGGAGAAAAAGGCTGCTGTAGACAATATTACTCTAAATGTGACATGGCAGCCTAGATTAAAAGCCAGTGTAAGATGGAAGAACTTCAAAAATTGAGTAGAGAAATAGTACTGAGGCACATGTGTGTGTTTCTCTTCTCATATTAATTTTGTCCACAATAGCAGTGTCCTGTATGAAATGTAGGTTTATTAGGAGTAATGTTTCCAAGTGTTATTTACGATTAACACCTATACAAAATATATGGAAAAGAGTAGTAATTAAACAGCATGAGGAAAGGACTTTTTAGCAGTTGAAGGTAGATACTGATAATCAAGCCTGCCAGCCACTGCACGACTACTTGCTGCTGACTTGTAGTTTCCTGTTGCTGATATTCCACCAAGTTCTATCATAACTTGCCAGTTCATCTGTTCTTAAAACCTACAGTCCTTGTATTGAAATGTGACATATTTGCAGAAACGAGGGAAGGTGGCTGAAGAATATCTAATGGTTCCCTGTGTAACTATTTCATTGAAACAGAACCAAAAGTGGTTAACTTTATTTAGCAAGGATAATATTACAGCGCACGCACACTCCCTCCCTCCCTCCCCACAGTAAGAATTTTGAGGAGGGTATCAGCAGCAGGGTGTTGCAGTGATCATCAGCCTATAATTTGAAGGAATATTGTCCTTTGCCCACCCCCTCTCTTCCAAGGCATCTTTGGAGATGCCTGTTCTGATGCTGGGGTATGCACAGCTTATTAGTGATTGTGCTGCTTGTGCTCTGTATCAATGGAACACCATATTCTGGAACGAATTAACTGAAGTTACATCTTTCTTACATAAGTGACCGGCACATTCCAAATGCTCTTTCGGAAACACAGAGCAAATCAGCATTTTGGGCAAAAAGTACAAGTTGAGACTTTCCTTGCAAATATTTATTGTGGCGTTTCAAACTTTTGTTTGATTCAAAAATTTAAGTGCTATTAAATATGCATACTCAGACAAAAAATAGGCACTTACTAGGAAGTTTAGAACCCTCATTTTTGGTTTCTCTAGTCTGTGCCAATACACTATAAGTCTAAGGTATTTTCTGTGTAATCACTGAAGAACTGGAAAAAATACCAGAAACTCTTCTGTATTATGTTTGCATTGTGGTATCACTGTCTGAAATTCCTGTCTCCTGTGAAATATTTGATGTAGTGCAGGGTTAAGACTGGAAAAGCTTAACAGTGTTTACAGTTAGACATTGCTAATACATATGAACATATAACAAAACACCTCTGCTTGCAGGCAAAAATTTAAATGTGAGGCAGCCTGTACTGGACAACTAATGTTGAACTCTTGTGGATTGTATACACAGGGTACAATGAAGAGGTAAAAGTATAGAAAGGACTTAGGGAAAAAATGTAACTTATTTCTAACACCAGATTTTAATTTCTTCTTTTCATTGAAAATTCAGGCTGTTTTTACCAATCAGTTTTCTGGATCATGTTTTTCCCTGTCTGGTACTTGACTCGTAATCAGTTACAGTTGCAGTTTTATTTCTGCAGTTAACACTTTAAAACATTGCTGCTGGTGGTGTTTGTGCATTTGCTTATTCAAGTGGGATGCTTCTCATTAACCCTTTCATCACTTAGTGGAGGAAAGGACGTAAGTGGTGCCAGGAAGGTACAAGAGAGACATGGCAGTTCTGAAAGCTCCTTGTGAACACGTCAGGCTTCTCTGAAAATACTGAGTGATTTCATGATTAAAATGAGGGCTGACTTTCAGCGCAGATGAATGCCAGGCATTGAGGAGGGGACAAAACAGGCTTACATACCAAACTGTGCCTATAGCAAAACATAGAACAGTGACTGGTTCCTGGCTGTGTGTTGCTGCTCAGGGAAAGGGCATCGGGTTTGTTTTGGATAGTTTTCTACAAGTATCTGTTTGGTGGCAGTTTAAAAAAAACCAAAAAACAAAACCCATATTGAATATTGTGTCCCATTTTGGGCCCTGTTCCAAGAGTTAGTAGAAGAGGAAGAAGAATGGCAGGCTTGGACTGGCTTTTGGAAGAAGGAAAGGGAAATAAGATTGGGGCTAGTCAGTCTGGAGAAGGGCTGTGAGTAAAGGAATGAAGAAAGTCAACATGTTCTTCCAGAGCTTGCTGCCAAGAGATTCTTTGGAAGATGAATCCATAGTGGTTTCAAAAGTAAATTGGACAATCCCATGGAGAAGAAGAATTTAATTACATGGGGTTTGTTGTAGCCTATGATTCTGAGCATGCAGATTTTAGTAATTCCTAAGTTTCTGGTGGATGGAGTTAAGGAAAATGACAGTATTGTTCACGCCTCTCAAGTTCTTGTGCTTGTTCCTTACATATCTGTGCTGAGCTTTCAGAGACAACATACTCTGTCAGTCAAACCTTAAATTAAGAGCACCAGTACATACGTACCCAAAGAGAAGCTTTAGACCATTTCTTTGGATGTATCCCCAATATTGTTGCAGGGAGGGGAGTATTTGTCTTCAAGGTTTGATATGTAAACTAAACTAGCAGTAGCAGTGAGGTGTGAATATCTTAGAGAGGTGCTTAGGATTTTAATTTTGGGCTGTTGTGAAGTAACTTGTGTTTTTAACATAAACACCTTTGTTCTGCCCCTTTCCCAAAACCAGTATTTTCTGTCTGTCTTCCTTTGGATAAGACCAGTTCCTTTCTTATCTGTTGCTCATAGCTTTAGGTTTTTTTTTCCCTCCAAGGGCAGTTGCATGAAATTGCTGACTGTTACCAGGTTGTGGTCAGCAGCTGCAAAACAAAGTACTCCTCTTAACTTCCTTTTGCTTCTGTATAGTGAAGCTTTGGCTTTGTCCAGTAGTAGTACTGTCTTCAGCTCTGAGATCAGATTGCTAACAATTTGCAGGTGAAAGGTTTTTATATAACTATAAGCTGTTTGTTTGCAACTTAAACAAACAGTTCTTCATTAGTTGACAATATCCAGGGTAAACTGCCATTTTTTCCAAGTCCTTACTTATTTTTGGAAGCTCAGTTTGAAAGGAGAGGGCTGTGGTGTTTTATCTTTGTTATGCTATCTCCATTAATGTCTTAAAACGCAGAACTGCTTTTGGTTTATTACAAAACTCTGTTTTAAAATATTAAAATGTAGCTATAATTATCCTAAAGATAAGTAACCTTAATGTAAAGTTTTCATGTGAGGAAATCTCTGGCAATACAGTTAACTTTCAATTGGACTTTTTTATTTTCATCCTTATTTACTGTACCATGTGTTCAAGACTGAGCAGAAAAACCACCTTAGCCTGCGTACTTACAAAATGAAATACTGCTTTATGTCTCTGAGTTGTCCCTTTGCTTCCAAGGACCAAATGCCAAGAGAAAGAGCACCCTGTGCTGTCAGCCATACAGGGTCCCAAAATTCCATCAGTAATGACAAACATTAGCAAACATGTTTTAACCCTTTTGATGCCATATTCTGATCTGTACTGTCTGTCTGAGATTCCCTGGGCAGAATTATGGCTTCTAAAGCTGACAGATTTTTTTATTCCAGTCTAAATATCCTAGAACTGTGTTTACATGATTGGAAAGAGGAGACTTCTTCCTCTGAACTGCAACTGTCCCTTGCTTGTGGTTTGAAACTCCCAACTATTGATAAGTGTAGACATGGTTTATATAAAAAATCAGGAGGCCTCTTGCCAATTCAATAAGCATGAAAATTGGCCTGTGGTGTTTACATCTTGATCTCTCCTGCCAGAAGTTTTGTCTCTCAAAGTATATAATCATTGTCTCTTGCACCTCAAAAGTAGTTTTCTGGCATTTGAGTATATTTTTGGAAGAATAAGTTGTGGGAAAATATAGGCTCAAAGATCTTGCACAAGTTTACTGACTCCTTGTTTTGGCTTAGTCTAGTCTATCGTGCTCTCCCAAATCCCCAAGTTTTTGACTATGGCTAGGACAAAAGACATAATAACCTTTGATCAGGGTTTAAAAATCAGAGATGATTTCAGTTGTTTTAATTTGCATTTCTTATGGAAAACCAAGCCAGTGATACCATTTCGTCTTGTGTTCCTAATGAAGTATGTGGCAGCATTGGTGTTCCTGCAAATTCCCTTTCAAGAGAATTCTTTTAAAGGAGTGTAATTGACATAATATGGTTTACAAACCATATTACCAGGGAAAAATTTGAAAGCATTCCTCATCAGCTTCATACTTAATATACACCAAGTTTTTATTTATTCTCCTGAAATTAAAAAAAAATTATAAGCCGTAGAAAATTTAGGAATAAATGTGAAATTTTTGGGACAATACAAAATAGTAATTTTCCATTTCTTTTTCTTCATCTCTGTATCTAAAACTGATCACAAATTGAATCCAGTTTCTTACTCTTCACTTTAAACTAAAAAATTCTTAGTTGTCTTTAACTTCTTCACAATAAAAGTGAGATAGTAAGAGGATTAAATCACTAATACAACAAGAAAGACCTTAAAAGGTAGAATAAAATCTTGTTATTGTATAGATCTTTAAACAGACAACTTGCGTATTTAATCATAAAGTATTTATAATAAAATATTTATTTTAAAATATTTGACATAAAATCTTCATTTCTCTCCAGAGACAGCTTCTGCAATATAACTAGGAAAATGTATAATATTCTAAATTTTAATTAAATTTAGTATCTTACTGTCTCTCTCATACTTCATATGAGTCAAGGTAAGCAGCACTTGAATACAGTGGAAATATCAAGATATTGGACATTCCAGTTACTTAAGTGAGCCTCTTTAATGTCTTCATTGGACCCACAAGTGTTTAAAGTATGTTGTGGTTAAAACAAAGTTTGAGATAATTTAATTTTAAAATATAACTTCTTCAGAAAGATAATGACAAATTACCCTAATGTTTAATTAATAACTTACTTATACATGGTGTAACTCTACTTCTGAAGACATCGTATGCATGATGTTCTGAAGTACCTGTTGGTGAGAGAAAGGGTTGTGGCTTTCCAGAAGATTTTAGTCTCAGAGCTCAATTTTCAGGAAAAATCTTTCAAAACTTTACTTGAGTAAAGAGTTAGAGTCTTGGACTCTAACACACTTTCCCAAGTGTTGTTAACCCCCCTGTCCTATGCACACTCCATTACTTTAGTATGACAAGTTCTGTGGAGATTTTGCATGGAGACATCAACATACAGAGGCATTATAGATCCAGTATGTTCTCTTATTTTCTCTTTGGTATTATGTTTCTAATGTGGACTACAGTAAAACCTGTCCTTTCTGTGACATGAGGAATGACCTGTTTACTCACATGCCTTCAAACTCTCTCTGTGTAAGAAACTGGGAACAAGACCAGCAAAACTTAATTCTCTATTTGCCAATTCCAAAATCAAAAAATGTTTAACATGAGAAAGATCTCACTGTCTATGAATCCATTAAAATATCCATCACTGCATGGGTCTTGTGCTCCTTTCAAAGAAGTATAGTCTGCCTTTCTTCATTTCCACTTTCTTTAAAGACTATTATGCTTTTTATGGTCAATCCAGTTCTTTATTTGGTTTATTCTAAGTGTCTTTTTTCTTTATAATAACTTCTGTTGTTTGAAACAACAGGCTTTCACTTTCTCTTAGCAATGTTGATGCTGTTAAGCAACTTCAAAATGTTGGCAAGGGAGAAAGCAGACCATTGACCTACTGAAGTGCATTAGTATTAGGAACATTAAATATACCTTTCTCTCCTTCTAAAAATAAGTGTATGACAATTGATCTGTTTGGCTTATTCTAATTGTATATTCTCAAAATGGTAAAATTAATTTCTTTAATCCCTTGGTCACTTCAGTTTTGCTCTGTGCACAGTGTATCTTTCAATAACTTCCAGGAGACTGAGTTCCATGTTTACTGTGTACTCTTCATATGAGTTGCATGTTTTCATGCTGATAGGGATTTTGAGATAGGTGAGCTAATGAAATGTAATTGTACTTGTTTAAACTATTTCCAGGTACACCCACCTTTATGGAAGCATTAGCAGCCAATGGTACAACCAATATCCAGACATCTGTAACAGGAGTGGCAGCCAGCAAACGAAGGTTTATTGATGACAGGAGAGATCAGCCCTTTGATAAAAGGCTACGTTTCAGCGTGAGACAAACGGAGAGTGCGTACCGGTACAGAGACATTGTTGTCAGGAAACAAGATGGATTCACACACATTTTGCTATCAACAAAATCATCTGAAAATAATTCATTAAATCCAGAGGTCAGAACAATTCTCATTTTGGATGGGGAGGGGAATTTGAAGTCCTTGCCTCATTTCTGTTTGTTATTCAGGCACAAACATACACAAAGCACAATACAGGTTCTTACTTGCAAGATGTTATATGTACAGTTCACTTTGTGTAATTCACTTGGATTTAAAAACTCTGTTATCTGACCATGTTGATGTGTACTGTCTTTGTAAGATGTGCACAGATTTACAAAGTGCAACTTGAAAAAGGATTTAGCCTCAATTAATGTCCTTTGTTTTTCTGTACTGGTTGCATATGCCATCTGCTGTCCAAATTACAGAAATGCTGAATGAGTGCTTTAGTTACAGATAACATCTAATAGATCTTTCCTTAATGATTTAATTATCTCTGTCTAATTACATTTTTGAAATGCAAGGCTTCTAATACATTAGCTTCCCTTTTTTGGATAATGAAGAAAGTTAACTTTTCTAATAAGATGGTTGAGTGGATCCTAAAGAAAAATTAAAGATGTTGAAGGGTCTCATAGAGGGATGAAGATAACAACATGCTACTTTGTAATGATGCATTAAAATTATTCTTATGAAATTTTTATTTTTCAGGTAATGAAGGAAGTTCAAAGTGCACTGAACACAGCAGCTGCAGATGACAGTAAACTTGTGCTGTTCAGTGCAGTTGGTAGCATTTTCTGCTGTGGTCTTGATTTTATTTATTTTATAAGACGTTTAACGGATGATAGAAAAAAGGAAAGCACTAAGATGGCAGAAGCTATTAGGTATGTATGACTCTCTTATATAATGTATGACAGTCATTGATGGGTATTGTTCATCATATGGCCTGGCTTGTTCTATCTTTTTTTCAAAAGCCTCTTATTCAAAAGATCTCAGACATTCACCTGTTACATTATAGCATGCAGCACTTCTTTATGCTCCCTGTCCTTTTCTATTTGGGTTGTCGTTTCATGCTTTTATAATTTTAAAATTTAACTGTGAAAATTGGAAGTATTGTTATACTCCTCCAGTTAAAACAAATATTAAAATGCTTCAGTAGCCATAAGGTTTCAGGAAAACAAGTTTAATACACCAAAATTTAAGATGCATATTGAATAAGTAAATTGATATAGTACATTCAGAGAAATTGAATGATGGATATTTTAGAGGAGTTGATTAATTCTGGTCATCATCATCCCAATGCTAGATACCAAACCTAACAATTAAACAAAATGAGCTAAACTACTACCAAATAGAAGAAAATAGATAGGAAAAAAAAGTATGGATCTTAGAGACACATTTTTAACAATATCAACAAGTACATTTGAGCACCGGTTTTAAGGTCGTGGTCTCTTGCATTCTTCCAGAGTATCTATATTCTTTCAGAGCTCTTCTGTTGCTGTTATCAGTGGTTGTGTTTCTAAAGAAAGGCCATGGACATGTAAAGCCTGTTTCATTGGAGGCACAGTTGGTTCATAAAGATGATTATAGTTATTTTTATCAAAGGAAATTCTTCAGTCATTTAATGTAAAAGTTGCTTATGCAGTGACTCCAGATATGCCCAGAAGCTCTTAGCACTGGGCTTCTATCACTGTTTTAATTTGGACCCTTCAAGAAGCCTGTTTTTTCACCTAATATTCACTGTTTATAAAGTGGACAAAGGTGACTGAAGACTTACGGACACACACCCTCCCTTTCAAATAAGGTATTTTTCATATAGATACTAGAGATGGTCCTCTCTGGGATATTCAGACATGATTAAAATTATCTTAAGTCTCTGGATGGGATGTTTGTATGATGACTTGCATGAGATGATTCCAGGTTTGGGTTTGGGTTTTTTTGCATTTAGCTATTTCAGTTCACTAGAGCGAGTTAAGAAGGAGTGTGATAACCTTTAGTAAAATATGTAACACAGATAGGGAGCAAACTTTAAAATTGCCTGCATATGTATTTATACACACATGACTGTTTTTTCATGAGAAGCCTCTGAGGAGGCATTACTGTTTGAGAGCAGAGAAGCATCCATATTTTGTGGGTACTGGAATGAATTGTCATTTTTTTGTTGTCAATGAAGATGAGAATATGCATATGTCACCTAATAGCATAGTACCCCGAGCATTATTATCAACCAAAAGAAGGGAGATGAGATGGGGAATTTTTCAGGTGCGCAATATGGGATAATAGAACTCTACTATTTCTGTTCATAATTTTAAAAAGCAGATTTATTTGTTAAGAAAAGCTCCTCAAGGAAGATCAGTAATGCTTTGCCTGTCTTCATTTATAGTTTATTACTGTCACTTAAAAACACAGCTAAATACCTTATGCCAATGCCATGCATAAATACAGTGAGGATCAAGCAGGGCCATGCCACAGTTATGGTGCCCAGAGGTGAGGAAAGGCTGCAGCCTTATCTGAGAGCTGTGGGACACATGAATGTGCTAAAGTGCCCTATCAGCAGGTGCTTGTAGAGGGGTGTTAAATCTGCACCTACCCAGCTGCTGTGATGGGTTGGGAGCAGTGCTAGACTTCTACAGAATCAGAAAATGGTTGAGGTTGGAAGGAACATTTGCAGGTTGTCTTGTTCTTGGTCACCTAGAGCAGGTTGGCCAGGACCATTTCCTGGTTTTTTTAAGTCTCTCAAGACTGAGAGTCCACGGCCTTGTTGGCTGCCAGTTTGGTCACCTTCACAGTAAGAAAGTGTTTCCTGCTGTTTAGAGGAAACCTCCCATGTTTCAGTTTGTGCCCACTGCCAGGAGCCTGGCGCTGTCCTCTTTGCATCCCCTTTCAGGTACTGTTACACATTGATGACATCCCCCTGAGCCCTGTCTTCTCCAGGCTTGAACAGGCCCAGCTCACTCAGTCCCTGGGTCACCTTGATGGCCCTTTGCTAGACCACCTGGATTCTCCCTTTCACTGAGAAGTCCATAATGACACTAGGGCTGAGCAGAGGGGCAGGATCAACTCCTACAGCCTCCAGACAACATTCCTCCTAAAGCAGTGCAGGATACCACTGACACACTGCTGACTCAAGTTCAACTTGGTATCCACTGGGAACCCTAGCTCAGTTTCTGCCAAGCTGCTTTCCAGCTTGTCTTCCAGCACACATTGATGCATGGGGTTGTTCCTCCTCAGACACAGTGCTTTGCACTTCCCTTGTTGAGCTTTAGGAAGTTCCTGTCAGCTCCTTTCTCCAGCCTGTCGAGGTCCCTCTGGATGGCAGCACAATCCTCTAGTGTATCAGTCTGATTTTGTGTCCTGAGCAAACTGAGAAAGCTGAGGATGCACTTTGCCCCATCAACCAAATCATCAGTGAAGCTGTTGAACAGTGTTGGACCCATCACTGACCCCGTGGGGTGCAACACTTAAATCACTGGCCTGTGCCATGAGTCACCACCCACTGGGCCAGCCATTCTGACATTTTTCAGTCCACCTCACTGTCTGCTCATCCAGCTCATACATCAGTTTGACTGTGAAACTTTTATGAGAGATGGTGCTGAAATCCTCACTCTGAACGCTGTGTAGACAATATCCACCTCTCTCCCTTCATCCACTGAATAACCACCTTATTGTGGAAGGTTATCAGGTTGGATTTGAAAGTGGTGTTACTTTGGAGATTAATTATTATGGAGTTTTCAAGGGCTGGTGTATTTTACACTCTTGGTATATGTAGTGAGCGCATGTTTCTGTTTCTCTTCAGGAATTTTGTGAATACTTTTATTCAGTTTAAGAAGCCTATCATTGTAGCAGTAAATGGCCCAGCCATTGGACTTGGAGCATCTATATTGCCTCTGTGTGACGTGGTTTGGGCCAACGAGAAGGCCTGGTTTCAGACACCATACACTACTTTTGGACAAAGTCCAGATGGATGTTCATCCCTTACATTCCCTCGGATAATGGGCCTGGCTTCTGTAAGTAGCTTGCAGGGTAGGGGCTGACAGCTTCACAATTCAGTTGGGATAATTTATCCAGTGTGATTTCAAGATGTTTTGCCTTCCTGTGTTGTCTTTTTCTTAATTTTTTTTCTTTCTCTCATGAAAGCCTTTCATGAGAAGCCACCTTTTATAGCTTTTCTGCTCCATGTTCTTACAACTTACAACTTAATCTTCACCGGCATGCACGGAACAGAAAGCAGGCGTGGGACTTAATCCCACCTGTGACCCTGATGGTGTCAGAAGGGTCATGTCCTGTGTAGCAAGACACACCTTCCCTTTTGCTGCCTCGTGGGGACCAGCCACAGGTGTCTTGCATTCAGCACAGCGCCAGTGTGGCACTCGATGTCACTGCACAGCAGAGCACTGTGACACCAGCCAGGAGCAGTCTTATGCCACTATTCTAAGTAACTATTTCAGCTTCCATGCATACCTGACAAAAAGCTATTTAAGAACTCTTAGCTACATTATTCTAATGTTGCTTTTCATGTTTTTTCGTGCTGTGTTCTTTGGAAACTTAGACCTATGTCCCATTGCAATTTGGACAGTATGAAACAAGTGCTTGTGGATACACCTGTTTTCCAAATTTGCTGTTTATTATAAAAGCCATTTTTTTCCCTCTAGGTATTTATTGATTTAATAATTGATTTTTATACATTTCAGAATATTAAAACACCAGTTTTTAAAGATCTAACAGCTAATTGTGTCATATTTGGGTTTAGTTATTAGAAGAGAACAGAAAAGGTAACTGAAACAGATTAACAGTTATAAGAGTATCTTTAATATCTTAGCATGTTTCAAACTACTGATTGTTCCTTTCCCTTTTTATTTGGCCATCCATCCATTCATCCATCCATTCCATCCATCCTCGTCCTTTAAAGACTTGTGGTTGTTACTTTTCATTTCTTTAGAAGTTGTACAAAAAACACAAGAAGCTCTTCCCTAGTGTACTTTCTCATGTGTGTTTGTGAATGCTCTCATTCTTAAATATAAAGGTTTAAACTGAAAGCTTCCAGTGGTAACAATTCCATAATGATCAGTGCAATAAGGGAAAAGAGTCCACTGTTTTTTTACTATCCTTGACTCTGCAGCATAGCAGTGTCTCTATGGGACAAAGCTGAACTTTACTCAGTGCATTTCATGAAATATGTTCAGAATCCATACTGAAGACTTTGATAAAGAAGCATGCTTTTTATCTGTAAAGAGAGAGAGAGAAATCAGCAGGAAGGTGTTATGAGTGAAATGCAAAACTTTCAGGGGGAAAAAATATACAAAGCATAGAATTAAGGTCTCTGTATGCATCATAACATTTTCTACAAATGTATCGATTCAGCAGGAGTAGTGCACCCCCCCTAACTCTTGTAAGTCACTCTTACAATGCAGTGTTGTTAGCTGCAGCTATGTAAAAATGTTCCATTGCAAGATTGCTGCAAATATCTTCCATGTGGAGTCAGTCACCTTCTGTAGGTGAGCAGGTCTGTCATGGATTGGGGAGTGTTTCAGACATTTTCAGCTGTGGGTTTGTCACAGGAAATTTGAAGTCCAAACCTTAGGACTCAACACTAATACCATCTTGGAATTACTAAGAATTTTAGAAGTGTCCCTAAACTTGGCATTTGAGTTTTGAAAATAATCTGTAATAGACATTAAGGTGATGTCTGTATGGGGAGGTGTTATTATGTGTCTGCCATGGAGTTCTTGCACTGGTTTTCTGGTCCTAGATACACAGCCCAGGAGCTGTGTGATCACACGTCACACACTGGGTCTCCTTGCCAGTCCCCAGCAAGCTTGGCCGGATTTCTTAGCTTTTCTGTCAGTCATGAAGGTTCTGTAGTGCCTGGAGTCCACATCACAACCAGGATCTGGGGCAGTTCAGATGCCAGATGCCTCCTGATCATAGTGCAGGAGAGCTAAGGTGCTCTATGGCCCCTGTTGCCTGTGACCTTGCACAGAAAGACCCTGGTGAGCCTCAAAACCCTCACTGGAAGAGAGTCCAGAGGTCCAAGTGAAGTTTATGGAAGGAAGAAGTACTCAGAGTAGAAAATGAAGGTTGCTAATGAGAATCTTAGTGAAATATTTATATTGTATTCATTTCTATTGATGTAGTATATTTCTTGGAAAGTAACTACCTAGAGTTACTTTTTACAGTAGGTACAAGGCATGATTATGATTAAAGCTTGTTTAGCAGTTGGTCTCCAGCAGATGTTGTGTATAGATCAAAAGTGAAGATACCAGAGCAAGACATTTCCCTTCAAAACCTGTCAAGTGAGAACATCAATAGGATTGCTCATTTTTTGTGAAATTTTATGCTAATACTGTGTTACAGCTGGCAGAAATAAGATAACTGCACCATTCTCCTCTATGGTGTTTCATGTTCAGGAGAACTCAGCAGTTGCAACTAAGTTTTAGGGGGAAAGAAAAGGTTTTTGTTTTTATCCTTGCAAAGATACATGTGAAGAATATGTAGATCTGGCTTAAATGTTTGCCTGTCCTAACTACTAGTTAGATTGACTTCACATTTTGATCTTTCATAGAAATGTTAAGTGTTTTTTTAATTATACTGGAAGAATAATTTTTCCCCAACTATCTAGGAAAAAGGATTCCTTTCTAAACAACCATATGTACATCTCTGATTTTTAGTTAGTATTTCAGGTTGTTATTATTATTATTCATGTACATTCTGGGAAATGAGAAGGAATAGTTAATTAACCTTATATATTTGATACAGAAGGTCCCAGAAGGTAGAACTATAGGGTATAGAATTTGATCATAGAGAAAGAGATTTGAGTTTTTATAAACTAATATATGTGAATCACAGCTTTCCATAGTAACTGTGAGAGATGTGCTGATGGTAAAATCAAAGTAAAATATGCTAGGAACCTGGTTGGGTTTTTCTCTTGCATTCCTAATGGCTGGCAGTCAGGAAATAAACTGTCAGTAGAACCCAGACTTTGTATTTTGTTACAAAGGAACAGATAAGAGACTGCAGAGTTTCCAAATTGCTTCATGTGTAAAATGGCAATACTGGGAACATGGTAGAACTGCAAATAATTAGTTAAGTTAATAATTAATTATTTGAGATCCTTAACTGAAAGTTGCTGAAATAATTACTAAAATTTCCAATATTAGAAAACATTAAAAACCTCAGTACTTTTCCCTCAGAAATGTTACACCTGTCAGGTTTGTGGTTTAGAGCAGCCTTATTTCCTATATTTCAAGAGTCCTGTAATGGGTTTATCATATTTTTCAGTGCAAATAAGTAATTACAAAACAATAACATTGATTTTTTTTTTTTTTGAGGTTGACTACTCTGACTTTTTAATTTCCACTGCCTGTTTCCATGTAAATTTAACTGCAAACTGTATAAAAAACTTCACTAAAGCTAGAATTAAAGTGGCTGTAGGATGAAGCTTTAATGAGGTAGTTGGTAAATAGTGGAGTGCGTGATAATTTCAAATCAAAAGCATTTACAGATCTAGAGAGAGCATCTTTTTGCATAGAAGGTAGTATTCAATTCTGTACCTTAAACCATGTGCAAGATCTTTTAAATACTGGGGTTTTTAATAAGACTGCTATATCAAATTCTGAAAGGATTTATTAATTCAGTATTGGACTCTTGAAGAAAATGTAAATGTTTATTTTCTATTAATTTGATGAGAAATTGGGATACATCATTATAAAGGGCAAGCTGATGTATTCATGGCTGTTTTACAGATTTGCCAGGCATTATAACCTATTCCCACATACACAAATAACCAAGACAGCAATACTGCAAGAAAGCCAGAGCTAACAGGCATTCACGGCCAGGAAATGACAAAAGACATTTTCACATTTAACCATTAATCATAGACATCCACATTTCAATAGCTACTGACCTAGTACTGGTCGACAACACATGGACCAACCTGCTGTAGGCCAGTATTTTTCTTTTTTTAATTAAAACTTGGAAGAGCTGTAATAAAACTACTTCAAACTGTGCAGGCATTTTTCTTATTTGTTTTGAACATTTTTCCTTTGATGAGTTTTGTCTCATTACATTTCATACCAGAAGTAACTTTTTATCCCTTCAGGCCAATGAAATGTTGTTCAGTGGAAGGAAGTTGACTGCGCAGGAAGCTTGTGCCAAAGGACTCGTCTCCCAAGTGTTCTGGCCAGGAACATTCACACAGGAAGTAATGGTTCGAATTAAAGAGCTTGTCACATGTAATTCAGTTGTAAGTTTCCTTTATCTTCTTGTATTTTTATGATTAGATGAATAAGAATTAATCTAAGTAGCATTAGGCTGCATCTTTTTGTCCTAAAAAAAAAAGCAGTCTTTTCATGAAACAAGGACTGCATTATACTATAGCAATAAAAACTGTTTTTTGACAGATTTTTCTGTTTCTTTCTGTTTTGGGGTTTTTTAGGATTCTTTTTAAAGTTTCTATTTGATTCTTCTTAATTTCAGTGTACTGTGACATTTGATAAAGAACATAAACCAGCACTGGATTTTTATAATATAATTTGGTATTGACATAGCTGAAGTCCAACTTACTCTAATTGACAATATAAACAGTTGCCCTAACATCTGCACAGAAATCTTGAGCTAGCTTGAGTTCTAATTTAAATTACCAAGGAAACAAATACAGTCTTTGACATTATGCTGGACTTCGTTTTATGAATAACACATAGTGGTTGTGTGCACTACTGGCAGTTGCACAAGATAGCATCAAATAGTGGTAACTTTAACTTTCTAACAAGGTAAGGTGCAGTACAAATTGACTGTTCTGTGCATTAGAAATTTTGGATTTTAAAAGGAAATTATTCATTTTCTAAACAGAAAAAAAAAAAGAGATTTTTTTTCAGTGTATTTTAAGTGCTCAAGAAATCAAGATCTGGCCAGTTATTAGAGCACTTTGAGATAATAGTGTTATGATTAGCCTTCACTACTATAGACTTGGACTTTCCTGTAGTTATAAAACCATGTATATATATATTTATAGTTATTCTATGATTTTCATTATTGTCATACTTCTCTACACTTTTAAATTGTGCTGGCATAAGGTAAAGGAAATGTTGTGGGATGCCACAAGGAAGATGACTATGAGAAATATTTCTTACAGTCACAGTATGTCCATGAATTGGTAAGCTTAAGTTGATAATCAGCTTCAGGATTTGTCCATATAAATCCTTAAATCCATATAAATCATAGAAGCACATGGTATGCTCAGTTCTCAGGCATTACTAACCCAACTCCCCCTTTTTTAATTTTGGCCTAGGTACTTGAAGAATCCAAAGCTTTAGTACGTAACATCATGAAGGTGGACTTGGAACAAGCAAATGAAAAGGAGTGCGAAGTTTTGAAGAAAATCTGGGGCTCAGCACAAGGGATGGACTCGATGTTAAAATATCTGCAGAACAGAATTGATGAATTCTGATGAGATGCCCGTGACACTGGAATTGTATATCTTGGACATCAGGGCAAGCAAAATATGCCCATTTAAAAAAACCTTATATAAACTAACCCCTTGCTCAACTTGGGAACAGGAGTGGACACATAGCCCCCTCCCCTTTTATTGTCAAGGGGTTTAAAAGTACTGTAGCTCTTAAATTTGAACAAAACTCCTTTCTCCCTGATTGTTACATGCAGATATATACACACACAAGTGTATGTGTGTGCATATATCGATATATGTCTTTTATATATATATACATATATATATAAATACGTGTGGAAGTGTGTATATAGACACACACACACACACAAGGTAAAAAATGATAGAGTGCACTACCAAACATCTCTTTAAAAGCTCTAGTTTTTGTTATCTTTGGCTAGTACTGTATCAAATAGAGAATTAATTAAAAAGTGAATGGTGTTGCATTATTTTCTGTGTGGCAGGGAAGTCTGGAGTAATGCTTTTCTTTTTCATGAGAATACAGAATTGAAACGGGTATTAGCCAGCCCTTGCTTTCTCTGCCCAATGAGTCAGCTTAGAGAAAAGGCATTGTCTCAGAAGAAGGTTGACATACCTCACGTAATGGAACATTCTAAACTTTGGGGTAACTAAACCCTATTATGCTTAAATCACACATACCCCAAAAAGAGAGTGTGCTCAGGATTAATGCTAAGGAAACACTCTGTTATTTTTGGGGAAGAGGTATAGAGGGGTGGGAGGAAGGGGCAGGAGTATGTCTGATTCTTACCCAGACAGCATGAAGAAACCACTGTCTCTTAGGGAAAGGGAATGAGGGAGAGCCGGAGGGAAATGGAAGGGGGAAGGAAAAAAAAAGATACCAACACAAAAAAGCTTGTTTTGCAGTATTAGTGAATCACTGAATATCTTATGTATGAATATCCTAAGTTATAAGTTAGTTTTAGTCGGTTTTTAAAAAGCCTCTCTGGGTTGTTTTTTTGTTTGTTTGGGGGTTTTTTGTTTGTTTATTTTGGTTTTTTTAATAACTACATAAGTGCTCCTGTTGCTGGGTGAAAATACTACTTTATATACAGTTTGGGGTTTGTTTTTGGTTCTTTTTTCCTATTTGCTGGTTTAATTGATGTATTACACCAAAAATGCATTTTATGTTCATAAATTTTAGGTTCACTTAGAATATATTATTTAATAAGTTAAAATTCTTTTGGCACACTATTAAGTAAAAAAAAACCTCTTTAAAAAAAACTACCTTATATTAGATGTTTAATGTTCTTTGTCTATGCTTTTTTTTATTATATGAAATATACACTATATGCAGTATGGTGTAAAAGAGTGCCCTGTGTAAATAGACCTATTTTGCATTCCTTTCAGGAGTGGTTATTGATTCCTGACTGCAGATATCTATTATTACTTGGGTATCTGTGCTTGCAATCTTATTGAATGTATTATGAAGAATGAAAAAGAAATCAAACCTTATTTTTGTACAGTTTTGAACTTTTTACTTGGAACTGACCCACCTCCCCTTCCCAGTGGAGAGCTGTACAGTGTGTAAATCTGCCTTTACCTTGGATTGGTACAGTATTTTTGCATCTGTGGGACCTACTTCTTTGTTCTAGTAGTTTGAACTATATATAAACTGTACAATCTGTAAAGTTTTTATAGAATAAATATTCAGCTGTGAAAACTGGTTAAATAAAACTAATATTTCTTAACACATTTTAAATACGGTTCTCTCAAAGTTGTCATTTTCAAAGGCACTTCCATTCTAATTTTAAATTTGCTGAAACAAATCTTGTAACTTAGAGGCTTTAATATTTATTTTGTTTAAAAAAACTCTTCCTTCAAATTAAAACTTGAATATTAATTTATTGATGTAAATTTTATAGAAGTTTTCTCTTGCAGGAGGTAGATCAAGAAAGAAGACAGGGAGTCATTCTACTTTTAATTACTTTGTTAGAGTTCAAGCTAATGTTCAGTAAACGTTTTTTTTTTTTCAATCTCTCAAAAAGACTGTTTTCCTTACAATAGTGTGGGTTAAGTTAGAATTCCTTGGTTGAATTTGGGAGAGGAGAAGAAAAGATACCGTTACATACGAGTTCTGTAATGTTAAACCTGTTGGACTTCAATTTGTATAAAGGTCACTTTTCTGGCACCTCTAAAGCCATAGTGTTCATATATATATGTATCAGCTGGGGGATTGTTTATGCTTTCTTTAAACATGAATGAACTGGTACAGTGAAGACATCTGGAATTAAATCAGTTGAAGGTACAGGCAATTCAACTGAAAAAATAATTCTACTTCATTCATTTTTTTTGTGTTGCTATCAGGCTATTATGCTGCCTACAGTTTGCATGATAAAATGTGAATAATCTATTGACTGTTTAAATTCCTGTCTGACTGGAAAAAGTAATTCAGGCCACTTCCTAGTCACTGTCAGTGACTAACTTGGCACTATTAACAAATTCTGCTCTCATACATTGATAGTACACATCTTTTGGCCATACACTGGACTAGAGGAATGCTGTTTCTTTAGGAAAATACTGTCCCATTCTTTTTAGTATACAGTCAGTAAATATCTTTTGATGTGTGTGAAGGTTACAGTCAAGTGTAGTTCAGTCTCTGCAAAGCCATAGTAGAACAAAGACAGGAACATTATAGACCTCTGACAACAAGCAAGAAAACATGAGAGATCAGAAGAACTGACTTGAGACATTTTTTATGAGTGTTTTTAAGGCTTTTCTTCACGGAAGAGCCAGGTCTTTGTCAAGCCTGATTCACTGCTGATGCTTGTACTGTACATAAATTTACAGTACTGCACAGATTACCTAACCTGAAGCATCAGATTTAGGCTCTGATGACTGAATCCAGCCAAAGTCACAAATGTGCTCCCAGGCATGTGCAAACTCTGCAGCCAGCATTTCTTCTAAAGCTCCAGGCTTGGGGTCACAGCCTCCCAGAAGTAGTGGTGCTTCAAAATGGCTCTTCTGTGTTAATTCTGGAGGATTTTGGAGCAGCACAAATTGTTAAACCTACATGTAATGCAAGAATTTAGTTTCTTTCTAAATAACTGCCAAGAGAACTTCCACAGGGCTTTTTTTTTTAAACAAAAAGTTTCCTGGTTTTTCCTCCTTCAGGCATGAAGGCAAATCTGTTTGGGTGCCAGTCAATGGCTAGCAGAATTAGGATAATGGTATTGGAATATAAAATTCATTCCTGATCCCTGCATCTCCTGTCAAGACTGTCTGTTATCCTGATTGTAACCGCTGCTACACAATTTGCTTAATTAGTTTGTGAAGATAGAGACAATCTTCAAGGCAACTGGCTGTGTTGGTGCTGAAGTTTAAAAGTAGCACAGGAGCCTTGCTAATGCAGTGTAAGAGTCCTTCCATGACATTTGGGCAACAGCCCAGGCACTACCCAAAACAACAAACTGATGAGCATTGGCCACTGGACTGCACTAACCACTGAGGCTTTCCCCATGGAAGTTCTATCACATCTAAATTTATTTTTGGAAGTAAATAAGAGAACTTTTCTCCTGCTGAACAAATAGCAGCAGAGACCCATGGGCTGAAGATACTTGGAGCTGTTTGAAAGCCACCTGTGTGTACTTAATCCCACCTTCTGCTGATGCATTCTTTGAGCAAAAATCAGAGCAAGGTCTTAACTCTGGGTAAGCTAACATACAATATTTTGGGGTAATCTGAAGGTCTAAACCTGCCTGTAGATTTTTTTTTCATGTTCACACTCCCTAATTTGCATGAATCTAGGATTTGAAACAATTCCTCTGAGCAAATCCTCTCTTGAATTGACAACATTGCTAAGAGACACTTCCCTGTAATTCAGAAGCTGCACAACTATTATTAGGGAAAAAAGGGGAATTAAATTAGCTGTTTAGGTGGGATTAATTTCCTAAAGTCAGGGATACTTGAAGAGAATAGAAAAAATACATAATACTGAGCTCTAAATTGCTTAACTTTACACAGATAGAGTTCATACTTTACCCAAACATTGGATAAAATAGGACTTGAACCAGTTAGGGAGTGAGGCAGCAAACAAAACATTTCTGGCCAAATGGTCAGGTAAAACTTCAATAAATGGAGCCAATGCTCTACCTAGGTTTGTTGCTGGAAGTTAAGGCACTTTCACATTCATCTGGGACATGACAAGTGTCCATCTGGGAGTATGAGGAGAGAGTAGGAGGAGGGAGGAAATGCCTCAACTCAATTACAGTTGGCCACATGATTTTCCATCCTAAGGCACTTCCAGTAGCTGTCAACACAGACTGTGACAGAGCTTGCAACAGAGTCGGAGTTGGCAACCTTTGGTCACGCAGTGCTGGAGCTCTCTTCTACTGGAGATAGCACACTGATGAATTTGCCTTTCCAAGGAAAGAAGTATCTAGGAGAGCACCTGTATAGTACAAGATCACCATGGTCCTGCCTTGTCCTGCCCCTCAGATTTCTCTAGAAAATACTTCGCTCACAGCCCTGTGCATTGGGGATGTGACTGAAGTCATACACCAAGCTTCCTAACAAACAAACCCCAAATATAATTTGCTCTTGAGGTACTCACAGGATGAAAAGCGGTTTGATGGGTGAAGATACTGAAGTGTGATGCAAAATGAGAAGATGGTGATGAAATTCTGGTCATCCTCATCACTCTTGCACAGGGAAAAATACAACAAATAAGCAGAATTAGAAACCACCAAAAAAATTGTGTAGTAAGTAAAAGGAGCTACAGAAAGAGGAGTGGCAGCTGTTCTCCCTGAATTATTATTGTGCTCAATTCTGGAAGAGTTACAGTTGACAGGAACACCAGGTAGACATACCTGTTCCACACAGTCTGGAGGACATTGTCAGCACCTGTGTCTAAACTCAGATTTTAAGTCTCAGGCCCTGGTCTTCATAGGGGACTTCAACCACTCCTAGAAGGTCAACACAGAAAAGGAAAGGCTCAGGCAGGATCTCATCAATGTAAATAAACACCCAGCAGGCAGTGCAAAGAGGATGGAGCCAGGCTCTTTCCAGTGGTGCCCAGTGACAGCACTGGAGCAGTGGACACACACTGAAGCACAGGAGGCTGTGAACAGCAGGGAATACTATCTAGTGTCTAGAATACTATTGTCTAGTGTCAGGGAATACTATTTAGTGTCAAGCTGATTTGGGCACTGCCACTGGTTGCCTAGAAAGGCTGTGGAGTCTCCAATGTTGGAGGTACTCAAACTTCTGCACATGGTCCTGCTGGAGTAGAGGTGGGTGGGACCAGATGACTGCCAGAGGTTCTTTCCAGCTTCTGCCATGCTGCAAAAAGAAACAAATGCCAACTTGCATTCATTTTCCAACTCTCCAGTCATCATCACAAATTTCCTCTCTAGCTTGGACTGCAAGGTCATCAAGCCCTGGATCACTGCAGGCATTAGTCTTTGAGAACCCAAGTTCTGCTGGATGATACCAAATCACCGAGGGCATGCAGGAGAGAGCTCAACTTGGTAAAAAACAGGGGTCTTTTACCCTGCCTTGAAAAAACATAAAGAAAAGTTAGTAATTCAAAGAAAAATTTATTTCCTCTAGGATAAACAGGAGTGCAATACTTAATCAAAACAAATCCATGCCTTATACCTGGAAACATTTATTTGGCCTCAGCAACTCCTTGAAATTCTGCATTTTCTTCCAAATTCTGCCTCAATCATTGAAGCTGAGCAGTTACCCAGCCATGGCAGTTATGCTGAAGCAGAACCACATGGTCTACCCAAGAAGAAGCAGGTGGTGTGAGCTTTTAGAGCCACTCACCTGTACCACGTCGTCTGGGTATAACTAACTAAACATTCACTATAGATAGAGCAACTGTGCAACTCTGCAGGGTGAGAAGTCAACTCACAATGTTCTAATAAACCAGTACTTCCTAGATGCTGCTTTCCAAGACTCATAACCCTCTCCAGCAAAATATTTTAACTGCCAGACAAAACTATAGATTTGTCTCAGTAGGAAAAGGCACTTGCTGAAGCTACCCCCAAAGTCATGTGCTGAGTAAGCTGGCTGCTGACAGTAGCAACTTTTGTGAAATAAGATGCTGCTCCTTACAAAGTTCTTGGAATTCACTGGGCTTGCCAAGGTGGGCTGAGATGTTTGACCAAACAATATTACTAAAAAAAAACCAAAACAAACCTAAAACCACCTGCTATTCCAGGAATAACCAAAACAAATAGTTCTACAGAAATCATGCTTGCACTATGTGATGTAAAGTAAAAATGACAAAATGATACTGTTCTCTTTCCATGTTCAAAAAATGTAATGGCCTCATATTTCTTTCTTTCTTTCTCTCCACTGTACACCCACCTCTCTTGCCTTGATGCTCAGAAAGATGAGTGGGGACTTAAACTGGAAACTTAATAAACCCAGAACGTATATGCTGGAAGCATTATTTTGGAAGCTAAATGACAGTTAACAAAATTAAAACAGTGCAAAGCTGGGAGTTCTTAAATTGAATGACCCCTTGTATCAAGGGGACCAAACTAAGAAAACAAAGGGAAGCCACTGAGGCCACTAGAAGTTTTTCTGCTTGGTTTTTGGTAGGCTTCTCAGGGCCAATCATGTCAAAATAAGGCTCTGCAATTTTAACTTTGTTATCTCAAGAGCTGGGCTGCAGCACCCACAGAAGGATTTCTGAAGACAGTATTATGCCATATCTAAGAATAAGTCACACTTTCATTCGTTAATGCTTTTGAAGGAATTGCACGTTGGCAGAAAATTGCATTCTGGATGGAGATGAAACAAGTCCATGCATCCAAGGGAAGAGAAAGCAAAATAGCCTTGACATGAATTTTCTGGAAGAAAAATAAACCACACCACCAGTCTGATGGAGGAACCAGGGGCAACAATTCCATAATCTTCTGGACATTTTGGATAACCTCTTTCAGCTCACAAGAAGAGGCTCAGTTTGCCCTAGAATCATAAACATCTGAAGTAATTGATATTAGTCTGCAGGGCAGCAGAATCGGTTCCAATGCCTTCAAAAGAAGATCTTTGCAAATTGCTAATCCTAATGATGTAAAGCAGGAAATTTGGAAACCTCTCACAATCCACTCTCAGAATAAACCCTTAAAATAAATTCAGATCCCTGATCATTCTGAAGGTCCTGGCACAAGAAGATAGGTTACTGCATTTAATACTTGAAAAAAATACAGCCTCAAGGTCTGCAGTTCAGGTTCCCCTACAGTGGATACCCCCATGGTCACACCAGCCATTCAGATGAAGGCAAATATACATTTTCACATTCATTCAATTGTTTTACATTCTGCTATGGGTTTAGCAGGTTATATCAGCAAACAGATTTTTCACAGACACTAAACAGTTTAAACATAATTGGTTGAAAACATAGTTTTAAATGAGGAAAAGAAAAAGCAGTAGGTGTCCAAGAATAACATTAATGAGATACCTCAAAACCTGAAAATAAGTGAGGGGTTTCTGGAAATCTGTGGTTAGCCTATATTTAAGATGCCATTCAGCTCCCTCACTGCACTTCCTAACAGCAGGATGCTTCCACCCAATGCTTACATGCTAAGTTAATGCTCTAGGAACAAAACTCACTGAACAAGAGATGTGGCACATCTTCTAGACAGTTCTTGACACACAGGCATTGAAACTACAGTTTTGCCACTGAGCTGGGACAGGACCCAAGGGAATGGCCTGAAGTTGTGCCAGGGGAGGTTTAGGTTGGGTATTAGGAAAAAGTTCCTCATCCAGAGGGTGTTTGGGCACTGGAACAGGCTCCCCAGGGCAGTCACAGCACCAAACCTGACAGAGCTCAAGAAGTGTTTGGACAATGCTCTCAGGCACATGGTCTGACTCTCGGGATGTCCTGTGCAGAGCCAGGAGCTGGACTTCATGATCCTTGTGTGTCCCTTCCAGCTTGGGATGCTCTGTGATAAGCAATACAGCAGTCTGTAGTGCTAACATATATAAAATAATTGAATGAGTCTCATAAAAATTGTCCAGAAGTTCCTGACCAGGTTTGGTTGGTTGAAAACAAATGAGACTTCAGAAATCCTCAGCAGAGTTTTGTATCCCAGGAAGGTGGTTTGAGCATGGGTAGTTCCCTGATGGACAGTATCTGGCCAGCACTACACAACAACCTGACACACCATCATTATTTCCCCACCTCTGACTTTCCTGGTGCTCCTGTAAGTTCATCCTGACGAAGAAGGGCAGCTGTAACCTGAGAAGAGCTGCAGCACCAGCAGCCAGGGGTGCATTATCACTGAGGCACAGCAGCCCAGCAGCACAAGGCACCCATCAGATAAGCTCTGGATTTTCCCTCCGGGCCCCCGCCCCAAACTGAAACCACCGGCATGCAGAAAGGAGAATCAGAGCATCCCACCCCAAATCCACGTGTGGCACAGGAAAGAGGCACTGCTCCCCCACAGGGAGGGCAGCCAAGATTAGGGATCTTCTACACCCGTTGTTCCTATCGGGCGCAGCAGGAGCTGCAAAGGCGCCCAAGCCTGGACTGCTGCCACGCTTGACCCCGCAAATCACTGGTGATAAAAGAGCAGAGTGCAGCACTGCTCGAGTTACAGACTTGCCCACTTCCCCCACCAGATCAAGGCACTATCAACATCTCACAGGCTTGATCCCAGCTCACACCAGCAACGTGAAACTGCACCTTCCAGTGTGCTCTCCCTGATAACCAAAGCCATCCACACCTACACCCTAGATGTGGAAAGTTGTCCAGGAGCCTGACAGAAGAAGTGGTTTATTCCTTCTGGAGACTGTGGGGCCAGAGGCAAGAGTGCAGTAAGTGCTGCCCTACCACAGGTGCCCTCAGACCATGGTGCTTGCAGCCCAAAGTCTGCTGGGTGGCCAACATCTGCTGCCAGCTCTTTCTCTTTGATCCATCTTTTGTGGAGGGGCATCAAAATACCTTCAACAGAAACAGGGCAGTCATAAATGAGGAACAATGCAAATGCCAAAGCCTCTCAGCCTTCAAATTCAAAATACATTTAGAAATTCTGCTTTGAACAATAAAATTTAAAAACCCAGAGCATGTGGGTCTCCCAGCAGCAAGACCTCCCTTGGTAGGTTGAGGTGTAGATCCTGTGGAGTGACACTCTGGCTTGTTGCTGCCTCTGGTAGGATTACATTTATCAGGGAGCTGGAGGGCCTCCGAGACTCTGTGACTCTGTGGGAATCCCTAAGGGGAAAAATCAGGGTCTCCTCAGAACCGACAAGAAAATTTAAGACTTCCTCAAAGAAGAAAAGAAGCAAGGCAGAAGAAATCCAAGGGAAAAAGTGGAACTATTCCTAACAATCATGATAATTGCAGTTTTTTAAGTTAGGCTGGCTGGGTGCCCAGAATGGGTAAAAAACCCCAAACCAGTTTAACTGACAAGCATATAACCATTTGCACAGCCCTGCAGCAAAGCAAAACGACCTTCAGCTTCTCAAAAATCTCTGTTATAGATTTTCCCTCATACCTACTTCTTTTTTAAAATTTGAACAAGTTAATGAACCTAGGCTTTAAAACAGTAGCGAAGTTTTATATTCTGTCAGTAACCATGAGATTTAGACACACTATTGTCAGTAAAAACAAACAGGAAATAAATTTTGCTTAAATTTTTAAAAACCCTTATTTAGAATATGTTTATGATACATAATAAGCCAACTACACACACCCAATGCATAATATTCAGCAGTCAAATGTCTATTCTGCATGGATAACTTACCCAATAAGTTTACAGGGTTTTGCCCACAATAAGAATTTTAGCTGCATTTCTTTCCTCTAATGTTCTTTCTTTAAAGGTTTCACTAAAAAGTCACCCAATCACCTTTGCATCATGACAACTTTAAATTCAATTTCATCCCCCTGCCACAATGACCTACCATTGTAGCAGTACAATTTCTGAATGCAACACTTGTTAAAATAAGAAATGTTCACAAAACTGCAGACCAAGGCATCCTGGCACAGCTTCAGAAGCTTCACTTTAAAGGTTCTTGGTGCAAGAGTATATGATGGGGAAACTTTCACAAGAAATTCCAGGATTTCTAGAAGTGGATTTCAGGCATCTTCCTTGATATCCTCTGTGGTAAACAAAAAAACCTTTTTTTTTTTTAACTGAAAGAGGAACAGTGAAAAGATTTTGGACTGTTATTTGATCTGCACAGGCTTTTCCTGCCTGGAAAAAGATAACCTACACAGTAGTTTTCTTTCTTTAGCAGGAACTACACATCCTCTGATTGAATCATACAAAATATGGAATTATAAGAAATGGTGTCCCTCAGGAGCTACATGAAAGAGGAGGCCCTATAAGGCTGGGCACTACATTCTTCCTCATCTTTCGGATCAGTACAGTATCTGCCCATGGACTTAACCCCCTCATCCCTCTCTGCTGTGTGTCCTTTTCCAACCACCCTTGAAGCAGAACTTCACCAACACTCAGAGCAGCTTTTGACAAGGATATGTAAAACCTTTCCCAGCTGAAGAGGTCAGCAATATCTGGAAAAGGAACATGGGTCCTGAAGGAAGCCTGGCACTTTTCTGGTTTGAGCTGTGCAGAGCTGCTACTACACAACTTTAGAGGAACTGTGACATTTAGGCTCTTAATTGCCCATTCACAGTAACATGAAATAGGCCTTGGGTACTGTTGGCTACAATCTGCCCAATATTATATTTACTACCTAGTTTTAATAAGTTTATCTTTCCTAATGATCATTTTGTATCAGGAGAGAATAAGCAGTCCCTCAGGATCCAGTTCCTTTTCCCTTGATCCTTTGCAATATACTGGTTTCTCAGCCCTTGATGGCAGCTCCCCACATGCTCAGAATGACATAAATCACAATTTTATCTAATCTGCATCTTTTCTAATAAAAAGAAAGTTCATTTCTCTCCTAGCATTATGTCAGTATTCATCCTTGAAGTCCCCTGGAGCTGCATCCGATTCATACCAGAGTACAAAAATGACTGGAGCACAATGTTTTGGTTGCCTTTATTCAAACCCTTTCGTCTGTTTTGCTGTTATCCATCTTTCCCACAAACCCAACTTGATGTCTGCTAACACAATGCACAGTACTCTGGCTCAAGACTCGCTGTTTATTCTGCTCTGGACACGTCTCTTTCCCTGCCCCCCAGCATCTCTATGCTTTATTTATTCTGCTGACTTGTGCCAAATGCTGAAGTCACAGTCTGAGTTTTCAGTTAACTCATATCCCTACCTCTTTTGCCTATTCTTATTGCCTTTCCTCACAAACATTATCAGGTTTAAATAACTCAGTGTTTTTCATACCTGCCATATATTTACATAATGGACAACTGTGGCTTCTTTCCCCTTTGCCCCCTTCTCATGAAAACCTGGCAGCTCACAGTGCTCCTGGTGCGTTTGCATATCACCTGGGATAATCTGGACCTCACAGTGACATGGGAGTTAAGAAATATGAAGCTTATTTTGGCTCTGTTGTGATTCTGAATCCTAGCAGCCAACTTGCTTCTTTCAAAATGCCATTTTTCAACAAAACCCACAGGCTTTTAGACTCTAATTCATCCCAAAAAATACATTCAGATGAACAGGCTCCAGCCAGCTCTCACTTGCCATGAAGCCAACACATTAATAGAGCTCCATCTTTGCTTTCAAAAACCTCATGACAGGATAATTAACTTAATAGTCCAGACTTCTCTTGGGTCAGCTTCAATTCCCTTCCCAGAAAACTTCCCCAGGCTCTTGACAGTATCTTGAAACTGATTTTCACTGTCTCACACTGTTGCTGCTCTTGACAGTCTCTTCCATGATTTTCCCATGTCCTAACCTTTTCCATCACCAAGGCCAGATGCTATTGAATGAGAAGGAAAACAAGGAGTGATAGATCCCCTTGGTAATTCCTCAGTACCTCCAGAACCTGGTAAAGAGAACATTATCCTGCTGGCAGCAACACCCTTGGAACAGCTACAAGGACACAACTCAACAGGCTGCTTGTCCAACTGCAGCACCATGGGGCAAGGACACTTCTAATCCTTCTTTAAACAGGCCAATCAAGTTGAAAAGCACTGGATTGGGTGAAAAACTCTGAAGTGCATTTCTCTCTTCTGCAGCCTCCCTTTTGTAGTAAGAGCAAAATCTTCTGTGCAGCTTTGATACTCGTCTCCATGATTTTTTTTTTTTTAAGGAAGTACCAGAAAGCAAAGATTGTCTGTTTTTTACACATTGCACTTGACATGATGCTGCTAGCTGGCTATGGCACTTCAGGTTCAGTATGAGAACTGATTAGAAATTGGGCAAAATGCTCAGTTTCGCTCTAAATGTGCTACTACCCATAGTGAATCCTTCACTGAGAACCTCCAGAAAGTTCATGCAGGAAGGATTTAGACAGCAGGAATAAAGTTTATACCCTCTGCAATAAAACCCAATAGTAATTTCAGATTACAGACACAGGGAAACATCTGTCAAAAAACAAAAACAAAGGAGGTCAAAAAACAAAACAAACAAACAAAAACCCAAAAAAGGCAAACTGAAGATGAGTGAAGCCAAGAGAAACTGAAGTCCACAAGAAGCTGCTACTTTTTTCTGTTTCTAAACAGGAAACAAGATTCCTTTTGACAAATCTCATTACAGAAAAATATGCTGTGACTCAGGGTCAGACAGAAGAAATCAGAGCTGAGAGGACTCAGCTCTAGGGGCCTCTGCCACCAGAGGATGCCACCCACAGCAGTAAGTATTTATAAGCCTGCATGCTTGCAGGTGGATTGACAAAAACATTTAAAAGCCTTTCATGGGAAATTATCAAGAGGCTTTTTTAGTTGTAAAAGGTCAAGAAACCGAAAGAGTTTGTACAACACCAATCAGCTTCTTGATTTTTTTTCCGCACAGATTTCTGTATTTGTAGATGTTCTCTTAGAACAGGGCAGTATCTCAGCTCATTTGATTGTGAATGGAATAAACTTAAACATGCTCAGAGGTATTTGGCATTGTAGCCTATCTGTTTATGAGGAAGAATAAAAACAGGTCCTTACCAAATTCAGGACACTGTGGAAGAACCTGAGAGTTCTTTATGCACACTGCAATCAACTATCCAAACTTTCTGTTCTCTTGTGACCACAAGACTCTCAGATTGTTTGGAGATGAGTTTGGAGAGAAACACATCAGAGCCTCATCTTATGTCTGGAAAATGCTGTATATACTTCTAGATTATTATTGAAAATATTCAAGGCAAAATTTTTCATGTTTAGTCTCTGTCCAAGACCAGTTTCTAAATTCATTTTCTTCTTTATCCTTTTAGACTTCTTTGAGTTCAGAGGTAAAAAGGGAGCCAACCACAACCCCTTTAGAGTAGTAGCTGTATGAGCTGCACACCTTAGGAACCTGAGGTGCTCCTACCATGTCCTCACAAGTTACAGGAACAACCATCTATGACATTTTGGACAAAGTCTGGTTCATGAAGCCTTTTCTGTGTTATTGAAAAAGCTTCAGCCAAGCATTCATTGTATTTTACTGCTGCAGTTTTCAGCTTTCAGAAACAGATGTCAGTGAACCCAGGAGGACTTGAACTTCCTGAACAAACTCACCAGTGCATACTGGAGTAAAAGAAAGAGCTGCTCCAGATTATGAAGCACCAAAGAAGCCCTGCATGGGGCAAGCCTACAGTCTGACAGTCATGTTAAAGACATTTTCTTCACACCTCACCACTCTAGAGGTCCTTTAGCATAAAATTCATTTGATCCAACCATGCATTACAGAAGAACAGAGGGAACAGCATCTGGATCTAAAAAAAATTTCATGTTTAGCTGAAACTGAGCAGCAACTCCACTCTGAGCCCCCAGAGAGGAAAAGTCAGCATAGACTGTCATTCACAAAAGAAACAAATCTGTAGAATAAAAATTGGCTTTTCCACCTGGTCTGCCAACACCAGTGAAGAGTTTTGCCTAGAGCTTGTGTGCTTTCTTATGTGGAAGTGTCATGGCTACGCTCCAAGCTCTCACTTCCATAGGAGCTATACGAGAGGTTCCCACGGTCAACAATACCTTGGGGACTTGAAAGAAAGCTGCAGGAATTCTTCATTATTTAAAAAGACACTCACTTCTCTTCAAGGGAAGGCAGAGAGGAGAGAGGTTCCCATGCAAAGTAACAGGGGTGAGGTTGGGCTGGAAGCCCTTTTGAAGCCACATCTTATATCGCTTCCTGAAAACGTGTTCAATCCCTGCTGAATCTTGCCCCTCTAAATCTTTGTTGCAAGGCACGGAGCTCTGATTTCACTCTAATTTAATGAGAAGCTTAATGTCTAAATGTTTTGAGCGTTGCTTGGGGAATAGCAAAGAAAACCTGGCAGCAAGAAGTAGAGAAAAAGGAAAGAAAAAAATTAAAATCTCTGACCCTTTGAGAAATCAGGGAACCAAAAAAGCATCCTACTGATTCTGCAAAGTTTAAGGGACTTCTATCAGCAGGGATCAAAACTTGGCTCCTAAATCTCATGTATAATCCCCAAAATAAAAGTCTGGCTGCTTCCCACCAAATGCATCAATTTTTGCCTAGATCACATAGAACTGACATGCTTATAATGGGAGCCATAATTAATAGTGTTTCAGCAAAACAATACTTGGGAATGTCTCTCTGCTCGACTGAAAGTTAAGTCCTACAGCTAAAAATCCCGGCCTTCCTCTCAGGGAGAGCAGAACAATGAATCTTGCTGCAATGACATATTCCAGGCAATTACAAGAGCTGCAGACCTCAAAGCCACACTCTGAGCATGACTGGACCATAAATAGATTAGCAACTGCTAAGGACTGCTCTTCCTCCTGATTCACAAAGCATGTTCCCACTTTGCTTTTGATGCCTTTAATGATCCACAACCATTCTTTCAATAAGAAAAGCCATTTCACATTTTTATAAATATCCCAAATGCTCCATGTTACCCTTAGTTACCCTTCATCCCTCTGTTCTCTGCAATGCTGCTGACTAAATGGAGCCATGTTTTTCCAGCACATTACAGCCTTGCCTTAAGCAAAGTAAAGCAGAGTAAACCCCATCCCACTTCTTTCACTTACATCACCCTCCAGGCAGGTAGAGGAAAGATAGGACTTGTTTTGCCCTGAAGGCTTGGCCAAAACCACCCCGGCTCTGATTAGCAGTCTTCAGATGAAAATTGATGTGGCAAACACCAGTTCCAGGTTCTGAGGTAAATTCTGTGAACATTAAATGGTAACCTACAGCTCTCTCAGAGTGCTCTGCAAAGCAAGGAGCATCTCTGAGGCTGTTGCATTGAATGGGAAAGTGTCAGAACAGCACAGAACTGCAGAGCTATTTGCAGAAGGTCAGCCAGCAATTTGTTACCAGGGCTACAAGTAAAACCCAGAGGTCTCTACCATTGCACTTCAGGCACATTTCTCTTTCTATCTCAAACTGTCCTCATCTACCGTCCCACACCCCCCCAAAAACCCCAGAAAACCAACCCAAAACCCTCCACCAGTGCAGGCTGCACTAGAATGCAAAAGAGCACTGTAATCCTTCACACTGTCTCCCAGCTAGTGTAGCTCACTACTCAGCACCTCCATTCTGAGAAGAGGAGGAAATGCACTTTGTGGGGCTGAGTGTCCAGCCTGAAGGCTGTCAATGCCATTGGGGAATTACTTGTCACAAATAAACACCACAATGGTCTGCTTTTTTAAAGTCTTCAAAACTCTGTAGGGACTGCTGCTTTTTACAGATGTATTCTGCAGATGCTTATATAATTTTAAATACTTAATTCATGGAACTTGCAAACCCATACACTGAATTGCTAAATGCCAGCTATTCCTAATGACCTTTAAGATCAGTGCAGGCACAGAGGCTCCACGAGTCTCAGACCGTGATTCTGAAGTATTTAACACGAGAGATGAAACTCATGGCATCCTGAACAGCAGCACAGACGTCAATGACACCAGGAACACACCACCACCTTCCTGTCAAATCAGTCACAAGTACATGATATGGCATTTAAGTCAATTATAGGAAAGCAAATTATACCCAATGATTAAAAAGCTCAAAAAGATGTGAGCCCTTTTAGATAATTTTATAGGGTTACACCACCTTGTTCTGACCAGGAAAGCTAAAGATGGATTTAGTATCTGGCTAAAAAACAGGCACAAGGACCAATGTATCACTGCTAGATTTTATGTCTGCTCTGCAAAAGCTGACCATTTAAATTCTTCATTCCCATCAATAACAAAGAAAATCCTCTTCATTAAAATAGGAATCAGTGTTGTGCAAATGACAGAGTAGTGCCCAGTTGGTTAAGGATTTTATTCCAAGCCAAACTACAAAAACTTTTGAAAATTGCCATGCAATAGCCCTAGCTTCCTTAGAGTCTCATGATAAAGCCTTTTAAAAACGCATACTTCTTCTGGCAGCACTGAATAAAAACTTCAACAGCGACAAAATTAGAAATACTTGTCTTCATGACAAATCAATAAATGTGCTGTTATTCAACAGCAACCACAAAATAAAACTTAGTCCCTTTGCCTTCTCTGTAACCTTACTGATGGATGATGCAGAAAGGCTGTTGGTATCTATAGAACCTGGACATCTGCCTTAAGCATTAATAGCAATAATATTACTAGCAATATTTATCTATATTTTACTGTGGGGTGAGGAGGGTGCAGAACAGCCTCTTCCACTGCTTAGGATATTCTTCAATTACCCAAGTCAAACACATCCATATTCTAATAACTAAACTGTTCTAAGAAAGCCAACTAAAAGAAATTTGCCTTAGCCAAGGCTCCCTGCTCTTTACTTTCTGGAAAGCTGAAAACGGCTCCAAGTCACTTTAGCTCCCCCTTTTTGCTCCTGTATACAGCTGCATTAAAACAAGTACTGTTCAGTAGTGCTGGAAGCTACTTCCAAGGGTGAAACAGAGGCCACTGCTTTATAAGAAGTTGCCTTAGTTTATAGTAGATATTTCTGAAGTTCTTGTTACTATTCAGAAGTTGGTGGTTAATAGCCTGCTAATTGAGTTAATCTCCAGTTTTCGTCTTTAAGCTCCACTCTGTGAATAAAAACGATAAAGAGAAACAGTTCAAGCATGTTCCAGTGTAGCTGCCACATTAAGACAGAGTCAATTGCATGCTGTAATTAACAGCATCAGAGAAACTATAATTTAATAGCTAGAGTATTGGACTAGCTACAAAAATCCTTCATTCTAATCCCAGATCAGCCACTGATTTGCTATCACCTCCCATGAGAGGGGGAAGAGAAACACCCCTCTAAGTTCTTTTCCTTTATATTTTTTGTCTGCCTTCCCATTTCTTTTTGTACTAGCTGTAGCAGGGGCACTCCCTGCATGAGCAAAACTCCATCGAGGCTCTGCAGCATTGGGTGAGCAGCCCAGCTGCTAATTGCAATTAACAGCAACATCAACAGAATCTAACCTATCTCAAGATGGCTGTAAATTTTTAGCATTTCTATAACTTCTCTATAAACCAAAGAGAGGTAGCCTGTAGCAAGGAATAATAAAAACACACAAATTACTTCCAACAAGAGCATTATGGTCCATCTTTGTGAAACCTTCCTTACTCCTATAATTGCTATGCAAACCCTAGGCTGATGAGATGTGAACTTGGCTTTTTTTCCCCTCATCCAAACTGACATATTGACTAGCCTCTCCAAAATGGGTATTTCCCAGTAAATGACAGCATGATGCAACCAAAAGAGAGCTGATGTTTCTCTTTTCATTAAGCGCTGTCACCCCCTGTCACACTGCTTTGGATGAGCACAGGTTCTTGTCTCTCCTACATTCCCCAAACTCCACCTGTGCTATTTTCCCTCTGCAACCACAGCTGCTCCCAAATCGGAGAAATTTCTCTTTCACATCCTTATCTCTAACTTTTCTCAGAGTTCCCTCATGCAAATATTCCTTTCCTCCCATAACCATCAATGGTGGTACTATCGCCATCATTAGTCTCCCACTCTTCCTAAAGGGATGCACACCTTTATGGGATACATACCTTTATTTCTCCAGACAGGTTTCTGATTCAGGCAGCATTTGCAAACCAAAAAGGCAGATTTGTTCTATTTAGAGTGATTTTGTGTAACATTTTGTGTACCTCAGCTTTAATCTCCCTTTGTCAACATGAAAATTTGTCCTCTGTTTGTTCTACACCCACCAATCTATGAACACATATAAACACTTAGTCAAATACAGTGTGCCTGGAAAAGCATGTGGTCTTTGTGGCCCATTTCCAGAGGGTTCTGCTACCCCTCTCAACAAAATTCCCTCTCCATCCAACAGCAGAGAGGCAGGAGTGCACAGCTCAGTAGAAAGGCTGAGGTTAAAGCAGAGCAATTCCCTGGCTCTCCAGGAGTGGTTTATCACCGTCTGCCCGCATTCCAGGACAACAAAACCTCTACTTCTCACACAAGCAGCTTGCCTCAGGCTTGTCTCTGCATTCAGATCTTTGGCTCTCCTTCCCCATGCTAGATAAAACACTCCCCTGAGGCAAAATTTTTTAGTAAGCACTTAGTCGCCTTTGATCTCAGAAGCAGCTGGTGCACAGCTGCTCCCCATTACTTTTGCAGCTCTCGGGAACCTCTTGTATTTTCCTGTCCTCCCTTACAGGCAGGCACAAAGGGCAAGAACATCACCAGCAACCATCTTTCATTCTCAGGCAAAAACTTTTATCTCCATCTTACGTGTCCTGCCCAATTCCTCCTTGAACTACTGCCCACCTGGCTCAGCCTCAGATGTTCCCTCCTAAGGGGATCCCCAAACATGTGAGCAATGCTTTCCCATTCTTCTCCTCAGCAAGGGTTTCCTCCATGCTTGGGAGTCTCCTGAGGAGACACAGTGCTCTGTCTGACTGTACAGATGATAAAGAATAGGCTGCTGTACCTCATCCCAGGGAAAAAAATATTCCCTCGGGTTATTTTTTTTTTTTTTTTTTTGCAGGAGGTAAGATAGGAGTAAATTCCAGCCCAGTTTTTCTTCTCTGCAACTACAAAATCCACAGGAAAGCCTCTCTCCTTAGAGGTGAGTGCAACACTGGACCTCGCTAGGAAGCATGGATCTGGTTAGCACAGTATCACCTCACAGAGCCTAAGATCAGACCAACTGCAGTGCCTATTAACAGCGTGAGGTTTTTCAGTTTTACTTCATACCGGTTTACAGATAACAGGAGAAAACTAGAAAGCAGCCCAGCATCTCAAGTTACAGGATTCACAGACAGTATTTTAATCCCTTCCTTAGCTGGAAAAGCCATTTCCAGCAGAAAACGATGGACTGTAGGATGCAGCACAGCCACTACAACACTGAGCTTTGAGAAATGCTTGCAGTTCATTGCCTATGTACTCAGGAGGCGAAGGTAAATAGTGACCAATCTGCTGAGATTTCCCAGACAGCCACAAAAAAAAAAATAAAATTCCTTAATACTCACATACTGAGGAGAACTGGAAGCTGAAATCCTTTTTCTCAGCTTGCCTTCCAGAAAGGTCTCACTGAGGCAATCACTGTGTACTCACCAGCACCTCTGCAGCTTGTTCTTCACCAAGGAGCCCAACCTGGTCTTGCAACCAAGCAATCATTAGAAAAATCCCTTCACCTGGTCCTACTGCTGCCACTTCTGAGTCAAGTCCCACAGCGGCTTCTGGAACAACTATGGGAAGCAAATCCACCCATACAAGTCTTGCTTCTGGGAGGTTTTTTTCCCCTCAAGCAGGATATATTACACCTGCTTTCATGCCCACATACACACTGTTGAGGAAAAGGTTTTACTAGAATCCAGGGGAAAGATGATCACATTCACAGGACCTAGTTAGTAGCTTTGAAGCTACAAACTTCAATATTTCATAAAAGTTTGGGATTTTTAACTTTATACTCCAATTTTTGCTACAAGTGTAACTTCCAGGAAGGCTCAAGTAAAAACTTGACCTTCTGGTCAAGAGGAAAAAGGAAAGTATTTCTTGTTACTAGTTTCTTTTATGAAAGTCCATAATGCCTCAACAGACACTTTCAAAAGCAGACTTCAGTCAACAACTCAAGTCCTTCACACTGATGCACAGTAATGAAACACAACCATGTTAAGTTGTGTTAACCATTCCCATGTCATGTGCCAAGGCAAGAATTTTCCCGACTCTTGTGCCATTGTCTATTCAGTTTGTGGTTGTGTGAGTCTGTACATGTAACATCTGCTGCTGGTAGCCTACTAGAAACCTCTCATGGCAGAACAGTTTTGACAAACAACATCATAATTTAGAAAACTGTTTGCTGATTCATCAGAGTTGTGTTTGTAGGACATGTAGCAGAACTTGAGCAAAAGGAGGTTATGGTTAGTGGAGGGGTGTGGTAGACAAATATCACCTGGTAAATCATCCAGCATGATTCTCCTCACTGAAGAGAAACAATAAACAGATAACTACAGAGGGTCGTTCTGCTTTTCTCTGCCACTCACCCTGATATTTCCACTACAGCTTTTCTCCAATTTCCAGTACCACTCTGTCACTCCATCAAGCGAACAACTTCAATTTTAGCACTGCATTGGTACTTTAATGATACATACCCACTCCTTAAAATAAACCCCAAACCCTGCCTTCCCCAAACCACCATCCACATTCCCATGGATTTCAACAGGAGTAGCATGGATTCTTTATAGATTCCTATGCTCTCAGCATTACTGCTTATTGTTAATGAAACCTGTTTCACATCAATTCACATTGTGTGAGGGCATGTCCAAAGCTTTCTTCCCAGAAATCTGTCTGCAATAACATCACGGCAGGATTCAGCTCCATGAGCAGCCCTGTAAGCAAGAACCTCCTTTTGAAAGTAGAGACTCTGTGTGTGTGTGTAGGTCAATTAAGAAAGGAAGCAGCAGGCTTTTGCATCACTGTCAGAAACAGACCTCTGATAACCAACTGTGATCTGCAAAATCAGAGGGGCAGGTCAGTAAGCCTTCACTTTTTCCATGTTTGATGGGTGCTCCTCCAGTGCCACACACCTTCTCCTCATTTT
The DNA here is from genome assembly GCA_013397375.1 of Toxostoma redivivum. Classification (NCBI taxonomy): domain Eukaryota; kingdom Metazoa; phylum Chordata; class Aves; order Passeriformes; family Mimidae; genus Toxostoma; species Toxostoma redivivum. Next base: position 895,504 of record VXBI01008507.1, on the reverse strand, counting down.
ATTCTCCTACACCCTACCAAATCAAGGAGAACATATATCTCCCTTTGGTTTTTTTACTAGCACGTAGGCTGAAATATCTTAAACAGGGATATGAAGGTTTTGCAGATCTTTACTGTAAAGAAATAAAACACTTAATCCCAAAATGGGCTTTTCTGTCAAATATTTTAGCTAGCAATCTGTAAAGCTAACTTTCAAATTCCAAATTTGGTCCTGGAAAAGAGGACTACCTGCAGTCAATTCCTGAGAAAAACCCTCAACAATTTAACTTTTCCTAAAAGCTGTGAAGTTTTGTGAAGTTTTTCAGAAGGCATTGTATGACAGTGAAGAAACAAAAATCTATTCCTTCCATTGGCTACAAATAACAAAAACATGAACAGATTCTTAGTACTTAATCTGTTACATTACTATTTGTACAAAAAATATTTTATTATTTTTCTGTCAGTAACAAGGGGTTATTTGAGAACTTCTTCTGTGGACATAGCTTTATGGAGGGCAATCATCATGAGCTCCTACGGCCATCTGAAGCCAATATTCCAGATTTCTAAAAATGACAAAGTTGTACAAGTTCTCTCCTCCTTTATGGAAACCATGTTCACTTTCTCTCCAGGAAACAGGGCTGTCTGCAAAGCCATGCACAGTTAAGGTCAGCCAATATGCCAGTTTTGGTTCACCAAAATAGCAACTGCAAGTAAGAAGACAAGATCATCAGTGATTATAATGGAATAAGCAGCACATTCAAGTCTACAGTATGAAGTAAAACAATCAAAGACACACTTCAGTGAAAAATTTCTAACAGTTAAAAAGTTTAGTCCATAATAAATAAACTTGAAAGAAAATATTCAGAATACATTACAGAACAAACTAAGATTGGCTATCTATTATTCCTACCATAGTTTTATACATGGCAAACCTGCAAGTTGTAACAATTAGAAAAAGTTCTAAGTTGTAAAGTAGCTGTTCTGACTTTCCTATAGCATGCACTGTCTTTCAAAAAATTGAACATTTAATGAGAACAATTGCTATCAGGGAAGAAAAAAAGACATTGGAGGAAGTAATACAGTCTAAGGCTATGCTTGACACAAATATTTTTACCACCAGAGAGGAAACAGATTATTAATAATCAAAGCCAGGTATTATCCACTCCTCATTTTAAAAATGTAGGCGGTACCATACAGCCACAGTTTCTTAGAAATTCAGATAAAAACCAGTCATGATGAGAATACGGGGCAGGCTTTTTCAAATTCAAGGCATCCAAAATTGTATATTACTTTTTTTATACTGATGCCAAGCTTCCAGCTCACGTCCTAATTAAAACAAAAGTCTACATTTATATATTTTGCTATTTATTTCCAACTTAAAAGTATTTAAAAGTGATTTCAAATAAGAAGTGTTTGAGTACGAGTGTTATAATAATGTGCTCCTGTCAGCCCTTACCACAGCTGCTCCAATAACTGAATAATCTTCTCAGGAATTATAAAGCCTGTGATTGTGCACAAAAAAGCTTTTTCCACCACTGTGTTGGGCTCAGGGCAGCAATAGGTTGATAAGAAGCTGGAGGATTTGTTGTCTCTGGAAGAAAAAACAATAAAGTAACTGAAATAAATATGCTTTAAATATTCTACAGGATGTCTTAGTAATCAGAACTTGTACCAAACAAGTAGGATCTATGCATATCATCTAAATTAATGCCAAAGTAACTAATGATCAAGTGATCAATACAAAAGATCTCATGGTGCCGTGGGTTAACCCTGTAAACACCCAAACACCACACAGCTGCTTCCTCACTCACTCCCATCTGGAACTGAAAGGGTAATGGGAGAAAAAGCATAGGTTGAGATAAAGACCATTTAAAATAAGCAGAGGAAAAGTTCCACATGAAAGCAAAGCACGCAAAGGAATTAATTTACTACTTCCATGGGCAGGCAGATGCGCAGCCATCTCCAGGAAGGCAAGGCTTCTAACTGACTTGGGAAGACAAACACTGCAACTCCAAACATTTCCCACCCATCCCTGACCCAGCTTTTGCTGCTGAGCATGTCACCATATCCCATGATGTGGGATATCCCTCTGCTCAGAGGGGTCTGCTGTCCTGGCTGTGTTCTCTCCCAGCCTCCTGCCCAACCCCAGCCTCCTCACTGGCAGGGCAGTAGGACAGACAGTAAAAGGCCTTCAGACTGTGCAGGCCCTGCCCTTCAGTTGCTAAAACATCCTGTTACCAACATTCTTGGTGAGAGATCCAAAGCACAGCACCACACTAGTTACTACAAAGAAAATTATCCCAGCACAATCCAGTACATATGGGTAACCCCTAAAAACATAAAGTCATCCAAGACATAAAACAAACCTGACTGCATAAAAGACTTCCACTTACAAAACACTGTCTGTCTTCATTATTATGCAACTATTTCTTAAAATAAATCGTGGCTTTCCTTACTTAAAACATTTTTAAAGATCAAACAAATTCAAGTACTTACAAGCTAACTTGATTCAAGACAGCACCCAGCCATTCAAAGAGCTCCTCTGTACTGCAGGACTCCTCTGGTTTTCCTTGTAGATCATTACTTTGTAACACTGGACATTGCAAGTCCCTTAAGGTGCTGAATGTTATTTTTGGCTTCAGAGCCTGTATTTGGTTTTTTGAAAAGTATGACATCAATGTTGATCCCTCTGCACCTTAACAACACAGTACCACAAACAGTTGTTACAAAACTACTAAACAAAAGAAGCAGTGACTACATGAAACACTTGTATATAAACAAAAAATGTGTGTAAAACTGCTGTGTGCTTTTAATCCATGGAAAAACCTTACAATCTTCAGCTTCCTTTTCCTCTTGGAAATAAAAGTTAGTGCAAGACTCAGCAACTTAATATAGCTCAGCAAATTTGCTATTTAACTACATTGTGTAGATTTGCCCATAGAAAATTCAAGCAGAATTAACTGAGTGAGTAATAACATGAGCTCGTTAAAAAGAGGAACTCAGTGTTCCTGAAAAGGAACAGATAAAATGGAGCAGGAACATCACCTCAGAGCAGCATTTTCCCTGAATAATAGAAAAGTGAGCATGTGATTACTGGTTTAAGAACAGATTTATCAATTATGTCAAGAGAAATTCCAGAATAATCTGGAGCATAAGGACTGAAGAGAGAGGAAAGACAAGAGGGTAAAGAAATCAAAATACATCACAAATGCCACTTTACTAGAGGAATAAACTCACCCCTGCTCCCTTCTCCCTGATAACTCTTCAAATGCAGTATGGCTGTAAGAGTTAAATGTACCTTGAAGGACTTGTGGGAAAGTACTAGTAAGGACATCAAAAACAGCAGCTACCTAGACAAAAAAACTCACCTAAGCAGGCATATTTTATATTCAGAGATATTACCAACATGCTTCTGAAGCAGGAAGGTAATTGACATGGAATAAATTCTCCCAAATTTCAAATTCCAGATAATGTGTGTTATTTTCAAAAAGGAACGATGGGTATCTAGGAGACCAATAAATAATGCCTTACTCATGAAAAGTCTGAAATGCAGAGCAACATCTAAATACCACAGAAAAGGTATGTGCAAAGAGCAGAAATTCAAGAATAGGGTAGAATTCACTGTGGAATATTATATCTAAAATTTTCTATCAGAAAATATGGACTGCCTAAAGTCTATCAGCTGTATTTATGTCATCAAGGACAATCACCTGGGGGAGTAGAAGGAGGGTTAAGCTCATTTTCTTTAGTCATTCTTCAAAAAAATGTTGTTCCAAAGGGCACAAAGACAGGCAATCACTGAATTCTTCTTAATTTAGTATTTTTACATAGATATACTTAAGTCTGAAGAGTGCCAGAAGAGATGATTTTCCTTACATTCTATTGGCATTTGTTAGCCTAACAGGTTCAAATAATGTAAAATATTGCCCTAGAATTCCTAGTAAAATATAGAAAATCATACTTATTACATGTCTGCTGCATGTGAGAACCTCAGCTATAGCCCTAAATGCAGGAAATCTCAAAGACTACAGTCAAGACCCTAATAGAACAATGCCTCTAGCTACAGCACACTTTTCCATATTAATAGCAACCAGGCACATCATCAAAGCTTTCTGGGGGTCACTGAATTTCATCCAATAAACACGTAAAATTGTAATAGAAATTACAGCAATAGAAAAAAGATTGTATTGCCTCTGTCATTAAAGACATGAGATGCTCCATATTGCCTCTTCCTGTTCTTCTTGGTGCCAAAACCACAATGTGAGAAAACTGGGTATGAAAACCAAAAATCCTGCAGTGCTGACCACAGCAAGAAAGACCAGTTTTCAGCAGGAAGGCTGAAAGCAGAATGTTCACAGAGGACACAGATTCTCTTGACAAAACACAGCCCACTTTTTCCCTTCCAGTAGAATCTACACAATGTCTCGTATCTATTAATAAAAACCTATAAAAGTTTTATTTTTGTCACTACTAAGGAACTAACAGTCTTTTGTGTGTTATGAGCATAAGATTCTTGCACAGAAAGGCATTCATATTTAACTCCACATTCAGGAAATTATTGACCTGACCTGGTTTTGGGATGTAAGAAAGTGAGGGGAAAAAATTGCTATTCTTCCTGAACGCTGTTAACATGGGCAGCAGCAAACATAAGAAAAATAGTGGCCCTAGAGGCATTTTGCTCTCTGTCCAGGGTCAATAAATCCAAGCAAGCTGAGCGTGAAGATCTGCCACCTCAGCTGGATTTATGTCACCATTTATGGTAGCAACAGCCTTCACTGTGACTCTTTCCTGAAGATTACAAGGACGGGAATTGCAAGCCTTTAAACAATTTCTGTATGACAAACAACTGTCATACAGATCCTTGTCATATGATTAGTACTTAGAAAGCGGGAGGGGAAACATGAAGGAATAAAGTGAAACATGGGACACGCCTAAAGGAGCTTGTAAGCAGCTTCCATTTCTTCAATCAGTTAACCCCTTCTCAGACTTGGCCTTGAAGAGCAAGGAAAAATAACAATATAAAGAGGAGATGGGAAAGCATTCTCAGGGACCTTTCTAATATCCCTTCTTCCTAGTGTGGAGACTCAAAGCAAAAACAACATCAAAAGCTACACATCTGTAATGAAAAAAACCCATGTTTTTCAGTATAGACACTTGCAGTTTTAATCAGTTCTATGCAGATGCTACATATTCCTACATACAGCCTTTTCTGAGGTAATACAAACTACTGGGGACTTTGAAAAATTTCCCTCAGAGAAGGAAAAATACTTGAGTCCAGGAAAAAAAATAGTGTAATTAGAAAACAGTAGATAAACAAATACTAGAAAATTATTTGAGACAGTACAATTTCTTATAGCAACATTTTACTTGGCTCCAATCTCAAGCAAGTGCTTAAGAATAAAGTGATCAAACAGCACCCTGTGTATCCGGGCACATGGCACACAATGTAAACAGGGAATCTACAAATCCTGTAACTTCTGAGGAAATCAGAGTTCCTTAAGTATGCAACCAGATACATAACTTACATGTATTAATAAAAACAAACTAACCAAAGAAAGGGTATTGATAATGGTTATGTATGTCACAAATTTATAAGGAAGAGGCAGCACCATCAAATAGGCAAAGTTTTGCCAGAAAGCCTGGATAAGACAGTGAAAAGAAATGAAGCAACTAATACATCTCCTATGAATCACTGCTGTGTTCTTGAACTGAGATGTCCTGCGCACAGGAAGTAACACCCTCCCCACCCAAAACAAATAAACAAAACAAACAAAAAATCCCACCCATACACATTTTAATCTAACTTTTCCCTCCACTGAAAATGTATTTGGACAATCATTAGAGAAAAACAGTAAACTAAATATATTTGGACTTTATATCAGTTGCATTTTAGTTTGGCATGTAGTTCTTATTACCTGTATTATACCAAGCCAGTAGGAAGTCAAATTCTAAAGGTTTCTTTTCCTTCAAGGCCCAAAGCACTCTGTTATGTTTCTTGCTCTCAGGGTGAAAGCCAGCATCAGTCAAGTCAATAGTGACAACTGCAGAAAATGCACAATAGCTACTGGTACTCAGTTGAAATAAATTTTATTAAATTAAATGAGCAGAAAGAAACGAAAGAACGTTAAAATTCCTCTTTACATCTACAGAATCTTTACAAAGTATTTGATTATGCAAATATGACTCCCCATTATGTAAATAAATATTCTCTCCTGCTGTCCTTATTTTGATATAATCTGGAACTGCTTCCTAGTGACTAGAGGGACAGATTCCTCTTGAAATGGCACTGACATTAGTCCCTGAACAGTGCCTTAAAAATATCTTGGTAATTAGGTGAGCTATTAGCAGTAAAAAAAAAACAAAACAAAAACCCAAACTAGAATTTCTAACAACAAAAATTCACACATACAGCAATGATACTTTTTCAATAGGTTGTTCTTTTCCTAGGTGAATTGTCCCATGAATAAGTTATATTTATTTTTCAAATGGAAATTTCATGATACATTTTATTGATCAGAATGGTAAAATGATGTTCCATTATGCCAAAATACTAGAGATAATAAGTTTCTCCTCCGAAAGGTTTTATGTAACTATACCTATCAACTCCTGCAAGTTCCAATACATTTGAGATGGCACGGTGGTCATGTTTGGGTTTTTTATTTCCTAAAAAGATAAATTAATAAAAATCACACTTAAGATGTTTCCTCTGCAGCTGTTAAAAAAATAATGCTTTCCAAGTACTTGATACATGGAGATTACCACCTTAAATGTGTGAAACATAGTACAATTCTCCCTTTCAAGCAAGCAGTCTTGGGTGAGGCTCTTCACTGATTTTGTGTAGTGCATACATTTTTACATACCTCCTTGACCAGTTTAAAATTTTCTGACTTAAATCAGAATGTACACTATGCAGAGTATGCAAAAATTCCTGAGTCCTACATCACTCCAGTACAAACAACACAATGAGAATCCCTGAAATTAAATATTTTATAGAGTACTGAAAAGACGATGTATTTGTGTCCTTAAAGCTGCTTTACTGCTTGGAGAAAAACTACTTTCTCTCTCCAGGCCTTCCTTGTATTTTCATCTGGGAAAATATAACCTCGACAATAACTAATTTTAGAGAAAAGTTTCAACATCCTAGCAAGGTGCTTCTTAAATAAGCCCTATTTATATAAATCATACTTACTGTATCTCATTACTTTTTTTCCTGAATACCGAGAAGGCCGACCTTGCAGTCCAAGCTCCTCATACGTATCCTTATCCACTGACAGAATTAGTTTACCTATAAACAAACCAAATTTTAATAGAAATAATCTTCTACTTGGTTCCCTTTGAAGCCTTTTGAGAACCATATACCTTTTACAATGTTAGCTTCGGATCAATGGTATTACTAATGTAATGAAGACTCCTTAGTTCCAGTTAAATCCAGATTAATCCTTTTTAAAAAAAAGGTTATAACTCAATTACTCTTTTCTTATCAAAGAGATCTTGTGAACTAGAGTAAGAAAAGCATACTATTAGTCCTGAGATAATCATAGCTTTTTTACTGTACTGCTCAGTTCATTGTCTCTATCTTTCCTCCACTCATCCTCTAGTACTTGCTGTACATTAGCTGAGCAGTGCATTGCACAAGGGCCTGATTTAGTAAACATTCATGCTCAACATTCACTGCTCAACTAAATAAACAAAAGCAGTTCCTCTGAGCCACACTGAGTAAACTATGCTTGTTAGCGATGAGCTGATACATGCTGGAACAACTCTGCTTCTGTGCTCACAAACCAGATCTGGCTGCTGCTGCTGCTTGGTACACAGCTTCACACAACAGCTCTCTCTCTACCACAGCCCTTGGGTTCTACTGCACAAGTAACAGCCCAGAACACAAACAAATAAGATTGCAGAGGAAGAGTTCAGACAGTGACATCACCAGGAACTGTAACACTGCCTCTGCAGTAATTGTGCACAGCTTAGAACACCTGTATCACACCAACTCCATCGCTATCAAGTATCCATTTTGCCAGGACTATGCTAACAAACACATAAAAGAATTCTTCTGAACCATCTTAATTCACTCATGCCCTCATGGGCACCTGTCATATTACAGCTTATTAGGCTAGAGGGCAGATAGACCAATTTGTACTCCTATTATATCTTATATACTGTTAAATAGAAATAAGACAATGTAGTTGAAACTCAAAATACCTTCATTTTCTCACGGGAGATATGGGACATTTTATGATGTCTTCTCATAAAACTGTGATGCAATTGAAACAGACTTTTAACATGTTAGATAGTTCTCAGGGAATCACAGAATCCTCATAGAACCAGAAAACGGTCTGGGTTGGAAGGGACAGTAAAGATCACCCAGTTCCATCCCCTCTGCCATGGGCAGGAACACCTTCCACTACACCAGACTGCTCAAAGCCCCATCCAACCTGGTCTTGAACACTTCCAGGGATGGGGCACCACAACTTCTCCGGGCAACCTGTTTCAGGGCCTCACCACCCTCTCAGCAAACAATTTTTCCTAATATCCAATCTAACCCTACCCTCCTCCAGTTTGAATCCATTCCCCCCACGACCCATTACTACACGACCTTATAAAAATTTCCTCTGTAGTTCTCCTTCACTTGCCCTTTAGGTACAGGCAGATGCTCTAATTCTCCCCAGAGCCTTCTCTTCTCCAGGCTAAAAAACCCCACCTCTCTCAGCCTGTCTTCATAGGAGAGGTGATCCAGCCCTGTGAACATCTTTGTGGCCTCCTCTGGACTTGCTCCAGCAAGTCCATGTCCTTCCTGTGCTGGGGACCCAGAGTTGAATGAAGTACCCAAGGTAGGGTCTCATGAGAATAAACACTTAATATTTTAGAAGTGTTCCTAAGCAGTGCTGATAACTTTCTTTTTTGGTACAAATTCTGCCTTAAAGACCAGAAGGAAACAAGAAGTTGGAATGCAATGTTCTCACAAAAATAACCCCCTGTAGCAATTGCAATTATGGCTAAAGCATTGACAAACTGTCTATACATAAGTTAAGCTGATTTTTATTATTTTATAACTTTCTTTAGAGGAAATAAATAATTTAACATCACAAATGAAAAAAAATTAGTATTTTTTCCAATTCACACATATTTCTAACAGAGTTGGCAAGTATAGTAAGCATTATTTTCCAGTTTACATCATTCAAATTAAAAAAAACCAAAACAACAAAACAGAAACAACCCAGACCATGACTGACACGTATTACTGAAACCAAAACAAATCCTCCATACCATTTGGTAGCAGAGCTGCAGTATTATCTTGATCAATTTTTGTCTTATAGGTAAGTGCATAGCATGAACCTTTAACAGTAAAGCAGAAAAACATGAGATTACACAGTCTGTAGAGACAGACATGACAAGATAAACAATTCACTTCAAGACAACCAAACATGACAAACACCATCTGAATCACTCTCGTGTTTTCATCCACTAACTTTCTTCCTGCTTCTCAAGCAAAATGGCATTGTTATTATTTTTATAAACCCTGTTCTGGCAATATTTTAAAGGACCTATAACAGGGACAATGTTAATAATAAGCCCCAATATGAAAACATTTTCTTTCCTTCCACCCATGACTCTCCCTAGTCAGCAAACGGAAAACCCAATTTCTTCCTAGACATATTTTTATTACCAACTCACACAAAGACAAGGTGGAAAATGTTCACATTACTAAATACTTTTGTCACATTTTCTGCCACTAATCAATTTTGGTTTTTAAAATACAAGTGTCAGATGCTGCAAACTCTGTGTACAGATGTTGTATTGTTTCCATAACACTACTAGCATAAAAAAACATTAATGAAGTTAAAGGAAACAAGAAAAGAGTCCCACATTTATCAAGTAATGGATCTCTTATTCTCCTGTTTCATCTACATGTTCTCTGTTCTCCTCTCTTTTCTCTGTAATTTATTTTTCTCTCTGGCTATCAGCTGAAGGGTACAATAGCTATCATAAGCCAAAGCAGTGGGCTCTGCTAGATGAAAACAGCATGGTCTGAAAACAGCAAGGTGGCTGCGCAGAGGTTCTGTCTTTCTTCACATCCTGTTTGCTCTTACTTGATAAGGATGAGCTGTCACAGCTCTTAGTGAAAAATAAAAAATAAGGAAACATATTCTCTTGCCTGCTGTGAAACATAGCTCAGCACAGCTCTGTGTTGAGGTATGAAGGAACAAGAAAGGGAGAAGAAAGGTTTCTACAGGAATCTGTATGAAAGTGAGGTATAGCAGAAACAGGTATGAGGATACATGGAAGTCCTCTTCATAGCTGGCTTTCAGAATTGAGGTGGAATATGGAGAAATTTATAAGGAAGAATCACAGGAGTTTTGGATCCCATGGGTATAAACAAATGTCACACATGACAAAGCAGAAAAAAAGCATATAAACAAATTAATGCAGAATTTGCTTAGTACTTTTCTTTTCCTTCCTTTAAAATACTTTTCAGAACAAATAATAATAAGACTATTAAAAATTTTACTGTGCAATAAAAAAGTACATTATGACTGCATTTGTTCTGTCCTATTTCCTCCTTACCTTTCTTTACAAAAGCATCAATGAATTCATGAGCAACCAATTCATGAACGGGTAAATTCCTCACCAGGTAATACTCTCCAATATCTGCAATTGTGCTTTTCAGCACTTCAGGTAGCAGGCCACATTCCGGGATCAGAAAAGACACCTATTAGGAACATATTTGTAATGTAAATCCTACCCTAAAAACTGTTCTGAAAAACAGCCAACCAAACAAAGCAACAAGAAATACAAAAGAAAATCTCCACTTTTCAAAGATCTATCCGTAATTTATATCAAAATGAGACAGAAAAAAAAGTAATATCAGGCCCTTGAAATGTATCAATTTTCATAGTCTCTATGTACACCAAATACATTATTTGGTGGTTTGGGTTTTTTTGTTTGGATTTTTTTTTGTTATACAATAGCATTTGATGTATTATGTAAAGACGTGATTTTACACAGCATGAGTTAACAGAAGATCTTGTTTCTCATCACTATACATTTAGCTTGATGTCACACTGGGGCACCTCCTTCAGCCCTTGCTGGAGTACTTATTGAAGCAGTTGTAACTAAAAATGTAGATTAAGCATTTCTGTAATCTTAATGGAAAAGCAAAGATCAAAGTAGAACCTTTAATTTACCTTCTGCTTAAAAGATTTCCTGTACATTTTCCACAGACCAAGAGAACCCCGAAGTCTGGCAGACCAGAGAAAACAAGGTAATACATGGCAAGCAATACGTGGGCAAGCACAAAGCTTCCCAAGCCACATAAAGGTCTGTGCCCTTGCTCCTTCCTCCATCCCTCAAAAAACTTCTTTCCCAAAGCTCTTGGAAAACAGGTGTCTATCTCACTTGGCACACATATTCAAGGGAAGTAAGGACAAACGAGCTGCCTTCCACACCAGTAGAAAGCTTTCTGATTAGCTGTAAAAAAAGTCTCAGAAGTCAGAAACAGTAAACAATTAACCCAGAGCGTTACAGGGAATGAGAAGGGGGTTATGAAACAGGATCCTGCCTGATTGCTGCAAAATGTGGAATATCTAAAAATTTTCTTAAGGAAGGATGTTCTTTGATGTTTGGTCCTTGCACACTTTCAAGCCTAATCAACAAGAAGGAAGATTTATTCCATGAAATAAGAGCACAGCTAACAAGCCCTAAGTGAAGTCCAGGTCTCTCTGTTAAAGTTTAGGGCTGGACATGCTTCAGTGATGTCACACCTAGGGTGAAGTCGACAAAGCTCGAGGAGAAGGATGTACCACCGATAGTGGGCAGAAAGAACGCAGAATTTATGGGCCACAAGGGCATTTGGCAGAACTACCAAGATAAGTAAGAAACAACTGTGCTAAATCAGCTCTGAGTGTATAAAAGGTAATTCTGACAGGTGGAGATCACCGCCACCCACTCACGGACCACCGACCCCAGGAACCCCCTGACTCCAAAGCTGAGAAGGACTGAGCGTGGGGATTAATCAGCATGGGAGACTCATTAACCAACAGAAAATAGAATATTAATTAACAGGAGAACTATGTAACTTGTAGCCAATGAACACTAACTCCTTTGTTTGCTAAAATGTATAAACAGTCAGAAGCTTTGATAGGTGGTGTGCTTGATTTGCCACCCCTCTCGCTCCTCCTGCCCGCCCGCTCTTTGGCTCCTGGAGGAAGGAAAGAATTTGGGTGTTTCTCCCATGCTGCGCGACACCACAAACACAAAGGGAGTGCTAATTTGCTGGTATTTTTTTTTTTCTTTCCCAAAAAGGGGCGCGCGGACAGCCCTGGCAAGGAACGGAGGAGCCCCCCGGAACACCGAGCCCGGCGCGAGCGGGGCACCGGCAACGCGCCCCTGGAGCGGCTGGCGGGCAGAGCCCCTGGGGACAGGCAGCGCGGGAGCCTCAGGCAGTTCCGACCCGACCTTCCCTTCCCTTCCCTTCCCTTCCCTTCCCGTCTCCCTGAGGGGACCCCGCCGAGACCCTGGGCCCGCGCTCGCGCCACTCACGCGGCAGCTGTAGGCGTGGTCCCGCACGTGCGCCGCGTGCCGCGAGCGCTGGTGGCGCGCGTGGCCCCGCTCGCACACCAGCAGGTGCCGCGGCGCGCGCCCGAGCTGCGCCGGCAGCATCCCGGATCCCGCCAGCTTTCCTCCTCCTCCTCGGCCGCCGACCGGGAGCGGCCAGACGCGGCGAGGAGGGCTGGGAAGGGGCCGTGCCGTGAGGTCACGTCCGCCAGTTCCGGCGGCGAAGCCGCTTCCGCTGTGGCGGCGGCGGGGACGCGATGGCTGCTGCCGCCGGTGCCTGCCCGGCGCCGGGACCGCTCGGGCCTCTCGGTCCCTGCGGGCCCTGAGCAGCCTCGGCACGGATCGGACACCGACCCCGCAGGGGCTGGCTGTGCATGTGCTGAGGGAGCGGCGGTTTAAGCACGGCCGTGCCTGGAGGGAACACACAGGCTGAAGAGGGATCTTTTCCAGGAGCCTGCAGTGACAGGACAAGGGGCAGTGGCTTCAAACTGAGAGAAAGTAGGGTTAAATTAGATATTAGGATTAAATTCTTTACTGTGAGGGTGGTGAGGCACTGTAACACAGAAGTTGTGGATGCCCCATCCTTGAAGTGTTCCAGGCCAAGTTGCATGAAGCTTGGAGCAACCTGGTCTAGTGGGAGGTGTCCCTGCCCATGGCAGGGGGGATGGAGCTGGATGATCTTTACCGTCCCTTCCAACCCAAACCGTGTTCCGATTCCCGAGGAGCCCCGAAGGTGCCGGGGGCTGCATTCCTGGGGCCCAGGGTGCCTCTCCCGATATTCCTGAAGAGTAAAGGAGCACTGCATAGGAGCCACGGAGTGGGATGATGCCGCGGATGTGTTGTGCTGTCTCACCGCTGTGCATATTTCACACAGAACATTCACAAAATCCCGGCTTTTCCGCCTTCCCGCAGTGTTTCTTTTACCGGTCCCCTGGCTCCGCGGCTTCCAATTCAATTTAAAACGGAACCAAGCAACTTTCTGGGTGGTGGCTGTTTCTGTACCCAGCACAGTCGCTAGTGCATCGCTCCTGGCTCCCTAGGCTGTCACCCCCCGTGTTGCTGGGCGTGAGCTTTTCCATGTGCTGGAGGGACACCGGGACACTGCTGCTGCTGCTCCGCGCTCGGTGCTTGTGCCCTGCATAGAGCCCGAATTCTGCGCGGCTTGTGTAAATCAAACCGATCGGATTATTGCGAATGAAAAAAGGCTGTGTGATCACAGCAGCCTTCTAAGCGTGCGAACATTAATGGGGAAGGAGCTGCGCGATTAATGTCAGCTGTTCTCACACCCGCAGGCAGACAGCCTCACACTGCGGCCATCACAAAGCCTGTGCTACCAAAGGGGTGAAAAGTTCAAGCCTCTGATCAAAAAGCTCAGAGAGTCAGGCAGAAAATCTCAGCTATACCCAAAGCAGCACGTGGAGGGGTTTTTTTAATTGTTTGATTTGATTTTTTTGACCTGGGGAGGGGGCTGTTTTTGTCGGGTGTGTTGTGGCTCTTTATGAGCTTCTCCATGCTAATACAAGTGCTTTCTTCTGGGGATACAAATGAGAAGAGAATTGAGGGAAAAATATGTTGGGGAAGGGTCAAGAGCGTCAAGATTGATGGTTGCATATTCAGTGTTAAGTCAGTATTTTAGGGATTCTGGCAGGAGTGTCGTTCACTGCAGCACAGTGGAGCACTGAAGGATTCACATCACTGTTCAGTCAGTTTGGTTCATATGTCAGGCAATTAATTTTAACCCAGCCTTAGTCATAGATATTGGCTGTCCTATTATAGAGTATGTGTGTTTTAGAGAACTCCCTGAAGATACTGAACTACATTAAAAGACCCACTTAGAAGTCCAGTAGTCTGTGTTGTAACATACAGAATTTTTTTATCTTTAAACAAGACATAAATCATGCATATATACGTGTGTGTGTGTGGTTTTATACTATTTTTTTTTTTAATGCTGACATTTTTATAGTGGTTGTTACAGTTTTATGAATAATTTGGTATGGGATTTTTTTGTATTGTAAAAAAACCCACCAAAAACAATATTTTAAACGTTAAATATTTTAAATACCTTAAGGTGTAAAGCTATCACAACTTCCCCAAGGATTTCAAACCTGTGACAGGGTAATGCAGTTTTACAGCAATTCAGTTTCTGCGTGCTTAAAGACAGTTACAGGCTATAGTAAAGAGGAAAGGATTGCCTTGAGGCAACTTGTGGTAATAGGCTGGAATACGGAAGGATCTCTCAAATACTTCCTGGGACTGATGAAATTTGATTCTGATTTCGTATAAAATGACTGAGTTTGGAAGGAAAAGCCTGATCTTCACATTATGTACAGTACCTCTTTTGTGAAGCCCCGCTGCTTCTTGCATATACTTTTTTCACTATGGAAGAACAATCTTAAATGATGGATTTTCTGATTTTAAAAACAACATTATTAAAATCCTTAGAGTTGCATTAAATCAAATCTAAACAAGTATTTGTTACAGACTTTTGATATCAGTTTGTGTCTTTAAGATGAATCAAAGTATTTTTCTTTTCAGTCACTGTTTTTTTTCTTAAATAGTGTTGACTGCAGAAGAGAAGGAAGCTGTTTAAATCTTTTAACCTTGGCTATTACAATTAGTACTTGGCAAAACAAAAACAAACATGTACTTCTGGCACTGTTTTCATCTATAAATAATAAAATACATAAGACTGAAAGCCAGCAATTTACCTGATACCCTGTTTTTTACACACTTCAGTGTGTAAACAATACAGTCTGAATACAGAGCAGTGATGGACTGTAAATAAGGTCCCACTCAGACTTGTTCTGCTGAGCTACTCCCCAAAGCAGCTGTTCAAGCCAGGAAGATCAGTGAATACTAACCATGGACAAGTTGTCTGATTTGGTTTAAAATGCCATTAAAAACCTCCAAACAACCAACCATCTGATCTTTTTTTCTTATAGTTAAACCCTCAGTAATCTGGGAAAGCTCCTACTTACTCAGTTTGGTGGTATTACAGTGGTAGAAGAAATGACAGGGATAATTCCTCCAACAGGGTTCTGGGGAGCAGGAGTGTGTTTCATATATGTTCAAGCAGGCTCATCACCTCCACTTGCCTCCCAAGGATCAGATTTTGTCAGGCTCCTGCATGATACTGGGGAATTTTTATGTGCTTTCTCTCCTCCTAAACAAATCCATTGTCTTTCACATTATGGCTAATATGAGGCGCGTGTACTCTGTTTTCTATTCACACTTCCTCGCAGTAGGTAACAAACTGTGGCCATGTTCTTCTGGTTGCCCTTTCATCTGCTGTGAAACATCGTAGGGAACACTTCCACACCCAACTCAACCTTCCATGGGCAATAAAGATCCCATAACAAATGGGGAAAATGCTTTATTTTCCATTGCTAAGATCTCTCCTGGCTTGGCAGGTAACAGGCACCATTTCCCCTCAAACTGAGTAACCAATTAACACTGTCGTGTTAAACTCATTGTAGCAGTTTTGTTCTCAATCTGTACGTAATTTTCCCAGTTATATGAGCTGGTGTGCTAAAGGATATTGTCCCTGCAAAAATTGTCTTGATAATATCCTTAGAACATTTTATTTCTAGTAATATTAGTGCTACTCCTGGGGTTGCAGCAGATCACACTGTTACTTTAATGCACCATCATGAAGATACAGAATGCAAAGCAAAGAGAAAGCAAAACTAAACCTTTCTTCCTGTCCACACTTAAAAAAAAAAAAAAAAAGAAAGAAAAAATTTAAAAGTAGGGTGCATTTTCTCTTAAGACCAGTGCAGAGTACTTCCTTCCTGTCACAGCTCAAATTTCCAGACTGCTTCAAGGAGAGGATTTGCCATTCCCACCAATAAATTAGTAATATTTCTTGTACCTATTATTGTTCATTCTTTTGTGCATTACTGCATATTATTAATAAGTATTGGGATTGCAAGGCCACTGGCATTTTTCTGTCGTTAAGCTGTTTCTCTGACACCCCCAAATAATAAAGATCCTGTGCTGCACTTCATACCAATCTTGTGTGGGGCTGGCTGTAGCTGTTCCCACCAAGGATGGATGCCAAAGTTTGGCCCTGCAAGTCTAGTGCAGTAAAATTTCAATCATCCTTTTGCAAAGCAATATCAGAGCCATGTGGTTGCTGGTTTCAAGCACAGAGAAGCTGGAGATGGTGCCAGCAGAGGAAGAAAGCTACAGGGAAAGAAGCCTGTTTCTCTATGGGTGGATGGAGAGCCTGCCTCAGCCACCCTCCTGCACATAGCTTCTCAAAAAGCAGTTGCTGGAGTGCCTGGATTCACGATTTCTCTCCCTAATATTATCTATGAAATCAAGCAACAGAACTGTGTGGTGTTTAAAATAACCCACGATTTAAAAAAATACCCAGACCCACAAACAAACCAAAACCATGCTCCTTGGTAGGAGTAGTATTTTCAGCAAGATCTAAATGTCCAGGGACCAGTGTGGCATTATCAAAAGTTTAAAATTAGAATTGTACATTTCATTCATTTGAGCAATATTCAAAGTTTCAGCCTAGAAGCACACTAAAAATATTCGCCCTGCCCTCACCTTCCAACTATGCTAATGTTAAACTGGCTCATAGGAACAATGGAAGCAAGCTTTTTCAGGAAATATGTAAAAGACTATGTGAAGGGTAACCATCAAGTTAAGGTAAATACATACATATATATGACTATAAACACGTGAGAGTAATGTGAGAAGCCAGGAGCACAGATGAGAGTATAAACATACAAGTGTATGTATATGTGAGTTGAAGCCATCACCACAGACATGAGGTTATTTTTTTCCCTCTGGTTCCCATGATTTTGAAGACTGGAGGCCTCCCAAGCACCTTCCTGGGAGGTGTGCACAGTTAAGATGTTATGCAAGCAGCCTCTTCTAGTCTCCTTTCCTTTTTCTATTTTTCTTCTCTAGAATGTTCAAACTCACATTCTCATTTACTGTTTTTTTAAAATCTTCTGGGTTTTTAGTTGGGTTTTTTTGGGCTGGGTTTTTTTTTTTTTTTTTTTTTGTCCAGAATGCCTCTGAGGTATTTTATTTCTTCTTTTAAGCCCATATTTTAAATGAAATATTAAAAATGCTACTTTGAAAGAACAGCAACCTGTGGATTATGGTTTAAACCTTAATTTTGATGAATTTAAAACAATTCTATTTTCTATAAATGCAGTTTTATGCAAACAACTGGGGGAAATGTAAGATTTCCTCCATTGTTTTTTCATGCCTAAGTGTGTGAAAAAAATTTTTGAATAAAAGCTCTGCCACCGCAAGTTGACTCTTTGCCTTTACAACCCATTGACACAAAATCTGCTGCTGATTGCAATGAGGAGAAGGAAAATTAATTTAATCTTTAGAATTTATGCCTTTGTATTCTGCCTTCTAGCAGGTTGCACTCAGATTAACTTCTTCCTGTAGCTGCTGCTTTGTTTGGGAACGCTTGAAGGAACAGGCAAACTTTTGTACGTGCCTGGATTTTTTGCCTAAAACAAAAATCCAGGCAAGAAACTGCACTATCCATTAAATCGAGCAAACAGCAAAAATTGGATCGGTGTGAAGACATGGCATCTCAAATAAACTTTTAGACTTCACTAGTTGCCTGGAGAATTAGAGCTCTGCAGAACACACTGAAAGGTGGCCACCTCACTGCTTTTATCCACAGCACTTAAATGTGAAAAATAGACAGCGACTTGCATCTTGTTGCAGCTGAGTGACAAAACTTTATGGTTCTTCCTGTTCTGTAAGATGAGTCAAGAAATTAGGACTACATGGATTCATTTGTAAACCATAGTGATAAGACACCTCCCTGAACATATGGAAGGAAAGAGACATAGAATTTTGCATAGTTATTACTCTTCAAATTTGAAAGTAAGACAGGCATCACAGTTAAATAAAAACACTCTGTCTTTGTGCAAGAGTGCAAGATAAACTTTTTGCGCTTGGAGTGCAAAAGAAGTGATTTCTGTTGGGGAATGAATGCATCCTTCTTGTGGGAGAAATAAGAAATGCCATTTTTTCTTCATTTGCCAGGATAACTAGAAAACAGCATATAAAATTAAGTGAAATTAAATGCAATCTTCAAGGACAACAGGTAAAAAAGGAAAACTGCAAAGGAGAGAAAATGACTCTTGAAATAGGTCTTTGAGATAATTTAGCTTTTTAAATCACTGAATCCATTTAATATTCACAACGAAAATTAATCCATTGGTCCTAAAAGTCTTGCTCAGTTCATCAATTCATTAATCTCCCTTGGTTGTTAAGTTGCTCCTCCTTGTGTCTCCATCCTGATTAAGAATTTGTAAGATAGCTAAGGGCTCAAAATATTGGTTCCCTAAGACTAGTCTGGCTAATCTTGGTCTTGTTGAGTTGTCCTTAGATTTGCAAGTTAAATGCTTGGATGGAAAGGGTATGGGTGGCACTGCTTATGTGATTAGGAAATAGTAGTATATACGGGAGAGGGACATTAATTACCAGAAATCAAAGCAACAAGTCCAGTGGGATGAGTGGGCAGCCATCTACTTACTGCTGTGTGGAAGAGGGAAACATGGAGCAGTGAAAACTTTCTGTTCACTTTAACTGTGCTCAGGCACTTCTGTTTCTTGGATGGGAGATGGAGCAGGGTGTGAATGGCACCACTTCTTCTTCAAGAACATCTTTATTTTGAACACAAAGTGTCTTCTTTCAACTGAATTGTTTTTGAACTCCTTACAGTGTGACTTCTTGAAGTATTTTCAAACTGAAGTGAGTCCTTCTGCTTCACGGAGTAAAAAGATAAACAACTCAGTTTTGGCACCACTAGGTTGCATTCACAGTCTATCACATTACAGAGACATTAGAAAAGATGTACTGAATCACGGAAGTAGCAGCTTTTAAATGTCTCCTCAGTTTGGGAGTGAAAACAAATAGGAGACATGAAATTTGTCTTTTTGTTTTATTTGGATATGAAAACGGAGACAGAAGCAGAGTTACAGCAGATTAGTAGTCTAGATACCAGCAAAGGAAACATATTTTGTTAAACTTATTCTTAAATATTTACTGTATGAAAATGTATTGAACTATGTATTATCTGCAGATGGCTTCTAAAAGTAACTGCCCTGAACTGTGCCAAGCCAGTAGGAACAAAAGGTCTAAAAGAACTTTATTAAGGTTGCAATTCCAATTCATGGTGATATGAATCATGATAACATTCTTTAGTAAGATTTTAATGCCACAATCACATATTACTTACATGGCTGGAGGACTTGGACTTCATTTTCTTCAAATTACAAAGAATGCAGGAAGGGAAAGGATGGGCCTGCCACAGAGGCAAGTGATTTTCTAGCCCAAAGGGACTAAATTTTATTGCTGCTCCAGACATTAAGCACCGGGCAGTGCTATGCAAATTGCTCAAACTAATTTGGCTACCTAATGCATACTGATAATTTTCTACCCCAATAACCCAAGCAATCAGATCTCAGAGGTACTGAGCTTTAGCTGAAATCAAAAGGAGTGATGTACTGAGTCCATGAAAAATCTTCTATTCTCATAAGCAATTTCAAAAGTCAAGTTTCACACTTCCAAAATGAGCACTTAGAATAAAGGGACATTTTTTACCTTGACCTCTCTGCAGCTCAGCTCTCTAATGCTAAAAATCAGGAATACTTCAACTCAACATAGTCTACTGTTTCTGAAGCACTTGAAGATCCTGTGGTGCAGAGCACAATGGAGGATCCTGTGAGAAAGTCTGATCACATCTCCAGAGCAGGACTGGAATACTGTTCAGTAGGTCAGGCCTGCAGCTACACTTTGAGCAATGTGGAGGAAAGCAGTGACAACACCATTAAGTAGCTGTCTATCTTGTGTGCTTAATGAAACAGTCCAGAAAGAAAAATGGCCTAAAAATGCATAATTAAAGGCTGTAACCTTAATGATGGGCTCAAAAAAAAAACCAAAACCCAAAACAAACAAACAAGCAACAACAAAAACAAATAAACAAAAAAGACCACCAAAAACCAAAACAAAAAAAAATTAAAAAAAGAAAAACAACAAAGAAAAGGGATGCATTAAGGTTATAAAGGCAATGTGGCTTTAGGCAATTTTTAGTGCATTGGTGCTTGAGTCTGTATTCCCATCATTCTTTTAACATGGATTTTTTTTGTGGGTAATTAACATTAGGCTCTGTTCTACTATTTAGGAAAAAAGTAATGATACATTGATTTGATGAAATGTAGCATATTGCCCATTGAAATGTGGGCACTACAAAAGAGTAGACAAAGTATATTTTATTTACCTCAGTCTGCAGGACAAGGTTTATGTGTATCTGTGTTTAAAACTGCTGTTGTTTAACACAAACTTGGACTAGGAGCATGTCTTGAGAGAAACTGCCATGGATTCCTGAAGGAGCAGTAGCAGATATGAATTCGTGTGTGAAAGTAAGCATAGAACTTCAGTGGCTCCACCTAGTATCACCTGCCCAATTAGGTTTATACTTTACAATGCTTATAACATTTGATAACATCAGCTTGAGAGAACATGTTTCCCGATCCCACAAAGCAGTGATTTTGCTGAGATCGTGTACACAGATACTTAGAATTAAAACTTACTAAAATTACTTGGCAGCTTAGGTCAAATTATTTTACCTGACCACCAGCATCGCTGCAGTTTGTTTAGCAATTCTTCGCAAATAGTAGTAGTAGTAGTAGTAATAACACTAATAATAATAATAATAATAACAACAACAACAACAGCAGTAGTATTAACAGCTTTTATATGACAGGTGTAGCAGCAACCCTGCCTTCATATTCATGCATGTTCTCCTTCACCCTTTAACGAGTGATTCCTGCCTTTCCTCCTCCCTACCCCAGGCTGCAGCAGGTCACCTCTCGAAGTGTGCTAATGCACCCTTTCATGTTTGTTAGATTGCTACCCTGACAGGATCACGTGTGCCTTGTATTGAAAAGTTTCAACTCTGATTTGATTCAAATAGAAAGTCCTAGTTATAGAATGTTTTCTGATTTTAAAGTGTTAGATAATGCTGGTTCCATTTGCAGGACAGATGATCTTTTACATGCTATTTAAATTTTTCATTTTGTTGCTGGAGAGGAATGTATTTGCTATCAGATGAAACTGAAAAGCAATGACAATCAGCCACACCACTAGATGGAGCTTCTTTTCTGCCTTTCCTGCTGAAGGTGCTGAAGCTGTGGAAATGAACTCACTGGGATTGTGGGACTTTAACTGTTTTTATAGTCAATTAAATAGAAAACTCTCTTTCTATTTTTATTTCTGGAGATGCAGGACTAAACATCCCTGCATTCATAGATGGCTACTTCAGCAATTTTTATTTGTATACTGTTAATGACAGCTATTGTGCCAGTCCTTTGCTTTTACAGGGTTAGGCTCTATCATGCAGTCCTGTTTCTTCTTCATGCGCTTGAGAGTTTTCAAGTACAGGCTCACTTATTAGAATGGCACACGAATATTAAAGCAGCGCATATTTCTGCTCTTTTTTCTTTCCTACTGTAAAAGCTATTAACATTATTTAGAAAAGCAAATCTCTCTGTATTCAGCCCACTACATAATCTATTTCATTCACTGAAATTCAACTCTGAAGTCTTCTTGTGTGCTTTTAGCAGTAGTGTACTGTGTTACAGATTCCTAGTTGCTGGTTTATATATACATCAAATGAAATTATGATATTCATAAATCATGACAATCAATAGAATTGACTGTGATAAACATTCTCTCTCTTTACAGGATAAACTATCAGATACCTGTTTTACTATCTGGTATCATAGCTGAGCTATTGAGAACTGACTGTAACTGAGGCAGTTGGGGAAAATGCAGAGAGACAGGATTGAATTTATTCCTTTTTGGACAGTGTGAAGAAACACACATTAAAGCCAACAAATGTAAATGTATTGTTTATACAGCAAGACTGCTTGGAAGCGTATTCCCTTTTTAACCCAAGAAATGGACTGACGTACAACTTACCCAGCTGTGACTGCTGGACTGAAAAGGTTGGCCTGCATTTGCCAGGAGTTGTTAGAACAGGCTAGATTGCGCAACTCTGTTCTCCCAAAGGACAGGGAGGTACCTGAGCTGGTGAGGTCAGGTTAGCATTCCATTGTGCCACGTCAAACGCAACTCTAAAGACCAGCAAGGTTTTGCCAGTCAACGTCATGAAGGTCCTTCTGACAAATTCTGGCAAATTCTGTTGTCCTGGGAGAGACCAAATGAGCTCATGCCAGTATTGATTTTGAGCAAGCTATGCGCCTTGCTGCTTGTAACAAAGGCAAACACAAAAAGACAAAACAGAATAAATGTGGGTACAAGTTCACGTTGCTTTCCATTTTTGTGTTGCATTTGCAATGAGTAAAAAAATCTAATGTTGTAGAGGGGAAAAAAGGAGGCGGGGGGAAATCTAATGACTCAGACATGTAATGTTCATGTGCTAACAACTCAAAAAGGTGATCTAGAGATGTGCTGTTTTGTCATGCATCCTTTCCAGTAGTTAATTTTGGAAGGTATGTCAAGCATTTGGAATCTCTGAGTGTCCTTAGACAAGAGGTAAACATCTTTTGTCTGAATAAGTTTCCTTACAGAATTTTAAGAAGACATTGGGTTATGTTTTCTAAAGGCAGGCTGCTAGGTGGCAGGGCAGGAGCAAAATCCAGCAACTTAAGAAAGAAGGGCAAGAAAAAAGTTAATTATTTTATTACTTCAGAAATAGTTTTGGGGGTAGAATGCCCTTTATATCAACCTACTCTGGGTAAGATTGGGCATCTTCCCCACTCAAGTCCAAAGCAGTATATTAGCATAATGTAGGACAAGAATTTGATCAAATTATACTTTTCCTAGACTGAAAAGAACAACCCCAAAATAACTAAACAAAACCCCAGATAAACATAGAGGTTTTACATGTGAGAACCTGGATCCTAGTGTTCATCAGAAACTTTTGAAAGAGATGCGGTTCTGCAACTTTCTGGAGATCCACATTAAAACAAACAAAACCCATAAAACAAAACCCTTTTCAACTCCTATGCTGTGAATACCCTTTGGAAGCTGAAACCATTTTTTCTCACTGGTAATCTGAATTTTTCCTTTTCAGAGAGTGTTTATTTGAGTTAAATTGTTGAAATGCAACAACAGCCTTTATAAGAAAGGCAGGATGACAACTTGTACGGGGGGGGAGGTTTATCACCATAGAATTTACTGATTAAAAGGTTGACAAATGGCCTAAGAGTTTCAGTGTACCACATTAAAAGTTTAGAACATAAAACGTTTAGATAAATACCTTACAAATACAAAAGTTATTAAACCAATCTTGACACCTTTATGAACTATAAGATGAAAGCAATACTTCTGCAATCTTGGTGAATGTAAAGTTTTTGTGCAACATGGCTTTGTCACAGTTAATGCCAATTTCATTCTGAATTTAGAATCCTTTGTGCCATTACAAATACATTTACTTGTCATAAAGAATGGCCATAATTTTATACCAGAAGGAGGGAAATCTTGGACCTACTGAAATCAGTGACAAAACTGCACCTTCAAGGAGGTCAGCATTTCACCCAAATGAAGAGACGTTCCTTGTCTTACTGCCAAAGACATGGTCTTAGTAGTTGAGAAGGATATTCAACATCATTATAGGAAACACAGCTATTGTTGTAGTTCAGAAAAACTGAATAAGTGTATTTTCATGCATTTAATCTCATTAGGAATATCAGATGAAAGTCTGCTGAGACACAAACTATGCATCAGAGGTCTCTAAAAGTGCTGTCTGAGAGTCTCAAAGCTCTAAGCTGGGCATCATGCAGAAACTACATTTAAATATTTGTATTTAAGATTTGGAAAATGAAAGTAATCACTTCCATCTATTTGCTTCCATTAAAGTACTTTTCCCATTATGGATCTAATGCATGCCTTTTTGAAGTACAGCTGCTTGGTTTTCCTGCATAAAGAAGAAACTTAGGTCTAATAATTTAACTTCTGGGTAATTTCTACTCATATTGTGTAGACCCACTGAGTTTTTCAGTGTTTGACCATCCTCATAAACAAAGTAAACTGAAATTCCTACCCTTATTAGAAACACAGAGAAGCTAGAATTTCATATGGGATAGGGAGCATCTTTTTTGTTTTTGTTTTTTTTTTTACTATTGAGGAGGCTATTAATATCCTTGCTGGAATTTTTGTGCAAAAAACATGACTGGTAAAACCTGTATAAAGTGCTACATAATTTTCAAAGCAAAGCAAGAATACTGTTTGAAAAAATGCTGCTAGCATTTGAAAAAGGTGGTATTAATTTTGTGTGTTAACTGTTATAATCCCTGACTATTTCTAAATCCCTGTAAATTGTTTTATAGGGCTTAGGAGTTGTGACTTATTCACATTTTCTGACAAGCTACTGTCATGGGACATCTAACACATAAGTAGGAAATTGGAGAGATCTGCCATATTTGAACTAGTTAGATACAAAAAATGAGTACTTTACTTTGGACTACCTGGAAAATCTACTAGCCCTGGGTTTGAAGGTTGAAGGTGATATTAAAAGTGCATTAAAATAAATGATGAACAGTATTTGAATGGGTTTTTGTTTTACATTGTGCAGGTGAGTTGAATCCACAGATTTCTCTAGTTACTTAACTCTGTGTGTCTGCAAACAAATATTTTCATATTAATTTTCTGTTCATATGATGATAACTGTTGATCCAAGCAGCTTGACCAATTTATCAAACTCCATACCAAATATAGCTCCAACCCAAAATCCCTGATCTAATGACTCCTGGGAAATACAGTCCCATGCAATCATAATGAGAATTGAAAAGCAATATACCATGGATTGCTTACCAGTGATTCTCACATTCTTTTTTTTAATGTCATTTTCAGTAATCATCTTAGGATGCAAATGCTTCTGCAAAATGTGTATGCTGCTTGCAGGATGGAGTCAGGGTGTGCTGTTGTGAAACAAGAAGCAGGGAAATGAAAGAAAATGCTGTGTTGATTCTGTGTGTAGTTGATAACCCTAAATATATCTGGTCCAAGCTCAGGGAATGCAAAAAGCCTCATGGCTGCTAATAATGCTATCTCTCTTTTACTAGGAAATCCCTCAGCTTTTATCACAACATTTTCTTTAATAGCAAATGTGGTAAATAGTACTTAGAAGCCTAAAAGACCTGGGTTGCACCATTCTTTTAGGAGAAGCCATTTTAAAACACGTAAGAGAATACTAAATGCTTCCTTAACTAATGTCCTCTGGCAGGATTTGGTGTGTAGTAAAACATCTGTTCTAAAGGTTTATCTGATTTTAAATTACTCCTTCCAAAATGGTAGCAACTGATTCCCACTAAAATATGAGTTTGTGTGCCGTTAATTGCCTGATTTTAATTATTTTCCTGCAATATGGATTCATGTTGGCTTAACTGCTTTTGCTTATTTTCTATGAATTGTAGTTCTTTTTGCAGGCCTGTTTCCCAGAGTTATGGAACATATAAGAAATGTGTATTAATTGCTACCATATTACTTAGCTCTTATCAATATTTACAGTTGTTTTCTCTTTTTGCTGTCCCTTATTTTGCTTAAACCTTTCACATTACTCTGAAATTTCTAGTAGTCCAAATGGTTTTGCCTTATGAGCAAATGGCACAATTTTTCCCTTCACTATTTAAAACATTTGTTAATGATTTGGCAAGCTGGGATAGCTTCGACATGAGGAAGTAAGGGCTGGTTTCTTTATTTCTGCTTTCCTCACCATATAATAGACAGCACTTCAAGAAATTAAAGTAGCAGTGTTGTATTTTAGGTAAGGGTTCTTGAACATATATTTTAAGTACTAAGCACCCTTCTCCTACACATCATCTATTCATTTTTCTTCTTTCCAGCTTGGTACTTTGAGGTGAGCCTCAGAGTGAGGAGGTCTCACTTCTAGGCACAAGTAAGAAAGTGCTTGCAACCTGTTTTCATCACAGTGAACATTACTTAACAGGAAAGTGTTCAGGGAGAGACCCCCAAATTTCCGTCCACTGCTCAACTAGACACCAGCAGGTTGGGAGTGATGATGCAAACAGGTGACACCAGCACCTTTGCTGCCACGTCCAGGAAGAGGACAATTGTGTTCTTCCTTCCTGTGCTGCACCATGGAGCTCAGCTGGTAACTCAGGACCACAGTGTGTGGTTTAGCACCATTAAGCTGAGGCTGGTTGGTTCAAAGAGCTGAAATGGTGGCACACCAGCTCCCTTGGAGCGGACAAGGCAAAGGAACGCTCCTATGAAGGGCTTAGCCAACAGCCTGCGGAACGTGGCAGCTCCCAGCAGAGCTGGTGATCAGCAGCTGCTGGCAAACTGGTGTTCATCATGTTTTCCATCAGCACAGCGGGCACCAGCCAGGATGTTTGTCCTTCATTCCTCTTCCTACAACGTCCTAAACCAAACGACAAACAAATGTCGAGTCGTCAGATTATCCAGCACTCCTAAGGAACTGCTCACTCTGCAGCTCTTCCCATGAAGATGTAGCAAGAACACCCTCACAGCAGTGCCTGCTAAGAAAACTGTTTGGGGATGTTTCTGCTGCTTTGACATTCATTCCTCTGCGAGACCCAGACTGCACACTCAGTTGAACTGCAGTGCATTCACTCACACTGGGAGGCTGCTTTTTGGCAACCAGACTGATGTTAAAAATAAAACAACCTATGCAAAACAAACAAAAAAACCTCCTTGCTAAATCCATAGTGGGAGTGTGTTGCTTCAAAAAGGGTTGTCTGCATATGCTTTTTGGTGTCTTTCATGAGAAAAAGAATGGAGGGAAGTTTAATAATGTATTTTTTTTGCAATCATCCGTGCAAATCACCGCAGACAATAGCTGTGGCACGCACAAAGTATAGAACCAAGTTTGGAAACTTCTCAGATATGGACCTCATCCTACTTATAAAAACATGTTGTTATAAGGATGCTGTTTATTATGCATCATGCCTACAAAATCAAGCTGAGAGGGATACTACTTCGTTTATTTAGGGTCAATGCCTGTATTTTGTTTACCCTTCTTGATTTTCTGTTTTTAATTGGAAACTTTGGAGATAGCCTGACGTTCTAAAAGGGTGTTTGTGCACACGTGTGTGCCTCCTGAGCCTTTGGACTTGATTTTACATAAGTAACAGTACAGTTAGTACCGGGTGTGGGTAAAAAATAGAGATTCGCTTACAAAACATAACGTACTTTAAAAAGTTAATGCCTTTGGAGTTTGTTTTACCTTGGGGATTTTGTCCTCGAGCTCTGGTCTCAAAGATTTTCTCTGCAGTTAGGATGGGTGGAAACTGATTTACACACGACAGCCGGGGGTCTCACAAACTCCCAGCAGCAGAGGAGCGCGGCTCACGGGCAGCACCCAGCCCTTCTTACGCCCAGGCCGGCGGGGAGGGCGGCGGCTCAGCCCCGGTCCCGAGGGGCCGCTCGACTCCCATCGCCTCCCGCTCCCTGAATGGATGGATGGGACTCCTCGGTGATGCCAGCCTGGGGCTCCTGCTTAATCCTCACCCTCCGGGCTCTTTCTTCGCTGAACCTCCGACGGGTGGAAGCCTAAATAACGACGACGGTGGTGATGACAATAATAATAAATAATTAATCACAGTAATAACGAAGCCTGGTCTAGCAGCCCCCCCGCCTGGGTGTGCGGGGCGGGGCGGCGGGGGGACCCTGCGGGGAGCCTCTCTGCGCTGCCGTCTCTGCTCCAAGCCCGTAAAACTCGGAGCGTTGCTCGCTGCTCGCTGCTCCGCGCCCTGGTAACCGCGGCCCCCGGCGGGCGGGAGGACGTGCGGGGCCGCCCGTCGCGGCTGTTTCCGCGTTGCCCGTCCAGGGAGGTCCCGCCCCCGCCCGCGGCCGCCCCA